>JACGCM010002393.1:0-270540 GCA_014058105.1 Kingdonia uniflora | reverse complement strand
TTTTCTGTGGTCCGTCCCTCATAGGATCATTTATATCCCGCCCCCCCGTAGGTTATTTCAGGATTTTAATGCTTTTGTATTTTAGTCTTTAGCTTAGCCTGCTGAGAGAGGCCTAACCTAGGTTATTAGCTGTTTCCCGGTTGAAGTATACTTATATTTTCATTAGAATTAGGGTTCCTAATTCTACCCCTCTTTTGTTTTAAAGGGGAGGCCTAGTTATTTGTTTTCGTAGGTTAGTTAATGCGTTCATTCAGTTAAGTAGTCCTGTTCAGACATGTCTAATTAATAAATTTTGGGTTTCCCCTCACGAACCTAATTCCTTTTGTTAAAACTGGTGTTTTTTCTTTAATATTGCCTTCCTGGGGGTAATTAGTTACATCACAATATCTCTCCTCCCTCCAGAGACAGGTTTATAAGCTCATTAGAACTATAAATAAAAGACTTGTTTTTGAAGTTTGCGAGAGAATCTCATTTTTGAATTAAAGAAAGATAGCAATGGGGTATGTTTGGCTTGAAATATATGTTTAAATAGTTAAATTTGGTGCATGACTAGTCACGTGCAAGTGGAACAGGCTTTATGTTTAAGATAGGTTTGAGGGGGTCGGCAGATATGAAGAGGGCTCTCTACAGATATGTGTGGGGCGCCAAGTCATCGGAACAGGCTAGAGACTTGTGAATGACCATGGTACAACCCCTATATTTGGCCTAGGAGTCCAAGTTGTTCGAACGACTTATATTTCCTTCGAACTACCAATGTCAGTCCCTAATTGTGCCCATAGACCATTTTTCGTTCGAAACGAATCTGGTAAATTAGTTTTTTTGTTGGTTCTGAACCACTTGTTTTCCTCCAGATTTGAGCGATTGTAAAGGGTTTCCCTATATTATAAGGGAAACTAATTCCTTTGTGACCCCCAGTTGACAATCCTTTGGTGATGGTGATAACATTAGAAGATTTCTTGATGAGAAATCCAAAACTTAGGCCTTGCGTGATTAATAATTGGACCTGAATAAACTCTTTCTCCTCTCTTGAACGTAGACGATGCAATTTGCCGAACCACGTTCTTGGTGTTTTGTGTATTTTTTTTTGCTTTGTGTTTGTCATTGCTACCCAAATCGGCTTGCAGTTTATGGCTCCTCCGGGCTTGCGACTCAATAATTGTTGTCAGAGCGCAGTTGATTCCTTTTGTCAATTTTTTAATTAACTTAGGGTTTCTCAATTCATTTGGTTTTGATTTGGTCAGTTCATGAAAATTGAGAGAAACTGGGAGATGAAATGAGTTTAAGCTAGTTCTTCAGCCCCGAAAAGAAATACGATGGAGTGTTGCAACAACGCAAAATTACTTAAAAATGCAATACACCAATAAATTTGCATGTGGATATGCAAAGTTATTATCCCTAAGGTCAACCAAGCGTAACAGGTATTGGAGACAAGCTGATAATAGAGTATAGTGTAATGGCGGCAAATAAATAAGAGAGCTTTTGGCCAAATTCGATCTTGGCTTGCTCAAGACGTAATACCTTTTGCTTAATAGACTTCCGCAAAAGAAATTTGGCAGCTATTAGAGAGACGTTTTGTTAACAGCATCCAAAATCGAACTCCACGTGAAGAGGAAGCTTATCGCTCACTATTAGTAAGGATTATATTCTGAGCATTTGAATGACTCCACTAAGTTGTGGGCCGACTTAGCAAATGCTTAAAAATTGTGAGGGATTACGATAGCTCTATTATTCTTGAACTCACATCTTAACGAATTTGACAATTTCATTACGACTATTACTTATGGTAGAGTTCGTTGAATTACACACGGATAACTACAGCGTAGTTAACTACAGTACGGAGCAAAGAGAGACCACAAGCACATCCGAATAACTAAACGATTCAGGTAGAACCTTCAATAGAAAAAGCCGTTTGTAATAACCCGCAAGTCAAAGCGAGAGGTCGTTGGGAAACTAACAATTTGTTACTAAGGGCCACTGGCGTATTTTTGTAAGGAAACGGGAACATTGGAGGGTTGATTGTCCCGCGCCTCAAGAGAAGAAATGTGAAAATTGGTTTTCGTAAATTTGGCTCAGGATGAAAGTGGGAGTTAATGACTCTGACGACTCTTTTACTATAACTTCTAGTGTATGTATATTGATACAAATAATGGATTTTAGCTTTGGGTGCTGTTTTATCAATTTCCCGAAAGGCATATTTTTCTAGATTAAATGTAGAAATGGAGCGGTGGTGAGGAAATGTTAATTCATGCCGCATCATGGGGATAGGTACCATTCGACTACAGTGGCACATGGGGGGGGTTTTTGTTTGGATAATGATGATGAGGTTCTGTTTTTCTGACACGGAATAGAACATATCTGTACGGGGGACACTGAACGCAAGGCTGCAAGGTTGCTTAGATGGGGTAGAAAGGGTTCTTATGGAACCATGTGATGATATTGAAGGTCCATAGAAGAAGTAACACAGTATACTTGAATGGTACGCTGGTGTTTATCCTCTCTCTCCCACCCCCCACTCCCGCCCCCTCCGCCTCCCCCCCCGTCTCAAAAAAAACTCCTTGCCCACTTCTTTGAAATCTACCGCAGGTAAGAGGAGCCCACTTCCAACAGATAACGCCACGGCTATGACACATTGCGTTTGGCGCATGAGAGAAAGTCATTGAGATCTCTCGCGAACTGGGTCTTTAAAAGAGGTAAGATGTGCCAATTAGATTTTGTGAACACTGCATTTTGGGCAATTAAAAAAAAGTTAAGTCAGGCACCATAATCACAATAACTCGTGGACTTTTGCAATGTTCCACTTTTAAGTTGTGGGTGCTCCTCCAAGAATGCATCGGAGGGGGGAACATTACATTTGTTCGTTTGTGGAGGACTTTTCTAGGTGACTGTTTCAGGTTAGATTGGAGTCCACGCACAGTCAAGGTGGCACTGTCTACTACCGGAGGGTGGGGGGAGTACAATGGCCGTGACTAGGTGATAAAGAATCACTTTGATGAAGGTTCTTTCGTGTGATTTGGGCATTAAGAGTGTATCATTTGAGTGTCTAACTGCGTATTAGTCAAGCAGCTATCTTCTTGGCCCAAAGATCAGTCATCACCAACCAAAAGCATATTGATGTGGCGTATCACTTTGTAATTGAATCTGCCGGAGTGGGTGAGATTTGTTGATGAAGATCACACCCAAAGTATCCTGACAGGATATGTTTACAAAAACTATTGTCGGGAATTAAGTTTCATCATTATTGGACTTCCAATCATGGTGCCTAACGTACCGATGGGATCACAGGTTGCTGTATTCACAAAATCCAATCAATCAACATAAGAATTTAAACTAGTCGATTTTGTTTCCTTGGGACATTTGGTTTGCTTCTTGGTCCTTTGGGATGTTAGGTTTGGATTTGGCCCTTTTGAAGATGCTTGGTTTTGGTTGGTTTCCTTGGGTCGTTTGTATGTTTGGGTCTTTGGGGACATTTGATGGTGGAGAGTATTTGTTTGGGTCCGTTTGGTTGGTTTCTAAGTTCGGCTTAGATTTTGGTTTGTTTGGTTGGGAAAATCTTCACCGAGGTGGAGAATTGTGGGGCTGTCTGTTGCCAAAGTCGTTCGAACGAGGTTGAGAATCGTTTGAACGACCATTTTACAACCCCTTGGAATTTTGGCCCAGGAATCCAAGTCGTTCGAACGACTTGATATTTCACTCGAACGACCAATGTCAAGTCCCCTGGAATTTTGGCCCATAAACATTTTTTGTTCGAACGACTCCCTTTGTCGTTCGAACAAAATTTGGTAAATTAGTTTTTTTGTTGGTTTTCGAGCCTCTTGTTTGCCTCGAGATTTAAGAATTGTAAAAGGTTTTCCCTAATATATAAAGGGAAGCCTAAGTCATTTGTGAGCCACCCTTTTGACAATCCTTTGGTGAGAACATTTGGGGGATTTCTTGAGTGAGAAATCCAAAACTTGGGCTTGAGTGATTATAATTGGGACCTTGAATAAACTCTCTCTCTCTTGAAAGTGGACGTAGGCAATTTGCCGAACCACTATAATCTTGGTGTTGTGTGTTTCTATGTTTGTATTTGTTCATTGCTAACGCAAATCGACTTGGAGTTTGTGGCTTCCGGGCTTGCGGCTCAACAACATGTAGAGAGCATCTCCCCTTTACTTTAATGTTATTTGAGTCTGGAAACATTGGATTCACTGTTTGTCTCTGTAGTTTAGAATATGGAGATGGGCAAAGGGTATATGTGATGGGTTGCATGTGTATACTGTACTTTTTCTTACTACACTTTACGTCACTTTTATCGGATATATCGAAATTTTGAGAATATGTGAATACCCAAATACACATCAAATAAAGATTAGCTTGTAATTGCTATGATAAGTGTATTTGTATATTTTTTATCCTCGATCGAAGACTAGTACATATATATTATACATGTACATGAAACACTATATACACTGCATGTACATAGTTAGATCTCATAAATGAGAGTTGATAGGGCGGTGTTACCCATGCTCAATTGGAGGACCATATATATGCCACTATATGATTTGGGATGTGTTTTTGCCAGGTTGAGGGAAGGGATATGGAGGATGTTGGAAATAGCTCAGATGAGTAAAAGCAGGGTTTTTAAACTTTACATGGCCAGGCTGGTCAAGGATCAGTTAATTTCGATGCGCGGCCATCATCTATCCAGTAGTTTGCACAATATATATCGCCATGCCCGCTAACCCCTAATGTAATGCAGGAAGATATATTGAGCTTACTAAAATGTGGTCGTAGCCTGTTTGAAGACCAGCTGGTGAAACCTATTTGGCCTAACCCAGTGAAGGGACGAAGTGGCCGTACCACTTGAGATCAATAGCTAATAACTTAAAATGCATAGGAAGTCAGTAGCTAATAACTTAAGGTGGTGTTTATTTTTTCATTGAGTCAGACTCAGTGATTTGGACTGACTTAAGAGAGTTAGTGGTGTTTGTTTTTTCATCGAGTCAGACTCAGACTTAGATAAAATATATGAAAACTCAGGCTCAGATCCAATAAGCCAGCTATGTGGGAGATCTAGTTTTAGTGTATATTTTCACCCCAAATTGCCCTTGATTGATATCAAAAAATAACAAAACAAAATCATTTCTTCTCCAACCACAGCTCCTCCCCGAATTAACCCCAATCTCCTCCAACAACTCTCCTCAATATCCTCCAAACGCCACTAGCTCCTCCTCGCCTCCTCCTCCTCTCCTCCAAACGCAGCAGCTCTAATACGTTGTTGTGCTTTTATAAAACAAACTTGTTGAAGACCTTGCTCAATCACGTTGTTGTGCTCTTCTCAGATTCTCGCAACCCTCGCTTGTGTTTTTCGTGATTCAATCACAATAACAACAACTATTTGATTACAGGTGCGTCGTTTCTTCCATGCTTGATTTTGAATGTTTTGTAGATCTTTGTAATCTTTGTAATTTACGAAAAAGGTTAGAAATTATGGGTAAGGAGGGAAACTGGGGTTGGGGTTTGAAGCTAGATAATGGGATCGAATGGGGTTATCAACGTTGCTGCCAAGGCATGAATCGGTGGTGAGGGACCAATATTGGCCGAGTAAACCGTAGTTGAGTGATCTGGGGAGATCTGAAATGTAGAAATTGAGGTTAAGGGGTTGTTGTGTGTTAGAGGAGAATTGGTGAGAAGAGGAGGATTGTTGTTGTTGGGGGATGTAGAAGAGGAAGATGAGAAAGAGTGGGAGAATAAAGAGAAGAGTAAGGGAAAGGTATATTAGAGGATTTGAGTTTAGAAGATCCATCTGTGTGATTGTGTGTGTTTCTTTACTTGCTGATCTCTCACTGTTAATGGTGGATCAGCCCAATTGGTTTAAGTTTGTATATGCAACACTTTCAGCAGTAGTGTTTGAGAGACCGCTTTTAGAAATTCGTAGGAATACTTTCAGCAGTAGTGTTCCTGAACATATGCGTTAGTAGTTGCTTGTTATTTGTAGAATGGGTTGATTGGTTAACTATGTAATTGTTGATGTATCCTTATTTTGATTGCAGGGCTGTTTGTTTGAAGGCCTTTAGATTAATTGCAGGGATGATTGGTTGAAGCATAAAGCGCATTGAGAACGGTAATAACCTTTTAACCAATTCATTCATTCTAAATATTATAGGTTTTTTATGTTTTGATTCCGAATCAAATATTTCATGTGTTCATAACCTACCTTATAATTTTACTGTTTAACAGACTTCTTGACATCACTCTGATGTTTTAGCTAACATGTTGCCTTGTGTATTCATTTTAGATTTTTTTACTAGTTATTAGTTGCCTTAATACTATTTTGTTGATTATTTGATATTATTTTCTTCATTATGTATTATTAGGGACAATGAATCGGGTTCAATGGTTATTCGGTATTCTTGCTATTATTATTTTGTACAACGGGATAGTCAAACAAAATAGGAGGGTCCGCCAAAGACTATGTACTTCTGCTCTCAATGACAAGACATATGCCCAAGAACTCCTAGAAGGTCCTAGAACTGTAATGTATAATATGATGAGGATGGACCTAAACTCTTTCAAATATCTAGTTGTCCACTTCAAAGACACTGGGTTGTTGAGGGATAGTAAGCATATAGATGTCGAGGAGAAGCTTGCAATATTCTTACACATCATTGCACACAACATGAAAATAAAGCTGTAAACACCAGATGTTAACATTCTGCTGCTACAACCAGTAAAAGTCTTCCATGAATATCTTGATGCAATGATAAAATTTTCAAAAGAGATGACAGTGCGTACTAACTTTGATGAACCAACAAGACCAATTAGACATCATAAAAGACTTAGGGAAGGGGTTTTCAGAAGAGCTGTAAGAGCACTAGATGGTATACTAATTCCTGCAAGTATTCCTGTAAATGATCAAACACCTTGCAGAGGTAGAGGTGGAGGGATTTGCTTCTAGAATGTGATGGCCATATGCCATTTTGACATGTATATCATGTATGTTGCTGGTTGGGAAGGAGTTGCCCATGATTCTAGGGTTTTGACAAAGACACTGAATAAACCAGCCCACAACTTCCCCATGCCTCTAACTCATGGTAATGGTCATTCTCTTTTTGTTTATGCTTATCACTCTTTGCATGTCTCCTCAGGTTAACTTTCCTTGTTTCAGAGCAATATTATCTATATGATGTTGCCAATGCACAAACAAGATGTTTCATGACCACTTACAGAGGTATTAGGTACTGATTGAGTGATTATAGACAAGGACAAAGACCTAGGAACCCACAAGAGTTGTTTAACCATGCACATGCTAAACTAAGAAATATAATTGAGAGAAGCTTTGGTGTATTGAATGCAAGGTTTCCTATTCCTAGATTAATGCCTTCTTATGGCTTTCCCACACAGAGAAACATTGCGGTTGCATGCATAACAATTCACAATTATCTAAGAAAGGTTTCTCTGAATGATGAACTCTTTAAACATTTTGAGAGTAATGATGTTGGGGTTGAGGGAAATGAAGAAGAACTGCATGTTGAGGAGTTGCCACCTAATGTTATCTTATTTGGGCAAGTTGAGCATGCAACAACTATCACTCAAAGAAATATGCTTGCAGCACAATTAACAGTAAGCACTTCTAATGCCGTTATTGTGGAGTGATTTTGTTTATTGTAAACAATAACTATTTAACAATGGTTTTGTAATATGTTGTTTATGTTGGGACAACATCTATTTATTAATGACATTTCTTTTTATGGTATTCGGTGCTATTGATGGAAAATAATATACAGTTCAACGGTGATTTAAAATTGCATTTGTGGGAATGGGGTTACATTAATTTCTCAAAGCTCTGACAATCTAAATACGGCATATTACAAATGCCTTTACGCGGTATTTTATATATTCTATTTTTATATTCAATTTTCTATTTTATTATCTATTAGTAGTTATTTATTTTATATTTGCATATTTCAGAAGACACTTAGGGATTGTGGGTTCTGATGTTGGGTGGATGAGTATTTGCCTTGTCCTTGTGGATATGATCCATGTAAGCTGCGCTCTGTAACTGGAAGTAAAAAATAATTTTACTGTTGCCCACTCTCAAAGAGTAAGTAGGAGAGTAGTTATAGTTTCCTCATGTGGTTTGATGAAGTAAATAGTGAATCATCTACTTTTACTCCTACTACCACTGCCACTTCTACCTCCTACTACCTCCACTTCTACCTTTGCTACCTCCACAACTACCTTTGCTTCAATCCATCACAGAAGACCTATCAAAGATAAATTTAAATAAGTAGTGTGTTTTAAAAGTTGTATGAGTTATGTTTTCTAGAACATAATCTCTTATCCTATGTATGAATTTTTTTTAACTTGATTCAAATTGGAGCATCTTTTGGACTATGTATGAATTTTCTTAACGTGGTTACATGTAAGCCTATTTTATTACTGAAATATTGTGATTTTTCCACTTCAGATGCCTTAAAATAGAGACTTTCCTTTTATGTTTGGTTACTTCAAGGATTTGTGGCTCATAGAGCAAGCTCAATATGAGATTGACACCTATAGTACTGATGAGAAAGCCAATCTTAAACTGAGTTCATTTAGGAATATGAGGGAGAAAAGCATTCAGGAATTCTAACGGGATGTCACCGTTAAAAGTTTAAGAAACAGATGGCAATATCTGAAGAACAAGTAAAAGATTTGGGAGACCCTAAAACAACTGGCCGGGAAGAGTTATGATGAAATAACTGATTCATTAAACCTTACTAAACCTAGGTGGGTTGAAATCTTAGAAGTTTTACCATAAGCAAGGAGGTTTAAACATGATGTGCTGCCATATATAGAGAAGATGACTTTGTTGTTTTCTAGTTTGATGTAATAAATTTGATGTTTTCTAGTTTTCCAGGTTAACTCTATTTCTAGTTTGATGTAATAAATTTGACATGTAAGACTATTTTATTTATGAAAAAGTGTTTGATTAAATTTGTTGTTGTTAAATGTTTATTAGTTATTAGAGCATCTTTTGGCCTATGTATGAATTCTGTTAACTTTATTGCATATTGGAGCATCTTTTGGACTATGTATGAATTCTGATAATTGTGTTCCTGTGTTGCTCTACTCTATAGTATTCTGATATTCCTTTCTAACATATTATCTTAGAACTTAATTTAATGCAGAAAGCATCTAATTTTTCATGTGTTTCATAGAGATCCTCAAAGGGGAAGTAAGGTCGTCAAGTTAGAGAGAGTTAATTAATACAAGATAGGTCAGTTGTAGTTATATATTCTCTATGTATGGAGTACTATCCATTAGTACTTATCTTATAACTAAAAATATTTAATGGATATATGCTTTTAATGGATAGCTGTTTAGATTATGTTAGTTATGTTTTGCAAAGACAAGCTGGGGATAAGTACCTTTTCTTGTTTATGCATATCTTCTTAACTCCCTAGGCAATACCAATTTCCAGGCCTCTCCTAATTGTTGTGCACCACTAGTGGCATGAAGATGCATGTGATGGGGTTGGAGTTATTGTCAACTCTCATCTCCTTTGTGCAAATCCAAAAAGAGAACAAGTTAGGACTGATGAGGCTTCTAAAAATAATAGGCATTGTGGGGCATTTTCTTTTTTTAAAGCATGTAGAGTCAACATCATCATCTACTAAGCTAAGCTTAATGTATAGAGGGATATAGTACATAAAGAACACAAGTTGGTATTAGAAAGAGAGTTACAACTCCTTTACCATGTTATTATTCCTCCCTTAACTCTATACTTTGGACAACCAACATGCGTTAACAACAACAATAAGATTGCTCTTTTTCATTACTTGTGGGCAAAAGTAGTTTTATGCCTAATAATGGATTATAATTTGTAATTAGAGTATTCTTACAGCACAATACTTAATGTTGTATTTTTGTGATGCCTCTACTACTTGGATGTTTAAGAAGAGGCCTGTTATGCTATCTTTTGTGTCCATCTGTTTACTTTGGTGTTATGTCCATCTGTTTACAGAAGCTTGTATAGAATCTGTCCAGAACTGTTATGTCCATCTGTAGATTATGCTGTTATGTATAAGCTTGTACAAAAGCTTGAATATAATCTTTTGTGCCAGTCCAAAACTGTTATGCTATTATGCCTATCCAGAACTATTATTAGATTATGTCCATCTGTTTACTATACTAAGGTGTCCATCTGTTTACAGAACTAAGGTGTCTATCCATTTACAGAAGCTTGTATAGTTATGTCCATCTGCAGAACTGTCCATTTACAAAACTGTTATGCCTTGTCCTTGTGGATGAGTATTTGCCTTTTTTGTGATTGTGGATGAGTATGTTGTTTATTTCTATACTAAACATTTATACTATACTATACTAAACATTATTACCACAGTACAATGTTTGTAGTGTACCTGTCCATAGTATCTCAATACAACATTTATACTATACTAAACATTAGATGATAATTATTTCTTATTTATAATACAACATTGAGCCCTCACCTTTTACGTACTTTTCTTATGTTTTCATGATAGTTTAGTTTCCTTCAAGTTGGTAACAGTTGAAAAGAATATAGTCTTCTGCCTAGAATGCTGTTGACCATGCTGTTCTAATTATCTGTTATAGTGGTACCAAATCTGTGCAGTCAAGAGGATAAATCTAGAGGTGCACAAGCTAGAGGATAAAGCTAGAGGTGCAAAGCTCTAACAATAACTCATAACATTTCCAGGTGAGACATTCTTATTGTGATGCTTCTGGTCCTAATTGTTTTTTAGGTTTCTAGTTTATTAGATTCCTACTCTTGTACTTTATTGGGGCCTGTATTTGTTTAATTGATTTGTTTATTTGTTCTGAAGGTGTAGTTATGTCGATTCCATCAAAGAAAAAAGGCTTTTTCCAGCAACATCCAGAGTTCAGAGTTCAGACTTCACTTTATCCTAAAATGTCAAACACATGTAAACTTAAATAGAGTGTCTAAAACATCTCTAAATACTCTAGCTTGGAAGACAGTTGAAAAGGAGTTGAACAACATGCAAAATACTCATGTTTTGAAATAGAAGAAACAGAAAAACCAATGGGATTACATGAAGCAATAGTAAGTTTGGAGAGGATTGATAAATCGGACTGGCCATGGATATGATCTTGTATCAGACACCTTTAATTGGACTGAAGATGTTTGGGAAAATAACATTGCAGTATGTTAATGCAAATAATGGTATTATTATTTGATTATATAACAATTTATACATGTTTAAACATCTATTTACATGTTTGTTTACAGGTGTATTATGAGGTGAAGAAGTATAAGACCGCTTCTCTTCAGCATAGAGATTTGCTAGAGAAATTATTTGATAGTCTATCTGCCACTAGGGATTTTGCATAGTTTTTAGGCATGGCAAGTGTACCCTCCACCTAGCAGTCCTTGTATGTTTATTTACCTGATGATATAAATATTGACGATACACAAGTTCCCTAGGCCATTAATTCTTATGAACCATCTTTCAGTCCAGTAAGGGAGCCTACTCCTGGTAGTACATCTCGTACTCATGTGTCTTAAGTTGGTGTACAAACTCAATAAAAGGGAAAAAGATCAGCTACGGCAGTTTAACTATTGGAACTAACGGAGTTGGTCCAATCTCTAATATCTGGATTCACTACCCAATGAACAAGTTCTACTTCTGCTTGCAATGACGACACCACTTCTGAAGTTCTGAAGGTATTGAAGGATATGGTCAATTCATATGACATAGATAATGTATTATTTTTCAAGAGTTTGAAGTTCTTGGGTGGAAAAGATGAGCACAACTACAGGTTGATGTTTATGGGGATTGAGCCAAAGTAGCGTGTTGGTTTCCTTAAAGCCCTTTTAAGTTAATTGGAACTTATTTGTTTGTGAATTTGTAATAACTCTTAAGACTCTGATATTTGCATATTTGTATTAACTTCAAACCAATGTTAATCTTTATTTGATTTTAGGAATTTATGTATTTTTGTTTGCTATATATGCAGGTTCTTTTCTATGTATTTGTGTTTGCTATATATACAAGTTTTTTCCTATGTATTTGTATTTGTTATATATACAGATTCATTGCTATGTATTTGTGTTTGCTATATATATACAGGTTCTTTCCTATGTATTTATGTTTGTTATGTATATATGGTGTTGACGTTGATGACAAAAGGGTGGTGGTGGTAGTGGGTATTAATTGGCGATGAATAGGTGGAGGTGTTTGGTTATAACTTGAGAATGGTATTTTAGTGTTTGTCTATTTTAGTCAGATCTAGCTAGCCAAAAAAACAAACACTCTAAGGCATCCACTCAGATAGTGAACACCTCTAAGTAGACTCAGACTTAAACTCAAACTCATACTCACTCAGACTCAAAGGTAAAAAAGAAAACGACCCCTAAGTATTTGCAGACTATTTTAATTGAAAGAAGGATAAATTGTTTGTTGTTAAGAGACCTGACTGATAATGAACTGAAATAGACAAGATAACTTAAATGATCACATCATACGTTTAAACATTTCATATGGAAACCGTAAGATTTATTAGCTAAATAAATTTCTCTAAAAATTACTGTTAAGAGACATGTGAAGAAATGAAAGAATTGTTATTGATGAGTAGCTCCAATAAGGCTCTCCTATTTATAGGTTACAGCAGAAAGTTCTAGAGAAAGAAGATTCTAAAGACTATTTATATATTTACAATATATGCAAATATTCCTAGAAGTAATGTGTAGAGAAAAATATAGAAGTATGTATAGAGATATCTAGAAATATTCTAGAATGATCTCTTATTCTCCTATTTATAGGTTACAGTAGAAAGTTCTAGAGAAGAAGATTCTAGAGACTATTTATATATTTACATTATGTGCAAATATTCCTAGAAGTATTGTGTAAAGAGAATTCTAGAAGTGTGTGCAGAGATATTTAGAAGTATTTTAGAATGATATCTTATTCTCTAACACCCCCCCCCCCCCCCCCCCCCCCCTCAAGTTGGGGCGAAGATGTCAACCGAGCCCAGCTTGGACAAGATCTTATAAAAATTCTTTGAGGCTAGTCCCTTTGTAAAGATATATGCCAACTAATTCTCGCTTCGAACATAATAAGTAGTCTTGATAACGCCACATTGCACCTTTTCTCGAATGAAATGGCAATCTACCTCAATGTATTTAGATCTTTCATGGAAGACCGGATTGGAAGCAATATGCATTGCAGCCTGATTATTGCAGAACATGTTAATTGGGGAAGAAGTCTTGATTCTCAAATCATACAACAAAGCCTTAAACCACATTAACTCACATGCCATGGATTCTATGACTCTATATTAAGCTTCGACACTATAATGTACAATAACACTCTATTTTTTACTCCTCCATGTGACTAAATTGCCATCAACAAAGGTACAATAGCCAGTAGTAGATTGCCTGTCAACTAAATTGCCCGTATAGTCTGTATCTGTGTAACCTGTGATGTTAGTATGACCATTTCTTCGCATCCAATTCTTCGACCAGATGTCGCTTTCAAGTACTCGAGATTCTTATTAACGACATTCATATGATTTTCTCTTGGGGCATGCATGAATTGCCTTACCATACTTACTGCATAAGTGATGTCAAGACGTGTAATAGTAAAGTAAATTAGCTTACCAACTAACCTTTGATACATATCCAACATTCTCTAAGAGTACTCCTTCAAGATCAAACTTTACGCAACTATTCGTTAGCGTTTCAATGGGCTTTATACCCAATTTTCCCGTTTCCTTCAAAAGATCAAATACATACTTTCTTTGATTTAGGAAAATCCCCTTTTTCGAATAAGCGACTTCCATTCCCATAAAGTATTTCAAGATACCCAAATCTTTAATATCAAATCTCATGTGAAAGAGAGTTCTTAACCTTGTAATTTCTCGAGTGTCGTCACCTATAATAACTATATCATCAACATAAACCAAGACCATCACCCTGCCACATGTACCCTTCTTGACGAACAAGGATGAATCGACCGAGCTTTTCCTAAACCAGCTGTTAATAAGAACGGGACTTAGCACCCCATTCCAGGCACGTGGAGATTGCTTAAGACCATATATCGCCTTCTTTAGTTTACACACCATATCTTTTCACTACACCATTTTACGTGATTTGTCATAGTCTTTATCTGTGGTAAATAGCAAATTGCCACAGACTTTATCTGTGGTCGTGGTCCGTAGTAAAGTGTGCATGATAATTTTTGCTATGGAATAAGTATGTGAATTTTTCTCTCATGCTAGTGTTGTGCATATCCGTGGTAATTATTTTTGCCACGGATTAACACTATGTTACATTTGATCATATGGCCCACCTGAAATACTAGTCCATGATATTGTTTATTCATTTTATAATATAAAAAATGCTAGCAAAACTACACTCAAATATGTACTCGATGATCCTAGAAATACCCACTCTCAATACACATCATAAGTGCATATATACAAAACAAAAGAGAATTCAAAACTTTTCAATAAAAAAAATCCGATTACAACATTTCTCCTTGACATACAAAAGAAACTAAACAACCTAAAAAACAAGGATAGGAAAAAAGATAGTAATGAAATTATTATTTTTACATGAAGAACAAGTCCAGCATCCAAGCCACCTTGTGAATATAAATAAGGTTCCCAGTCTGAGCATGCAATGTCTTCTATATAAAAAGGAAAACATCAAGTTCCATAAATTTTTTAGTTGCTTTTTATTAATGTAAATGAAAAACAGTTCAGAAAGCCTCTAAAATTTTTGTTAAATTAACTAAGTGGATTAACCAAAGTAATAAAGATGGTTCGGGGAAAAGTGACTCACCGAGAAGGTGAGATGTTCATTTGTTCAAAAATCTAGACTTGGTTTTGGTGAAAAGAACATAAAACTACTTCATGTATACACATAACCAAAATCCCTTGAAAAATTATCCAAAATAAATCTGGCCAACTACATTTTTATATAGAGAAAAATTAAAACCAAATCCTAAATTAATTTTGGAAAAGAGTAAATAAGCAAAACATAAGAAGTAAGCTAATTGAGGTTCTATATCTAAACAAACAACCTAGCTAAGCAAATTACATAAAGTATTGTCGTTCCTTCCAAAACATTATGTCCACTTTCTCACTACCCTAACCATTACGACATTATCCAAGTAAAAGCAATATCTAGAAGTTTATAAAAACTGAACCCTAGCCCTAAATTAATCTTCAATAGTACCAAAACCTTAAAGAAAAAGCTCTCTAGATCTGGTTTTAAAAGACATATATGGATGTCTTTAAAATATTAATATCTATTCAATTCCCTAAAAATTTCCCTCACGATTCCAAAGTCACATACCAAGAAATTCAAAGTCCTAGGATTTGAACAAAGCCAACACCAATGCAATTCGAGACCTTAACCTGTTCTCTTTAGTATCAATCAGAACCATAAATATCACATTTTTGATAAATCAACCCTAACAGTCATGCACAAACCAAAGCCTAAACCCCAACTTGCATAGTATACTAATCTATTAGATGGACAATCACTTTCAAGATCAACCTCCTGCCATAATTTTTATACCCATCACATTTTTACCCATTAAAAGTAAAGAAATTAACTTAACCATGGAATGCATATGATGAAAACTTGAAAATTAGAGCATATATGTTAATATTAAAATCAAACCTGCAGTACAGTGGAAGGTAGTCCTGGCCTAATGCTTTCAATCCACTCTTATTGATGTAGCTTCATCGTTTAGTGCTAGTTCCCCAGTGAGTCTAAAGTTACTTTTTGCTTGTAACTCCATGCCTGCCATATTTTAGATTTCAATATAGTGAAAGGTATGATGAAAAGAAAAGTATAACTCAATCAATAAGGGGTGCTTTGTTAAAACATGACAAGATCCATAGGGTCATAGGACATAATGTGATAATCACGATAAACAATAGTGCAGAAATATAATCACATACCTTGATCCATAGCTTAATTGATTGAGGTATGTCCTTATGTTTATCATCGATGGCGAGTGGTGACAACTAGGATTTCTCTCCCTTAACATTTTCTTTGAGATAGCGCTTTAGTTGATAGGCTAAGCACACTTATATAGGTAGAGATAGAACCTAGTTTCCTATTTCAATTAGGACTACTTTCCATCAAAGTAAAGAGTTGTAAGAAACCCTATGTAAGGCCCCGATAAATTTTGATTATATTTTGGTCATTATAGTGATTTCTTTAATTTATATTAGGATTTATATGATCATACATTAGTGGTAGCTTTTTAGTAGTTAACAACCATAGTATGGAATCTCTCCTTAGGAGTTTGGTATTTTAGGACTTGTGTTGTTTAAATCCTAGAGGATGAGGGTGAGTAAAAGAGGTTGTTGAATCGTAACCTACTTGTGGAAGACCTAAACCCTAGCCTCCACCTTATAAAAAAGAAGAAGAAGAAGAAGAGATATAACCCAAATATACCACCTCAAATAATCTAGAGAGAGAAAGATAGAGAACCACCATACTCTATCACCACATTAAGTATGAGATTGGGAAGATCAGAGAGAAGAGGTCAAAAACAAAGTGGATCGGCAGGAGAAACAACTGCACTAGGAGAATAAAGGCTTTCATTTTCGCCTTCGTTCGAGAGTTGATCGAGCAGTTTCATGCCCTAATCTTGGTTGGTTCGTCATTGTAATTTTCCATGTACATCAATATAAGGCAAGTACAACTGCCCTCTCTTCTCTTTCATGACCTGTTACGAGTATTATATATATGAACATGCCCTTGGTAATTATACTAGAGTTCAGCCTTGATCATCATCTGTTTGTAGTGCTAAGGTAGGAGATATTCTCATGATGCGCTAGGATATTGCTTAAGTATATCTAAACAAAGGAAAATGTCTTGCCGGTCTTAGCTTGAGTCTAGATATGTAGAGACAACCCATTAATGAAACATATGGAATTGATGGAAAAGATGTATACTACCCAAATAGTTCTGAGTAAGTAGTCAACTTGAAATACATTGTTGACCTAATCTATTAGGTGAAGATATTAGTATAACATGTTAAATGTAGAGCCTAATATGGGTGACATTGATCTCTTGTTAATTATGAGAGGCCGGTTTATGCAAAAAGGTGGATCACGTATGTGATTTTTTATAGATAAAACAACCTGAGATGTGATATGAAATCCTTATTGTGATTCACCTTAATATGATTAAATTGGAGGTCGTACTATATTTTATATTGTGAATCGTTGGTTAACATATAGCCAAAGAGCTAGTATCGAGTAGAGCGACTCATTTACTCGCCCTCTATTCAAGTTAATCGTACACTAGAGTCATTGTTTGTGTATATTGTGATCAAGAAAATAAACCTTAAGGTATAAATAAAGAGACGTGTTAATTGATATTACCCACGTGAGCGAAGACTAGAAGTGATTGTACATAATAGGGGTTTCTTATCGATCAGGTCTAGTGGTAAACCATCAACATTTCCATGGGTTTAAATCCTTGAAAGAGCATTGGTCAGGTCAGAAGAATTGGCAGATTCTATGGCATTTTCATGGGTACTAATCCCTAAAAGACATTGGTCAAGTCGAAGAGTTCTACCTTAGGCATCTCCGTGGGCATTAAGCCCTAAAAGAGATATCCAAAGAGCTGTTGGATTATTGTTTCGTACAGAGGACGAAAGAGCACAACTACAAAGAAACTTTATGTGTACGCAATGCTCCTCGAATAATTCTTTAAAATATAGTTGGCATCAACATCTCACACACTTACATCATATCATCTTGCATATTGAACTCATATAGCTCTTAATACCTTAGAGTAGTAATTATTAGATATATGTTCCTTATTGATTGGTGGCTAGAATTTTATAGAGTTAGTCTCCTATTTTACTTGTAACGTATTGCAAACGTTTAGATAGTTACTTTACTTGCTTGGTTGTGGCCTGCTGACACCTTGCGTGATAATATTTCAAGACCAGGTCATTAGCAGGCGTTCAGGATCACGAGTAGTATCTAGGGGCGTGCTATGGAGACATCCCCCTAGTTGTTTCATTTATTTTCATTGATGTGAGATTCTATTTTATTTCTTTAGTTGTAGCCAAATTCATGGCAGACTTGTAAGAGTTGTTGGGCAGATGTTTATTTTTAATTAATATTTCCGTTGAGTATATTTGTGTGGATGTAGTATTATTAAATGTCTTTTATTTACTACATGTATGGGGTTCATCCCTTTGGGGATGCCCGACCTGTTCATGGCCTCGAGAAGCATATTCTGATAAGTCTTAGAATATGAATTTTGGGGCGTGACACCCTATCCTCATTAACCAATAGGATTAGTTTCTTATTAGGACTTGGATCATCATAATTAGAAACCCATAATTAACCCTACTCATGTGGGCCATAATAAGTCTTACATTCTCCCACTTGGCCCATATGAATTAGTTTAGAAAATCATACTCGATAAAACTTAAGTTTACCAAAAATTTGACTCAAAATGGGCTTAATGATTAAATAACTGACACGTGCACGATTTAAAATATACCCAAGTCATACTATCTTTTTGGTCATCATAATACCAAAATTAAACAATTTACTAAAGTGAGTCACTGCAGTCTTATGCAATTTTGCGATATATTTCCTTCCATGTACTACAACAATAATGAACTATTTAACTTAGTTCATAAGTGAGGTTTATAGGCGTTAACAAATACGCCTATAAAAGGTCCATCAATAATGTCTTGTCAAAAAACTTTCCTATTATCATTCATCCAATCACATACATGTGTATACATAATGGTAAATAGGAAAATATCATAAACATACTGTAATAAGATCTCAATAAGATGTCTAAAGAAAATAATCAAACTAAAAATCCATAACTATAAAGAAAAACATCAAGGAATCTACCCAAGAACCACTGAACATGTTCCTTAAATGTCTTTCGTGGTAATCCCTTATTCAATGGATCTGCAGCCATAAGCATTGTGCTTATGTGTTCTATAAACACTCATTATTTTTAACAGACTCTTTGATTGATAAATATTTTATCTCCATGTGCTTAACACTATTAGAATAATTATCATTCTTGGAGAAAAAGACTGTTGCGATATTATCACAATAAATTCTCAACGACTTGGCAATATAGTCAACAACCTCAAGTCCTGAGATAAAATTCCACAACCATAAACCATGATCTGTGGCCTCATAGCATGACACAAACTCAACATCTATAGTAAATGAAGAAATACTATCTTGTTTTGTACTTTTTTATGAAATTACCCCCCTAGCCAGTAGGAAGACAACCAAAAGTAGACTTCCTGCTATCAGGGCATCTAACAAAATCTGAGTATGAGTAACCAATCACTTCTAAATGATCAGACCTCCTAAATGTGAGCATGTAATATTTCGTTCCATGCAAGTACCTTATAACCTTCTTTATAGTTTTCCAATGGTCCATTCCTGAATTGATTTGATATCTACCCAGCATACCAATGGTAAAGCTTATGCCCCATCTAGTACAAGTCTGCGCATACATTAGGCCCCCCACGACAGATACATACATAATTTTTTCCATCTGCTTATGCTCTCATTCACTATTTGGATATTGGGTAAGACTAAATTTATCACCCTTTTGAATTGGTGCATAACTAGCTGAACAATTCTTCATATTGAATCTCTCTAAAATTTTATTGATATAGGCTTTCTGAGACAGCCCTAATAATCCTTTTGCTGAGACTCGAGAGATTTTGATTCCAATCACGTAAGATGACTCACCTAAATCTTTCATTTTAAAGTTCCTAGAGAGAAACCTCTTAGTCTAGTGAAGCAAACCAAGATCATTACTAGCGAGTAAAATATCATCAACATACAAAACCAAAAATATAAACTTACTCCCACTAACCTTGAGGTATATACATCTATCAACAATGTTTTCCTTAAAGCCAAAATGAACAATGGTATCATGAAACTTAATGTACCATTGGCGGGAAGATTGTTTAAGACCGTAAATTGATTTCTTAAGCTTACAAACCATAATTCCTTTCACTTCTTCAGAGAAACCTTCAGGTTGATTCATATAGACTTTTTTATATAAAATCCCATTCAGAAAAGTACTTTTCACATCCATTTGGTGTAACACAAAATCATAATGAGCCACCAACGCCATAATAATTCTAAGTGAGTCTTTCTTTGATACAGATGAGAAGGCCTCCTTGTAATCAGTGCCTTCTATCTGACTTAAACCTTTGGCCATAAGTTGGGCTTTATATCATTCGATATTGTCATTATTATCGTGCTTGATCTTAAAGACCTATTTGCAACCAACTTTCTTATAGCCTTTTGGCAATTTAACGAGATCCCAAACTTCATTCTATTCCATTGATTTCAACTCTACTTTTATGACATCAATCCATTTAGTAGAATTATTACTATCCATGGCTTATGAAAATGAAACCGGATCCTTAATAGTCCCTATGTTAAATTTAGATTCTTGTAAGTACACCACATAGTCGTCTGAAATAGCAGATCTCCTTTCCCATTGGTATCAAAGTGGTATTATTTCTTGTGGTGCCTCTATTATCGATTTATTGGTGACAATCTCATTATGGAGTGGTTAATTACCCAGTTGTTGTTCAGTATTATCGATTTGATCAACAACCATAGGAATAACAACAGGATTAGAAGTTATGGGTAATGATACTTGTACCCTAACTTCACTTCCTCAATAACTACATTTTGTGATTCAATAGTCCTACTAATTTTACCATTTTCAAGGAATTTTGCATTACCGGTTTTAACAATTCTTATACTATGGGTAGGATAATATAACCTATACCCTTTGAACTAATCAGGGTAACCAATAAAGTACCCACTGATAGTTTTAAGGTCCAATTTCTTTTCATGTGGATTACAAATTCTAGCCTCCATTGTACATCCCCAAACATGAAGATGTCTTAAACTAGGTTGCGTTCCAGTCCAAAGCTCGAATAGAGTTTTTAGAACTGCCTTAGTAGAAACCCTGTATAATAAATATACAGCGGTCTTTAAAACTTCAATCCACAAAGATACGGGTAAAGTTGAATTACTTATCATGCCCCTAACCATTTCCAATAAAGTACGATTATGCCTTTTAGCTACACCATTCTACTGCAGCATTCCTGGCATTGTGCATGTATTGAGCACGGATACCAAGCTTTTCTAGGAGTTTGGCGAATGGGCCAGGGTACTGACCTGATTCATTATATCTACTATAGTATTTACCACCTCTATCTAACCTAATGACTTTCACATTTTTGCTTAATTATCTTTTAACCTCGGTAATTTATACCTCAACGGTATTCACTACCTGAGATTTTCCACTTAATAAATAGACATAACAATAACGTGAAAATTCGTCAATAAATGTGAGAAAATACTTTTCTCCCATAAAACAAGGAGTGGTAAAAGGTCCATAAATATTTATATAAATAATTTTATAAAGCATCGTACTTCTTGTGATTCCCTTCATGGTATATTTAGTTTGTTTGCCATTAATACAATCCACCCGCACACCGAAAGCAGTAAAATCTAGATTCATAAGGACCCCACCTTTTACTAATCTCCGCATTCTTCCTCTGAAGATATGCCCCGGTCGTATGTGCCACAAGATGGAGGAATTTTCATTAGTTATGCCATGTTTTGTTCTAACATTAAATGCAGGGTTAAAAGAGTTTTGGCGAACATGTTATGCATATTTAATTTATATAGGCCATCACATAAAATATCAGAACCAATAAAAGTGAAATTCTTGAATAAATTAAAAGAACCATTCCCAAAGCCAAAAGAATATCCATCAAGGTCTAAAATAGATCAAGAAAGAAAATTGCAGGAAATTGACAGAAAATAGAAGGTAAGCGATAAATCTAAATGATGTCCACTGTCTTAGAATAAACGAGAGATCCCACGGCTTCAACTGAAGCTTTAACTCTATTTCCCATGAATATAAATTTTTATTTAGTTTCGTGTTCTGGTTGTAAGGAATCCTTTGCATCGTATTAGAAACATGAATAGTAAAACATGAGTCAATCTACCAAGTATTAGAAAGAACTTCAGTAAAATATTATTCGATATATACAAAAGCTAAATGATTACCTTTCTTTTCGAAGCTTGCCTTACATTTCTGACAATCTTTCTGAACATACCCCATTTTGTTATGGAAGTAGCACCAAATATATTCATTGTCACGTTTCATCTTAGGAGACTTAGTAACATTAGAAGGCCCCCTTACCTTGAGTGATCATCGTTTCTTATCAAGCTTCTTCCAATTCTTTATAGCTTCTTGTATTATAAGATAAACTGAATAATTTTCTTGTTGCTTAAACATTGCCTCCTCTTGAACAATCATGTTAGCCAATTCATTCACATTCTACTTATCCTTAATAGTGTTGTATTGAATTTGGAATGGGCCAAACTAAGAAGGCAAAGAGTTTAAAATAAATTGAATAATAAAGGAATCATTCATTTCTATCCCCAAAGTTTTAAGTTTGACAGCTAGATTTGTCATTTCAAAGACATACTTCATTGTGGTAAATTTACCTCGTACACCATCATATTTTATTGTAGTAAATTTAGCCATTAAAGTGCCACCTGATGACTTATCAGCAGTTTTGAAATGTTCTTCCACAGATGTTAAAAATTCTTTTACATTTTTTGGCTTAGGAAGTGAAGACTTTATATTAGTCATTATGGTTATCCACATAAAAATAAGGCTTAACCAGTTCAACCTTTCACAAGCTTTATTGAAAGTCCTCTCATCCGCACTACTCTCAGTAGAAGGATCAGCGGGTTTTTTTAACAAAGAGTGTTAAATCAAGATCCAGAACACCTAAGTAAAACTAAATTTTTTCACTTCAATTTGAAGCATTAGTTCCATTGAGAATTGGAATAGGCGAAGCATGCCAATGTAAGAAGACAGGGTTCGGTATTACAAAATAATTAAAAGCTCACAAAATATTAATGCTACAAGTTATAGATAAATTAAATATGAGTTAGAACATAAGAAATTAAAACCAAATTATATTCTGATGATGAACTAATAATATCGTCATAAATTAACCTTTGGGTCTAAATTGCAATATATAAAATACTCGCTCAAATAGTTATAACATTAATTTCATAGGACTAATTAAACGTGTACGCCAAATTTGATAAGGTCTGTTACCTTTGAGTTATTAGTTCCAAATCAACCTGGAATACATATCAATTATACTATTTCAATTTATTAATCTCGCAAAAGTTGATCCGCCTTCTGAAAAATCCATAATATTTTGAGATAAATAAATCGTATTACGTACTCGATTTGATATCCATGCATCATAATAATTTGGTCACTTTGGCAAGTACCAACCGTCTTAATCCATAGATCTCAAATCGATAAAATAATACAAATACATACTAACATGCAAAGTTTTCAAATATCGAAGTATAACCTTAAACATGCTCTATAGTCTATACAAGACATAAAATTATTTATGACCTAAACTACAAATTAGTAATCACATCTTTATGAAAACCCAATAAAAAGGTAACTAGTGATTTATTATAGCTAACTTGTAATTTCAGATCTTGATGCTCAATATTAATAGCAAAGCATACTAACATGATATACATTGACATAATAAAGTGTAACTTGGCATCTTTTACCTACTATTATATGAACTAGAAGTCAGAAACTTAGTGACCTTATGAGTACAATGTTTCTAACCTATAGATGCATGAAAAGACATGGATATGTACAATATTCAAATAATATTTTTGTATACAAAAATTTATAAAAACTAGATCTATACTAATTGATTTGCTTGACATAAAATAATGTAGACTATGATGTCACGAAACCCTAATTTTACAAGACTATCAATACCCGAAAATTTGTGAAAGTTAACTTGTTACAAGATTGTATAACAACGAAACGTAATACAAATGAATCATAACCAAAAAATTGCTAAAGTCCAACAAAGCTCTGATACTACATGTTAAAGCATGACAAGTTCAATAAACATTAAAAATCTATAATGACCTAGGACTTAATACGATAATCACGATAAACAATAGTGCAGAAACATATTCACATACCTTGATCCATAACTTGATTGATCGAGCTATGTCCTTGTGTTTGTCGGTGGCGGCGAGTGGCGACAACTAGATTTTCTCTCCCTTAACCTTTTCTTTGAGATAGTACTATAGTTGATGGGTTAGACACACTTATATAGGTAAAGAGAGGACTTAGTTTCTTATTTTAATTAGGACTATTTTCCATCAAAGTAGAGAGTTGTAGGAAACTCTAATCTTATTAATCAATAGAATTAGTTTCCTATTAGAACTTGGATCATCATAATTAGAAACCCATAATAACTAAAGAACCCCTACTCATGTAGGACATAATAAGTCTTGCATGTTTGTTATATACAGAGAAAACACTGGCAATTATAGAGGGAGAGAGAAAGATAGAGAAAGAGATCAAACTTATTGTTACTGGCTAACATCGGTAAACTTAATCGCCAATAATGAGTACTACTAGTGATATGGTATTACATATTTGCCTAAATGAGTAGAGCTAGTGAGATGAATTTTTACATAACCCATCCTAACCCGATAATAACCACTTTAACTCCCTTTCTTGTTTAAAAAGTTAAAAGAGATTTGAGAATGGCGGAGAAGAAGAAAGATTAAGTACACAATAATGGGTACGTGGAAATGGCTATTAACTGCACTACCATTAACAACAGTTCTAACTGTAGTAAAGCCAAATAACTTTTTAATATAAATGAATATATGTGTCGTATTTTCTAGAAGATATCATCTTATTTTACGACACAAATAATAGTCGAGCTTCAAATGGTTTGCGACATTTATTTTTTGCCATATTTGAAATAGCCTCTTATAAACATAATACACACCTTCGAGAGAAGTCTAGAATCTGGAGTTTCATATCTCTGCTACCATCTCAGGAAGAATTCCCTTCCCATGATATAGTAGCATATTCCCCAGACTCGATAAGGACAAGCTAATAAAGTCAAGTTGAATGTATTTTGTCATTCGAGAAAATATTATAGCATATATCCCAAACTTTATAAGAGAAGCTAGAAGTACCACGTTGAAGGTGTGTGACCATTCGAGAAGGTATCAAACCCATGTCTACAGATCTCGACCCTCTTAAGTAACCGTTGCACTTGGTCAAATAGAGCCATTGCACATGATCCGTGAAGTTCGCCCACCACCCATTAAACCCGGAGACCAATTATTTTGTAGCTGTTTGTATCCATTATAAATACAGGCAGAGCATATGTCAACTGGGCATTCATTTTTATATATCATTCTTGACTAAACTTATTAAACCTCACTGCAATTATAATAATCTAGCACATATTAGATTTATATCATAAAATCTTCCATGAGGTCATGGTTTTTCTCAGGTTTTTCTGAGTTTTCACGTTAAATCTAGTATGTTCTAGCCTTAGTTACGAAATCAACATACCCACATTACTAAAAATATTGGTGAAGTTTACCATCTAAAAAACTAGCCATTACAATTGGCGCCGTCTGTGGGAAATGCCTACTTTTTTATTTATCAAATCTCATCCTGAACAGTCACTACCATGACCAACATGAATCTCAAAAGTACCTCCAGTGCCCACAGAAACAACGAGGAAATTTTAGCAGGCGTTTTACCAAAAATAGTTAATTTACACAATGTTGTAATTTAATTTCAGAAGCAGATGAAGTTTGATATGGTCCAAAGGCTTGAAGATTAAAGAATTCACGCTCAAGCCCTCTAAGTTGAGAGAGACAAGAGGAGGAAAGCCCTAGAATAGCAGAGTTGAACTCATCAGAAAGAAATGGAAAGTCTGCGAACCATCGAGTTCTATACTACTGGGACAACATAGGAAGATTTTACTGACAGATTGGTGAGAACATAGAGTTTGTCGACCTTCTTTATCGAAGGTCACAGAACAATAAGTAAGGTGAAGAATTTTCATGCCTTATTTCATTTAATAAAATTACTTTCGTATTTGAGGTCTCATATTATTACTATCATGCAAATCAAGAAGTTTTTACTCGATGGGAAGCCTCGTCTACTTGGTACTGAGACTTTGGTGAACCAGCTGCTTATCTACAAAAATATAAAAAAAAAAGAGCTTGTTAAGGAAAAAGATGAGTTGGTTAAGGAGAATGAAAGCTTGGAAGCTAAGCTGAAAAAGCTGAATCTTATCACAGTTAAGTCGATAGAGACTACCGTTCGCGAGGCAAAGAAGATATGGGAGATAGAGAAGAGGAGAGAGATCGAGATGATAAGGGTCAATCTTGCAAAGGGGAGAGAAGATGCCTTAGTTATGCAAAAGTTCAATTTTGAGGATGATGTTCGTGAACGGATCTTATCTGTTCGCAGATTGATGGAGGCAGAGAAGGCCAAAACTCTTGCAGAAGCTAACGCGGAAGCAGCTCGGATTAACATCGATTCTCTCATACGTATGAAAGCCAACTTCTCTGGTCAGGTCGACCTTATGAAGGAAATGAAGGATTTTTACAAAGTCTTGGCTGCTTTTGTGGGGACAACCATTGTCGACTCTAATACTGAGGAGGAGGTGCTCGAGACTTAAGAAGTTGTCCCTGCCTTGGTTTATGGTGTAGAGCAGATGGGAGGGGAATTTCTCAATGATCTAACTCCTGGTCTTCCAATGAAGGTGTCAACTCCAATAATCTCCCCTGAGAAATAGATAACAATATTATAATCTTTCATCCTTCTTTGTTGCTTTTGTTATGAAGTTAGAAAATAATTTTTTGTACAAATGGTCAATGTGACCTGACAACTTTTGGTATTTTGATATTTGAATGAATTTTGATATGTTTAATCCTTTAAATTGTGTGGTTTGAACTATTGATAATTGATGGATAGGTATTCGATCGTGATGAATATGATGTTAAATATGTTAAGTGTTTGAGATGAGTGATAGAAGGGAGTAAGATATACTCTATGTTAGGTAATTCATAATTACTGTGTTTAAGTGTTATCTAAATGTATTGATTGGAGAGCCATGTTATGGCTTTCTCGACTGAGAAATGTTTGCCAATTTTTTTTCCACTATGTGATATCCGATTTGATTTGAAAAGACAACCATGTGATGTGTTGTCGAATTAGTAATGATGTGCAAACAATATTTCCAATAATTGGATATCTTCTTGTCGAAGAAATGAGACTTAGTTTGGAGAAATACTAATGAATTTTTGTCAAAAGAAAGATTGTCGAATAGATGATGTATTAATGGGAAAGAAAAAAAAATTCTTAAAGAAAATTGAAATAGATTACAACGTCTATCTGATGAACATCTTCAGATGGGCTGTATTCCATGAGAACTTAAGTTTTAATTCATTTTCAGTCATCAACCAGTATGTACCACTGTCAGTTTTGTTATTGATATTGTAAGGTTATTCCCAATTTTTTTATAATTTACCAGAGTTCCGTGGTCGAGTACTTTCTTGAATTCATTGAAGTATAAGATCGCCGATGTCGAATGTGCACTTCCACACCTTCTTGTTGTATGCCTTTCTTAGAGTGTTATGGTATCGCCCCAATTTGCAATGGCATGGTCTCGAGTCTCTTCAATCTAATTGAGATTACATAGAAGTCCTAGTTCATTTTCTTCGTCTGAAACTTGTCATCGAGCGGTTGGGAGATCGAGGTTGGAAGGAATAACAACTTCGGTACCAAAAGCCATCATAATTGGTGTACAACCTTTGGAAGTTCAAGGTGTAGTCCAATATGCCCATAAAATACTAAGTAGTTCGTCAACCCATCTACCCTTATTTTCATCGAGGTATTTACGCAAGCCTGACTTGATGCTATTATAAATTACCTCGGCTTGGCCATTTCCTTATGGGTAATAGGGTGTCGAAGTAGATAACTAGATTTTGTATTTGTGGAGGAAGTTGTAGACTTTACTGTTGATGAATTATTTGCCATTATCCGATTTTATCAATTGTGGACAACCAAATCTAGTGATGATGTGCTCCCATATGAATTTTATTGCTTCATTTTCATCAGTATGACAAAGTGGTACGGCTTCGACTTATTTTGTAAAATAGTCTGTAGCTACAAAGGCAAAAATTTTGTTTCCTGATACAGGGTGGAATAGACTAATAATGTTGACGGCCCATCGCTTAAATGGCCAGAGGACATTGCTGACATGTAAGTCGAGGGCTAAACTTTTGATGTCCTGTCCGTGGATATGGCATTTGTAGTATTTTTGAATAAAGTCTTCGCAATCTTCTCTTATCTTCGGCCTGTATAAACCTTGTGTGAATGCTCTTTGCGCTAGTGATCATCTGAAGATATGTGTAACACATTCCTTTATGAAGTTCTTGAATTTTGATTTGAGCTTGTTTCTGAGAGATGCATTCAATCAGTGGGCCTCCGTCGGTAGTTTGGTATAGTACTCTTCCTTGGAATTTGAATCTTGGACATTTGGCCAACAAAGATCAAGCATCTTCTTTATTCTCAAGGGGAGTATTAGAATTTAAATATATAAGGAATGTATAGTAGCATATTCTCCTAATTCGACAAGGAGAGCCTAGTACAACCATGGTAAAGGTATGTGATCATTCGAGAAGATGTCAAGTGCAAGCCTACAGATCTCGGCCCTCTACAGTAACTATTACACTTGGTCAAATAGAGCCGTTACAAGAGATCGATAAAGTTTGCCCATTACCTATTAAAATAGGAGACCAATTACTTGTACTTGTCCTTATCCATTCAAAATACAGGTAGAACGCATGTAAAAAGGGATCCAGAACTCTGTTATTTTTTACTATTTGCATCTATTCTATTATTCAACAATTATAATAATTAAGACATATTGAATTTCACCCTCAAACCCTTCTCGAGGTCATGGATTTTATCAAGTTTTACTGAGTTTCTACGTAAAATCTATTGTGTCTAGCCTAGAATTACAACCTCCTTACTGAAGTATTGGCAAAGTTACCCATCTAGAAAATACGCCATTACAATTGGCGCCGTCTGTAGGAAAATCCACATTTTATTTACCAAATATTGTTTTGTACATTCATTTCCATTACGAACATGAACCTGAGAACTACCTCCAACACCTTGAAACATAATAAGGATGTTCTAGTCACCATCTAACTAGAAATTATCAATCTACACCATACTATTGTCGATCTTCAGAAGTAGATTGAATCTGACAGGAACCAGTAGCTGGAGAATGAGAGAATTTATGCTCAAGCCCTCCAAGTTAAGAGGGACGGGAGGAGGAAAGCCCTAGAAACAAGATTGAATCACTGGTTAACAATGATCACCTCCTCAGACTCAAAGTGATCATCGGTCAAGAGCTTCCCACCTGGAGAACCTACCAAGGGAAGGGTAAAATCAAACTTCTAGATCGATCAAGGAACCCAGATAGAGCATCTCAACATTTTGACCTTACATCATTAACATCAACAACTCAAGGAAGTTGACGAACAAGTCATCAGACCCCACAACTACCTCTAAGACGACCAGTTAGAGAATGGTTAGGCCCATAAGGATAAGGAGATTTTGATCCACAAGCTGCAGCTAAACCAAATGTTCTCCAACAATTCATTACCTTAGATGACTTGAACAATAGGATTCAAATTATACATACAGACAATCCTAATCGAAGATCTACTATGGATAGGATCGAGACCAACCCAATTTCCCCACATCTTAAAGTTATGCCGATTTCAGACAACTTCGACATGCCGATTGGGACTGACAACTTTTACTCCCTTATATAAATTTTTTACTGTATTGTCCTAACAAGAAGGCTCTACGAGTATATACTCGATGTCCAAAAGTTTCTTAATGAAGAAACAAAAAGAAATGAAATCGAATTAGAGCAAGGCCTAGGTCAAGCACAACATCTTTATATGATCAAGATTGAAAAGGATAAGAAGCGGAAGAAGGATGACAGGATCACGTCTTACTCTAAAATAGCATTATAAGAAAAATTAACCAAACTCCTACCCAGCTTCAGCAAAGTGAAACACCTATATAACATTTCTTTCAAAGACTGCGATACCAGCCATGTCAAATACCCTCATGATGACCCGTTGGTAATAATGTTCAAAGTAGGATATTACTATTTGTACACACTCCTTGTCGACACTGGAACTGACGCTGATGTACTGTTTAAAAGAGCGATTGACAATCTAGGCCTCAAAGATTCAGTCAAAGCTTCAACAACGACTATCACAGGATTCAATTGTTCAAAAAATTGGCCTTGGGATAAATCACTTTGCCTATTCAAGCAGGACCGGAGATGACATTTGTCAAATTCATTGTTATCGATGCTGAATACAAATACTTGGGAATCTTAGGGCGAAGTTGTCTCCACTCTATCAAGGAAGTACCTTCGACTTATCATCTTTTATTATGTTTCCTAACAAATCATGATATTTATGAAATTAAAGGGAGTCAAGTTGTGGCACAAATGTGCGAAAATACCACCACGAACTCTCACGCATCAAAACTTTTGAAAACATAGCAAATACAGCACGAGCCACCTTTAACGTTTGAGCAACATGACACTAGAGTAGTTGAATCCGTAGAGTACGATGGTTCGAGGAGAAACACTATTATTAGATCTAAATTATCATTAGAAGAAAGGGAAACCCTACTTCAGGTTTTAAAGAGAAATGTCGATATCTTTGCATGGTCTTTTCAAGAGATGTCGGGAATTGACCCTTCTATTGTATGCCATAAATTAAACCTTGTACCAGACAGTAAGGCTATTGTGTAGAAGCATTGTAACCTAGCCCCCAGACTCTGAGAGGTAGTTAACAAAAAAATAGATAAGTTACTTCATGTTGGGTTCATTCGAGAAGCTAAGTACCCGAATTGACTCTCAAACATCATAGCTGTCCCAAAGAAGAATGGAAAAATTATAGTATGTGTCAACTTCACTGAACCAAATAAGTTTACACCTAAAAATAACTTTCCCCTTCTTTTGATTCCCCACTTCCTTGACTCTGTAGCAGGACACGAACCTTTTTCAATGATGGATGCAGCTTCAGGATATATCCAAGTCCATCTCACCAAAGAAGATCAAAAAAAGACTACATTCGTAACAGAAAGGGGCCTTTACTATTACACAGTCATGTCCTTTGGCATAAAAAATGTAGGAGCTACGTACCAACGGCTCGTCACAAGAATGTTCAAAGATCACTCGGTTAAAATCATGGAAGTGTACATCAATGACATGATCTGCAAGAGCCTAAAACTAGTGGATCATTGCAACAATTTACAAACTATCTTCGACATCCTTCGAACATACCGCATGAAGCTAAATCCTAAAAAATGACAATTCTGGGTTGCATCCAGAAATTTCTTATGCCATCTCCTTAGGAAGAGAGGTATAGAAATTAATCCAATGCAAATCAAAGCACTTATGGCCATGCCATCACTGCAAACCAAAAAAGATGTCTAAAAACGTGTCGGTAAAGTTTCCACTCTACGCAGATTCATCTCGAAGTCATCTGATCGATATAAAATTATTGACCTCCTTCGAGGAAACCCATCTCTTATGATAACGAAACAACCCAAGGAAATCGTCCGGACTCTAGAATATGAATTGGTTTTACAAGATCTCAAAAGATATTTGGGGCGTTCTTCTATAATAAGTACTCATGTTGAAGGCGAAACATTAACAATGTATTTATCGATAGCAAATGATTCAATCAGTTCGATTCTAATTCGTGAAGATAACAAAGTGAAAAACTCATCTACTTCATCAGTAAAACTCTCATGCCTGTAGAAAAAAGATAGACCACCAGTGATAAATAGCTTCTAGCCCTGTATACTTCCCAAAATCTTTGACCTTACTTCCAGGTACACCCCATTCAAGTCATTACAAAATTCCCCCTCAAACTAGTACTTTCAAAAAAAAGAAATCTATAAGGGTCTAACAATGGTCTATTTTCCTAGGAGAATATGACATTTCCTTCAAACCACAAATATCAGTCAAACGATAAGCAGTAGAAGACTTCTTGGCAGATTTTCTCGTAAAAAACTCAGTAGCAGACTTCTTGGCCGATGACTCCATTGCAGAGCCAGATACATGGTCAAAAAGTATAAGATGGAGACTCTTTAGAGATAAATTTGTTGGACCAAGAGGATCAGAGATTGGCATCGTTCTCGTTACACCATCCAATCACAAATTTGAAAAAGCTATCAAACTCAAGTTCTATGCAATAAACAACGAGACGAAGTATAAAGCTATCCTGCATAGCCTAGAGCTCGCATTAGCACTTGGGGCAGAAGAAATAGCTATTTATATAGATTCCTTACTAGTAGCCAACCATTACAACAAGACATTCAGAACATCAGGAAAAAAAGTTGACTATATTGCGCTAGTCGAAGATAAAATAAATAAATTCAAGACAACAATAATTTCTTACCTTCCCAGAGCATAAAACCGCCATGCTGACGCACTACCATACATTGCAACAATGCTCGTAGACAATAAAAAGAGGACTTTGGACATCGAAGTAATCAAACATTCTAGTCTCGATACAAGCTATTCCATGCAAATCCAAGTTATCGAAGATGAAGATCCTGAAGATCGGAGAAAGTCATTTCTTACATATTTCAATTCTTATACCCTCTCCGAGAATAAGGAAGAAGCTCGATCTCTACTATCAAAATGTCCACAATTCAAGGTCCATTATGGAGTACTATACCACATTACTGGTGGTGGTGCCCTTATCAAATGTAATTCACAAAGACAAGCTCAAATTAAAATCAAGGAGCTTTATGAAGGAATCTATGCCGCACATGTCTCAGGACGATCACTGGCATAAATAACATTTATACAAAGGTTATACTGGCCGAAGATGCGGCAAGACTGTGAAGATTTTGTTAGAAAATCCTACAAGTGCCAAATCCACGCCCAAGACATCAAAAGTCCAGCCCTTGACTTGCATGTCAGTAATGTCCTTTAGCTATTCAAAAGATAGGCTATCGATATCATTGGTCCATTTCACCCTGCATCATTCAATAGAAATTTTGTTCTTGTGGCTACAGACTACTTCACCAAATGGGTCGAAGCTATACCACTTTGTCGCATTGATGAAAATGAAGTAATCAAATTCCTTTGGGAGCATATCATCACCAGATTTGGTTGTCCACAGATGATAAGACCAGATAATGGGAAACGATTCATCAACAGTAAAGTTCTCAAATTCCTATACAAATATAAGATCCAGTTGACAATTTCAACTCTATATTATCACAGGGAAATGGCCAAGCCGAATCAATCAATAAAAACATCAAGATCAGCTTGCGCAAGTCCCCCGATCATAAGAAGGACAGATGAACCGAAGAACATTTTAGTATTTATGGGCATATAAGACCACACCTCGAATGTCCATAGGCTGCACACCATTTATGATGGCCATTGAAATCGAAGTTGAAATCACATTAGACCTCGACCTCTCAACCGCTAGAAGACAAGTCACGGACGAAGAAAATGAACTTTGACTTATCTGTAATCTCAATTGGGTTGAGGAAACTCGAGATCGTGCCATTGCAAACTTAGGGTGGTACCATGACACCCTTCGAAAAGCATACAGCATAAAGGTATGAAAATGTACATTTAATACCGGCGATCTTGTACTTTGAGGAATTCAAGACAGTACTGGACCAAAAAAATTTGGAAAATTATCAGAGAATTTGGGAGGACCTTACATTATAAGTGACAAGACTAACATTTGTACTTACTGGTTAATAATAGAAAGCGAGGTAACACTCGAGTTCCAATGGAACACAGCCCATGCAAAGATGTTCTACCGATAGATTGTGTACGCTATTTATTTTTACATCAATAAAGAAGTTTTTCTTTCCATCCATACAACATCTATTCTACCTTCTTTCTTTTGGCAAAGCTTAATAAGTATTTGCCAAATTTAAAGTCTCATTTCTTTGATGAACATACATCCACTTAAAGAAACACGTGCTTGAAATCATTTCGACAAACGCGTGACATATTCGGTCTTGTCAAAACTACATATCTAATAGAGGATAAACATCTGGCAATTCTTCACAATCGAGTAATCCATAACATGGATATCCTATCTATTCATTCAAATAAACTTGTTACGAGCAACATTATAAAACATATAATGAATAGTATGTTTTACTATCAATCATATCGATGTAAATACTTAACATATTATACATCCTTACTACATCGACAACTAATAATATTAATTGTCTTATCGATCGAACAAATTTCCCATTGAAGAATCTATCTAACAAGTAATACTTGACAAACTTAGCATAACTAACTTCTTCTAACACTCAATTATCGACTACCATACCTCAGCAATTATAAATATTATGTTATGCCAACATTCAACCATTCACCAAACTATTCAACAATCATATTCATTACGATCAAATATCTAACCATCAATATCCATAATTATCAAACTTTTCAAATTCAGTCACAAATCAAATTTTCAAAAATATTATTTGGTCCCATCGACCACTTGTACGTCAAAAATCTTTCAAAAAAAAATCTTTCCAAAACATAAAACAAATATAACTTTTTTCTCCTTACTGCTCATGGGGAAGAGGTGGGAAAGGGAGCTTCACGGGTAAACAAGGAGTCAACGCATCAAACACTTCTTCCTGAGCATTTCCTTCGATAACTACAGGAGTAAGAGCTTCAACCTCAATTACCTCGTCCTCGGCATCAGAGTCAACAAAAGTCAAACTGGTAGTAGGGGCAACACCTTTCTAAAAGTTTTTCCTTTCCTCCACAGCCTCGAACTGATTAGAAAAGTTTGACTTCATCCACTTCAGAGAATTGAGAAGATGACGATCAGCTTCTTCTTTGGCTTGGGCCAGAGCTTCAGGCTTCTTTGCTTCTATCGATTTTTACCCTGATGAAAAGTGCTTACGAACATCATCTTCGAAGGTGGAATTTTGCAGAGCCAATGCCTCTTCCCTCTCTTTTGCTAGATTAGCTCTGATCTTCTCAATCTCTTTCTTTGTCTCCCCCAGACACATCGGCTTAGTATCCCAGACTCAATCGTTCGCTGCCTTTCCTCCTCAAAATTTTAAGAGTTCCCTGAGACTTTGACTTTAACAAGTCGAGGGGACTCTTCTTCGCAGGTGTAGCTCTCTGTTGTATAATAGTAGCCAACATTAGTAGTCGACTTTCTGGGACATTGGCCATTCTTGAGTCCCCACCTTCAGCCCTTTCCCTCCTCTCAACTGGAGGCTATCGAAGAACCCTCTTCAATGATTGTGCAGGGGAAAAAGGAGGATTGACAGCTCGTTTCCTCCTATTTTCCACAAAGATCCCAAAAAAAGAGCATCTGCCTCTGCAGTAGTAGAATCAATGGTATAACCATTCAGAGCAGGGTTCTCGAGGGGAATACTTGATTCAGTAGCTCTCTTATTTTTTGTCAACATTTTATCGTCAATCAGTATAATCTCAAAACCCTTAGTTCGGGATCTCTTTATCCCAGCCTTTTGAAACAAACCTTCAACCATCTCTTGGTCCTCGACTAGAAAGTCAATTTTCCCAAAGTAATTTTCTCTCAGGTTATATAACATTTCCTTCACCGTCGAATCTCTATTGATCTCCTTTAAAACTGTACTTAAAAAGATAAAATAATGAGTGAGCACATCGTCATATAATCAGAAAGTTCAATAACATATACATTCTGGTATACACACAAACCTAAGTAAAAACTCTTCCTCTTTAGAGGCTCCCCAGGGTCTTTGGGATCAAACTCATAGTTCCCCGAGACGAGCAGCTTAACGGCAAAATATTGCCCCCCCGGTCAACATCATCTCATAAAAAAGAGGCCTTTTAAGAAACCTAGCTAAATACCTATGGCCCACCTTCTGTGGATTCTGCTTTAATGTATAATATACACATAAATTATCCACAGAGATCAATTGATCTCCCATTTCCCCTAATCGGCCATTTATCATGGCCACAACCCTAAACAGGTCAAACACATTCAGATAGAACTGACCTAAAGCAACATCGTAGAAATTGAAAAACTTCTTCTGGTCAGCTAGAAGGGGCAACTTCAACCCCTTCTTTATTTGTTCTCAATGTACGAAAATCCCATCCATTGGGAGATCATGGTCAGTCATCGCCCCGTGATACTCTTCCAGTATAACATCCTCAAGGATGCCATACTTCTATTTAAAGTTCAAGATTTCGTTCATTTCTGAGACATCCCCATAACACTACCTAGGCCTGTTTTTGGATCGGATCAGAAATGGGGGCAGTCGGAATTTTTTTGATTTTTTTAAGAGTTGTAAAATTTATTCTGATCCGATCCGATTTTTTTTTTAATCCAAAATTATTTCGAATTCGAAAAAAAAAAAAAAAGATTTTTCAGAATAATAAGAATTTTCGGATAAAAAAATCAAAAAAATCAAAATTTTCAGATAATAGTTGTGAAACTATTAAATCATTGGCTATTTTAAATGTAAAATTAAACGTAATGTTCTCAAATCAAAATATCTAACCCTTACTCATACAATGCTAACATTTTCACATCTCCATCTAACAAAAAATATATATTAAACTACAAAAAATACATTAATTATTGAATAAAAATATTTGGAAAAATCGGATTGGAGGATATTCAGAGTAATCGGATAAGATCTTATTCAAAATAATCAGATCAGATCTTGTTCTGAATAATCGGATCATTAATTTTAGAATTTTGGAATAACAGAAAGCTATCCGATTCCGATCTAAAAATTTTCAAAAAAATTTCGAAATCGGATTTTTGGAAATCGGAACTGTAAAATAGGGTTCCAAAATCAAAAATATCGGATTGGAAATAAAAAAAATCAGAAGTTCGTACAAAAGTTGTAGCCCTAACACTCTCCAATAAAATCCATCTCCCCTCTCCTCTATCTCCACCCCCACCCGTACACTCTTCTCGAGCACTTATTTCTGGCTCATGTTCCACAACATTTTCTATCCTCACCCCATCAGAAACATTGATAACCCCAACCTCCAACTCTGCTCGATTCTGATGAGCAACCTCTGCACTATTCTCCTCCACCCTGTACTTACTACGCAACTCTTGTACGCAGGTGGTCACATCCATTATTATCGGTTCTACATTGACAAGGTTTTTGAAAATTTTCTCTGCGTCAACATCAGGGCAGTTAGCATTTTAAACCGGTTTAGCTATTTATTTAACCTGAAAATCATATTCCCTTTTTTAAGTTAGTATGGTATCATATCTTATACACTATATTCTTATTTGTTATGTATAAAAATTGTTGACAAATTATACTCTCCAATAAATCATTATATATGTTACTATCTAGTTCTCCACCACGAGCACAACTAATCTTTACAAGTTATATTTAATACATTTGTTTCTTCGACATCCTTACTTCAGTTTTTGATACAAATCTCAGATCAATGTTATTAAGTTCTAAACATCGAAATCGTTTTATTTCAAGAACTAACTTATTTCTTTCACACTTACTCTCAAAATTTTTTAATAGGACAAAGCTTCTCGAAGACGTTTAAGTTTCCTACCAAAAAGGGAACCACATACAAATTTTTAATTTTCTGCTCTCTCTGGCGTAAAATTAAGCAATATATGGCGTACATTCAGTAATTTACTTTGCCGATAATAACGCAAGTTCAAAATACCTCTATTGCCTCAGACACCCCCAAAACCACACCATAGCACTTACGGTACCCAAAATTTATTATCTCTCCACATCAAACCAAACCAGAACAAATCCTTTCAATCAGAATACTAATCTCCTCAGGACCAATGGTTAAAACATGAACAAGAGACACGCACAGAGAATTAGAGAAAACAGGAAAAAAAAATTGACAAAGTTGAGTGTGAACAGTTACCGCCCACAAAGGTATTTATAGGCCCCACGTGACTGTTTATCGCACCCCTTCACGACCCTTCAACTACCCTCCTATCAAAATACCCCACATACATCTCTTCTCAAAGTATTTTACCCTTCGCCTCCTAAAAGATAGCATGCTCTTACACTGTTGCTCTAAACCACCTAGATACATCTCTACCTCCTTTGTTTTATCCATTTTTACCAATGCGGTCCTAATTTTCAATAAAAGAGAGTGTACATCCAACTCCTTGTACCTCAATACATCACCTACAGGAACACACCTAGTTATTGTTCCTTACACACCTAAAACCATAGTCCTTAAATCACATTTCTCTTTTTATCTTCCTCCTATTTCTACGGGACAGTTGTAACCATAATTCAAAATTCAAACATTCAAATTATATTCGACAATACTATTACCATTAGATCGAGAAAATGTCAAAATTTCAAATTCAAATCTCCTTATTATCATTATCAGGAACTTTACACCACAATGGTCAAGAAGTTACAGCAACATAGAAAAAGAGAAATACGACAAAGATAAAACAACTCTATTCTATTACATGGTGGTTACAAATACAGTTATTTTTACCCAACTGGTCTACAACTACGATAACCACCAGAAGGACCCCCACAGTTAACCCTGCCTGCCAAAGCATCTTCATCTTCCACCGTCGCGTTAGCTAGCTCACGAAGACTATTAATATGCTATGCCACCGTTAGAAGAATATAGTGATACTGACAGAGGAAGAAGAAATTCAATTCAGTAGCCTCCACCTCCAACTCTATCATTCCTTCATATGATGGTTCAATAGGTATGGGAGTCCATGATGACAGAGACAGCTGGCATAAATATTGCGTCCTCATCTCCTAATACTTTACTTCTTCATGCCTTATAAATTCCTCATGAAGAATTTGAGCTCGCGTCTTAACCATGTTGTATGGAAAATGAACTACCCTTCTATCTTCATGCCAGGTCATTTATAATCTTACAACCTCAATTTACAAACTCCCAACAACCAAACAGGCTGACATTACTGAGCATTGGAACTCTACACAACCTAGCCAAACCACTATCGGATATGTACGATAGGATATTAGAAATGACCACTACATTAAAAACCTGTCCCACAGTTCATGCACCAAAGTTCAAGAAAATACTAACACATCAAACAGTTCCCGATACAAAGTTTAAAATTTCTTCTCGACATAACAACAAGTAATTGTATCAAGAATAGGGCTATTGTAGTAGCATATTCCTCATATTCGACAAAGAGATCCTAGTACAACCATGTCGAAGGTATGTGATCATTCGAAAAGATGTCAAGAGTACGCCTATAGATCTCGACCCTCTACATTAACCGTTACACTTGGTCAAATAGAACCGTTGCTGGAGATCCGTAAAGTTTACCCACTACCCATTAAAATAGGTGACCAATTACTTGTAATTGTCCGTATCCATTATAAATACAGGTAGAGCACATGTAAAAAGGGATCCAAAACTCTATTATCTTTCACTATCTGCATCAATTCTATCATTTAGCAATTGTAATAACTAACACATATTGAATTTTACCCCCAAACCCTCCTCGAGGTCATGGTTTTTCTCAGGTTTTACTGAGTTTCCATATAAAATCAATTGTGTTCTAGCTTAGAATTGTAACCTCCTTACTGAAGTATTGACGAAGTTTCCCTTCTAGAAAGCATGCCATTAAATAATAGTTTCCTCCAATCTTCAGGATCGTCAGTGTCGGCAACTTAGATTTGCATGTCATAGCTTGCTTTGAGGCTGGAATGTAGTAGCATATTCCCCATACTCGATAAGGATAAGCTAATAAAGTCAAGTCAAAGGAATCTTGTCATTCAAGAAAATATTATAAAGCATATCTCCCAGAGTTGATAAGAAGAAGCTAGTAGAACCACGTCAAAGGTGTGTGACCATTCGAGAAGGTATCAAGCCCATGTTTGCAGATCTCAACCTTCCATAGTAATCGTTGTACTTGGTCAAATAGAGTCGTTGTACATGATCCGTAAAGTTTGCCTACCACCCATTAAACCAGGAGACCAATTATTTTGTAGCTGTCTGTATCCATTACAAATATAGACAGAGCATATCTAAACTGGGCATTCATTTTTATATATCATTCTTGATACATATTGGAATAATCTAGCACATATTGGATTTATATCTTAAAATCATCCTCGAGGTTGTGGTTTTTCCTCAATTTTTACTAAGTTTTTACATAAAATGTAGTATGTTCTAGCCTTATTTACGAAATAAACATACCCTCATTACTAAAAGTATTGTCGAAGTTTACCATCTGGAAAACTAGCCATTACCCGTGCCTTGTTTCATTTTTATTGCGCAAAAAATAATGAAGCCATATTACTCTCTCTCTCTCGCTTTATTTTACTCTTACCTCTCATTCAAAAAATTGCAGAATTAGTTATGTCTGTCTCGCAGCTGCAAATATCCCGATTACTAAGGTTTGCTTGACATTTTCCTTTTTCAACTCAAAGTTCTAGTAAATTTTAATCCCTTTTGGCTCTAAATTATAAATTTATTTCCATTAAACCTACCATCAATTAAAGGGGATCCTTAAGGTATTTTCAAGGTTGCTTATGGTACAATTGGTTTACTTGTTCCCTTTGTCTGAAGCTTAAGATGAATCAAGTAAGTTTGTGTTATCTCTCAAAATCAATCTCCCCTGCTTTGATTAGCTTAATAAGGTTTAAAATTCATATTAATTTGGTCATAATTGAGGTCTAATGTATCAAAAGTCGAACCTTTCACTTGAGCTTCTTGACTTGCTTAATGATCTATTTCCTTGGGTTCTGCTCGATATAGGAAAATTATGTTTTAATTCTCTCAAAGGGTTTGTCTTATATAGATTTCATTATTATGGGATGTAATTATTATTTAAGATAACTATTAAATTGTATACAAAGTCGCAATTTGGAATATGATTTGAAATGGGGTTCGATTTGATTTTGCTCAATTTTTTTATGATTTTTCTAAAACGGATGGGGTTAAATGTAGCTACCCTATATGTACAGATTGTGAACTGAAGGAATGATGATAGTTTTTGAAACTTAACTTGAAATTATCAATTTCTTGTGTATAGGTTGTGGATCAGGACATAGTGGGGAAATGTTATCGGAGAATGGGCAATAATGGATTGGCTGAAATAATTCAGATTCAATACTTAGTATGTGAAGTAACTTCTTTTCAAACTTAAAGTATATTTGAGTTTCTTATTAATTAATATTTCTAGTTCTTCTTATTAGTTTTGTTGTAGATGTTGTGTTGGAGCAGGAAGTATAGGGGGATCTCTTACTCATTGATATAGGACTGGAGCCTCCTTAAATAGTTTCATTTTGTACCTTTTCTTACTTGTTTGGATTTCCAAGGAGGGAATTGTGCTATTAACACTCACCAATTTATCAAGGATATAATATTCAAGAAGCCACACATTAATTTACTTGATGGGCCGTGTAATCTCGATTAGGATGTTGTGAAGGCACTTATCCAAGGCCCCGTTCTTTTCCATGGCGGCATGCTTATGGTAAGTCACAAGGAGCATTTAATATCTGGTAGTGTTGGTGAGTTGTAGGTTATTTTAAAAGGCAAAGTCGAAACTTTTTGATAAAAATTTCCAGGATTACAAGAAGCCGCTTAAATCCTCTTAACTTGCCCAACATTGCTTTCTTTTCTTTTCTTTATTTATTTTGCGATATTATTCATGGGCAGATATGATTTGCTAAAGTAGGTTCTCACTCAATATCTATGTTTTGGTTCAAAAAACTGAGTGGATGAAGTTATAGATTTATATACATTACTAGCTTATGAGCCTGTGCTAGACACTGATGCCTAAGCTCTTGAGTTTCCCTTAACCATCCTCTTATGTTTGATTCCATCTCATCTTGTCCTAGTCAGCTTTGGCATGCCACGTAAGACAATCGTTGAGATCCATAAATTATCAAAGCTAAATACAAACTCTAATATATGAAATATATGTTTTACTTGTAAGAGTAAATACAAATCCAAACTCATTGCAAAATGAACGACCAAACACAGATGAAATAGTAATAAGATATGTATAAGGGACCTTACCTGATTGCTATATAGCTTTAGATCATTGTTCAAGACTGAAATTCTCGAGAGAGATTCGTGAAAAAATGAGAAATAGAATAGAAAGTTACATGGGATCCATGACAAAATTTGTGAACTATTACAAACTAATAATGGAATGATTATGGATATGATGAGTATTTTTTCCTTTAATGTCTATGAACTCGATTTTACAACTTACTAATTGTCAATGCCATAAAAATGAGATAATTGTAACATTAGTGAGAGTCAAATATGAAGTTACACTACTTTATGCTCTTATGTTCGATACCACATCATCTTGTCACAGTCAGCTTCGGCACGCCACGTAAAACAATCGTTGAGATTTATAATATAAAAGATTAGTCCCATGAAATCTTTAATCGTTGTTCTCAAAACTTCTAAGCAAACCATGGAGTAGATTCTCAATTCTTTTAATTAAGCTTGTTGGAAGTTTTACTTTAAACTCTGGACCTGCACCCTGACTAATCTTCTAGTATTTAATGCATCCCTATAATATAAATACTTTACTTGCTTAGATTTTCTAAGCATGTGATGACTTCAGTAAATTTGATTTGCACTAATACCCATGCCTTCACTTTCTTAAATTAAAGATTTCTATGTAATCGTCTGCAACGTACACCAATAAATTTGTTTGGCGAACTAATTATGCTTCAGTTTTATTACTTTCTTTGTCACAAGCTTATTTGATATTCTTAAAATATCTTAATATTTGTGGGATTAAGGCAGGAACTTAATTATTTTGAAAAACTGCAAAGTATTGGCCATTCCTAAGGCTAGGTGACTATGTGTTAGGTGACTATGAGTTGACTTGTGTTGCTAAATGTGTATGGTATGATTTGGTTAATTTAGTATTTGATGGCACAATTATGTTTTAATTGTAACGTCCAGATAGTTGAAAGGGACTCAATGGCACAATCAAATTTTCCTACCAAGGTTTTAGAGATAGCAATAATTTGGAGAAAAGACATTAATAAGATATTTTGGTTTGTTTTCCCCCATTATTACCATTATTTCATATGCTAGAATTAGATCAGGGATATAATTTACCCGTTATTATCATTATTTGGGATGCTAGAATTAGATCAGGATATATAGTATGAAGATCGATATTTTTTTGGGTAGTATATCGATTAATTAACAAAAGTCTAAGTCTTTGACCGGTCGGGAAGAGTACCTTAACTTGTTTGAGGACTAAGAGTGCCATTAAACCACTATGGATTTCCAGCAGTATGGGATTTTTATTCCTAAGAAAAGGCCTATGTGGTATGTAGAGTGAAATCTTAACTTAAGGACCATACACCTGGCAGGATCTTAAGCGATGTGGGTCTAAACCATTGGTATTACCATCATTGCTAATGAGCTAGGCGCCTTTCCAATACCAGCTAAGTCGGGGTGTTATAGTCCCCCCACCTTTAAGATTGAGCCGTCCCCAGCTCTGAATACTATTTAGTTTTGCCTAATCATAGGTATCTAACAATTCAAATCAGTAACCTAACTCTTAAGGGGCAGATTTTTTTTTTTTGGGGGGGGCGAGGGGGCGGTCGTCCCCCCAAAAATTTTGTTAAAAAATACCTATATAGGTATATAATTTTTATTTATTTTTAAATATGTACATTTTTCTTTGTTTTAATGACATCAAGGAAAGATAGCTCAACTGGTAAAGTGAGGAGCTCCTAATCTAAGAGTTTAAGGTTCAATTCTTGATGTTATCAAATAAGAACCTTATTTTGATAATTTTTTTACCTTAGGCTGATCATGTCATTGCCGTAAAAAGCTTCAATTTTTTTGATGAGAGGAGAAGCGAATCCATATAATTTGCTAGTTAAATATAATGTTATATTTAATTAATCTTTAAGCTTAAAAATACTATTAAATGGCAAAAAAAAAATTGGGGCTCCGTTCCCAAACAACCCCCCCCCCCCCCCCCCCCCCCAACATGAAATCCTGGCTCCGCCCCTGTCTTTTACCATTTCAAATGTGGTTTAATTAGCATCTTAAGGCAGGCAGGTATATGCATACAGGCTTAAGTCATAACTATAGGTTGGAGAACCATAAGATACGATCAATGTTTTTTTCTTTCTTTTCAATTATGTTAATGCCTTTTTGAAATGAGCTAGAGGGATGCATCATTTTTATTGACTTATTTTCATAATGATTCAAATGGTATTTTCTTAGTTGAGGCCGATAGAGTTTTGAGGCCTGGTAGATTCTCTGTATGGACTTCGCCACTTACCAATACTCAGAGATCACTTCGTAACAAACAAAATCAGGAAAAAAATGGACATTGGGGCTCCGTTCCCAAACAACCCCCAAAAAAAACATGAAATCCTGTCTCCGCCCCTGTAACTCTTAATCTAATACACAAGTAAACCTATCATCATAACTATAATAAATTGTATGATAAAACCAAGAACAATGCTCTTATAAATTAGCCCACCTAGATTTTATGTTCTATGTAATCAAGAAGAAGACTTACGATTTAAACCATATGTTATCATGTGCAAGAATTGATATACTAGTCAATACTCATGAGTGATACTCTCTACTGTCTGTGATTTGTTGTTCAATGAAGGGGAATAATTGCACTTGCCTGAATTAGGAAACCAATGTAATATACTCGGAAAGAAACCGCCCGAAACCAATGTAATACACCAAAGATGAAGTCGGTGAATGTAAAACACCTTCAGTTCTCTCTCTCTCCTAGATTCTCCCTCCCTCTGAAGAAGATAAGGGTGGTTAAGGAAATATGATTTTTAACTCCCTTGGCTTCTAATTAGAAATGGGGAAAAGGTTGGGTTTAAGAATTAGGGTTGGGTTTGTTTCTCTCTCTAGAATGCAAGGAGAAGATATGAGGAATTTGGGGTTGGGGTTTTGTTTTCCTTTATCCAGATTTTGTAATTGTTAAAGGAGAAGAAAGGTTGAAGGAGGAGGAGATGGAGTAAAGGAAGGGGAGTTACGGTGGTGGGTTGAATGGGTTTTGGGAATTTGAATTTAGGAAACAAGGGCGAGGACAACATATTTTAGATGCAATGTACTAAACTACAATGGCTACCACTACTAACATGAAATGAATTACAAAACGGGGAAAGAAAAATGCAGGAGGCTACATTTTACCCTCCAAAAAAAATTGTCCTCAAAATTTGGCACACTAGACACTACAAAAGATACTCAAATCCTAGGCAAAACAATATACATACAGCAATAGGAAATTTCCTACAAATGCGGCTAAGCGAAGCTAAACTACCTAAAGGTATAATTATAGGTAGGGGTGAGCATGGGTCGGTGGGGGTCGGTTTTTGGCCTAAACCGAAACCGAAACATTCAGTAAGCAAATTTTGAAACCGAAACCAAAACATTCAATTTGCAAATTTTGAAACCGAAACCGAACTATGGTTAAATCAAACCAAAGGAAAGTCATGCAAAACTGAAACCGAAACCGAAAATCAAAATAGAAACCGAAGCCAAACCGAAAATCAAAGTAGAACCGAACCGAAACCGAACCAAAAAGCCAATAAAATTCAATTTGGGCTATATGATCCAGTTTGGTCCAATTCCCTGCATAAATGTTACTTCACAAAAATCATTACTTCACATAAAGTATTACTTTAAATACATGGCAATTCCAAAATATAACCAATTCAAAGATAAAAGGAGAAAATAACCAATTTATATAGCATGATACAATCATCAAAACATGAACAATTCAAAAGCCACTAAGAGCAAAATAAAATCATAAGCACAACAAAGCCATCTACCACACAGCAACACAACAATTCCTCCCCCTCTCATACTTCACAATAAAGCAAGGTCATCACCCAATTATCCAGCCCAAGATCCAAACTGATGTTCTCCATAACACTGTGCGTAGGGCAACCTGTAAGGGTAAAATTGATATCAAAGATGCATATGAATAAAGAGAAACAATATTCCATAGGGTTTTTAATATCAAAGTCTTTTTGGGATTATATCAAATACTATTGTCTTCTAGAGTACTCATTGGAATACACTCTTTTTTATGGCAATTTGGTATGTTCCATAAGAAGGAAAAAAAACTCACTGGACTATCAACGATACTATAGGAAGAATCAATTTCCCCATGATAATATATGGAAAAGCAGCAGTAAGAAATGGAAAGACACTGTAGCAATCAAAAAGAAAGTTAAGGTATGAACACTTGCCCTCTAACCAGAGAGGATTCTCCCGAGAACATAAGCGGGAAATCAGACCTTTCAAATCTGGAATGATGAAATAAGTTAATGTCAGTTATATGGTTAATGGTGCATGTAGACTGTAGAGATCAAAACTAATGGTTAACGGAACCGTCACAAAAGGAAAACCTAGGAAAGCTTGTCATAGATTCAGAAAGATCATAGGCATAAACACCAACGAAGAAGTTCTGCAATAAAATTATCTTCTTTGAAGTTTCTTCAAATTTCAACAAGTTGGAGTTTAAATTCTAGAGTAAATCAAATTTCAGAAGTACTCTTTATCAGCTGGATGTCCTATAATAGCTTACATTAATATTGTAGCAGACCAATCAAATGAAATACGATTAATTAAGATTCAAACAAATTATGTGTTTGGGTGCTGTAGTATCAACAGTTATCAGTAATTCTATCAATAGTCTCATGAAGTCTATAATGTATTGGGCAGTTATAAGTAATTTTTGTATGGCAATCTTTTAATGTAATGTTCTAATGATTTGACAGGGTTAGTTGGTTTACCTTATAAATGGCTTCCGCTGAGTTATAAATGTCGAAGCAGGGAATCCACTAGAGACTAGGGCTATAAGTTCAGCAGGCTTCACAAAGAACAATAACAAGGATTGTTATAAGTGATTTTGTTTCAAATCGAACACTCAAAAGTTATAATATACGCCAAATATCCATTCCAAGTAACAAATTGATGATAGTATGATACAAGTAAAAAAGAGAAGTGTTGCTGCATTGTAAAGCTGTAGTCATAGAGAGTGAGGTAACTAATGATATATATCTTTAAAAAAATAAGGATAAGTCATACTTCAAACTATGATCCCAAAGGTTCAATGCTTGTATTGATACATGGGAGCCAACATGCATAATTGGTACGTTTAAATTGCTTCAAAGAACATGTATAATAAAATATGGCATAGATAAATTTGGCATAGATCATGCTTAATAACAATTATCAATAATTTCATTCCCCTCTTTATGAAGATCCAAGCTACTAACTGTTAAGAGGAGACGGTTCAAGATATTCAGAGAATAGTTTATCAACAGTTAACAGTTATCAGTAATTCTATCAAGTTTGAAAAGCCATAGTTGCCCTTAATAAGAACCATTAGATTGCCATACAAAAATCAGCTGCCCCTAAATGATTAGCCTCTATGAAAAATTGAGATTCGCAACCGCTCCAACTAAGCCTACACCAAGCTTCAAAATTTATTTACCCAAAACAGAAACCCATTCTAGTCAAAAATTAATCGATCTCTTTGACAAGTTGTACAATAGCTTAGCTAGTATGATAATACTTTTGGATACACTTGCAATATATTTCCTCGCACTGGGAAACAAAAGATGAGCTGCTAAGTCTAAGAGAAACTATGAATTACCTTTGAAACAACGAGCTTTGGGCTTACCAAGGAAGTGAAACAGACACAAGTGGACTGTTAAATAAATTGCTCTTTCCATGTATCATCTGAGTTCTTTAAGTAACAGTCACAACAAAAGAATAGTTGTCAAAAGAAAATAAAATCTTCTAGGATGATTTATTTTTGCTTGATAAGATGGGATTAAATATTTCATTCACCATATATATAACGTAAACTGAACACATAAGCATTTGATGGGCTGCCTAAATTCATATAAATGCTCCAAACCATATTTGATGGACTGCCAAAATTCACATAAGCATTTGATCACATAAACTATCCAAAAAGTATATGGTTGTTAACGGTCAAAATCCGGTGTTTAGTATGGGTAAAAATTAGAGTATCATTCACTTTCGAACGGAACTAGAAATTAGTTTTGGTCTTGTGTTTTAGTAATCTAAGGTTATAAAACCGTAAAAATTAATGATATGGTTTTAATCAAGAATAAAGGTCTAGGGGCTTCGGATTTCACCACCATTTACATACAATATCAACATAGTATCGTATATTAAATTCTCCACTTAATTGAAATAACAAACTTTGACCTTTTGTCGATGTAATCCCATGATTAATTATAACTCAAGTATAATATATTGTACGAACTAAGTATGTACTAAAAACACATAGTTCATGACTTAGGTTGCCGGGGTTTGGTGCCCCTTCGTGACCTAGGCTCTGGATTCTCACAAGTAAACTTTATTCCTTGCTCATTTCACATAGTTCATGACTATACTCGAGATTGCCGATAATTCTTCCTCTTTCAGTTATAATCATGCGAGTATGCCTTGCATCGTAAAAGTTTTTAGAGCTATTTTGGCTTATAGAAATCCTTATTTTATTACTTCAGGATCGAACTTATTCTTTAGGCAGTTATTTTTCTTATAGTGGATCATTCCTACCTCAAATACTAGATTCCCTTTGATTGCTCAAAATTCTAGCAAAAGTAGTAAATGTAATACTATCGTGAAGTGCATTTGTTTTGAGAAATATCAGTCAACATGAAATTTTCTCTAATTAAAGGGTAGTACATCTAGCTTAAGATAATGTTCCAAAATTTTCTAAGCATGTATTTGATGAAAATTTTAACTTCACGGTTTATACGACCAAAATAATTAGACCATATCAAATACTTATAAGCTTGTAGAAACTTACTAAAGAGTCTCATAAATTACTACAATGACCTATCTTTTCTCTAAAAAAGTAAAAAAAGTAAACGATTTTTCCCCACCCCCAAACTAGAAAGAAGCATTGTCCCCAATATTTTAAAACATACCTTAAAAGAAGGAAAAAAATTGAAACATGGTACCTGATATAACATGGGTTGCCTCCCAGATAGCGCTAAGTTTATTGTCTTTAGCCAGACAAAATGAGGAACCCCCAAACTCAGTGAAAGTTGGGTGAAAAGGATATGAATATCACTTCTCATAAACTGGGTCCAGAAGCTTCAAGTCTTCATTGGTGAAACTAAAATGTTCATAATAAGGCTTAAGCCTTTGCCCGTTCACTTTTTATATTTTGCCAGTACTTGGTTCTTCAACCTCAACCGCCCCATGTGGATATACCGTTTTAATAATGAGAGTCCCGGTCCATCGTGATCGCAGTTTGCCAGGAAATAAATATAACCTAGAAGAGTACAACAAGACTTTTTGGTTGGGTTCAAATGATTTTCGCAAAATGTTTTTGTCGTGAAACGCTTTCATGCGCTCCTTGTAAGTCTTTGCTGAATGGTATGCATCATTCTGTAGTTCTTCTAACTCGTTGAGTTGAAGCTTGCGATGCAAACCGGCCTTCCCAATGTCAAAGTTCAAGGCCTTTATTGCCCAATATGCTCGGTATTCTAATTCAACTGGAAGGTGACAAGCCCTTCCATAGACTATCCGGTAAGGGGACATTCCAATAGGTGTCTTAAAAGCAGTACGATAAGCCCAAAAAGCATCGTTTAGTCGAGTTGACCAATCTTTACGGTTTAGTCTTATTGTTTTTTGAAGAATATTCTTGATTTTACGATTGGAAACCTCCACTTGCCCACTAGTCTGCGGATGGTACGGTGTAGCAACCTTGTGTGTTACTCCAAAAAAATTTATTAAGTTTGCAAACATTCGACTGTTAAAATGAGACACCCCCCCCCCCCCATCACTAATTATTGCCCTCGGCGTACCAAAACGAGAAAAAATATTATCTTTAATAAATTCAATAACAGCCGAACTATCATTGGCCCTGGTAGGAATAGCTTCAACCCACTTAATCACATAGTCAACGGCTAAAAGGATGTACATGAACCCAAAAGATGGGGTGAAGGTACCCATAAAGTCTATGCCCCAAACATCAAATAGTTCAACGATCAAGATTGGGTTTAGTGGTATCATATTCCTACGGGACAAGGCTCCCATTCTCTGACATCTATCACAAGCCTTGCAAAATTCGTGAGCATCACGAAATAAGGTAGGCCAATAAAATCTACACTGTAAAAATTTTGAAAAGGTCTTTTTGGAGTTTAAGTGACCACCACAAGCTTGGGAGTGACACAAATCTATGACTTTGGTATGCCCAGAATCTGGGACACATCTCCTAATAATTTGATTAGAACAATATTTGAACGGGTACGGGTCATCCCAGAAGAAATGTCGGGCCTCACTAAGAAATTTATTCTTATCTGGCTTGGTCTTAAAACTAGGAAGGTGCCCTGTGGCAAGATAATTTGCTATGTCTACAAACCATGGTACAGAAGACATAGAGCGAATGGACATGAGTTGCACGTCAGGAAAGGACTCACAAATAGGTAACGACCTATCTAAAGAATCATTATCTATTCGAGAAAGGTGGTCAGCTACCACATTCTCGGCACTTTTTTATCCCGAATCTCAATATCAAACTCCTAAAGTAATAATATCTATCAGATTAAGCGTTGTTTGGTGTCCTTCTTGGTAAGAAGGTGTTTGATAGCAGCATGATCCGTATAGACTATTACTTTATAACCTATGAGATAAGAACGGAATTTTTCTAGAGCAAAGACTATCGCTAGAAGTTCTTTCTCTGTGGTTGTGTAATTGAGTTGCGTATCATTAAGAGTTTTATTGGCATAATAGATGGTACGCAGAAGGTTATCAATGTGTTGTGCCAAAACTGCACCAATGGCATAGTCAGATGCATCACACATCAACTCAAAAGGTTCGTTCCAATTTAAAGGTTGGATGATGGGTGATGATGTTAGACGTGTTCAGAGATTCTCAAAAACTTTAAGATACGAATCATCGAATAAAAAGGTGGTGTCCTTGGTGAGGAGATTGCTGAGGGGTCGAGCAATTTTGCTAAACTCAGGAACAAAACGTCGATAAAATCCTGCATGCCCCAAGAATGAATGAACATCCTTGACTATTCGTGGGGGTGGGAGACTAGATATGACATCGATCTTGGCTTTATCTACTTCGATACCCTTTGCTGGTATGACATGTCCTAATACTATGCCTTTTTTCACCATGAAGTGACATTTTTCCCAATTTAGAACAAGATTTTTCTGTTGACACCTAGTAAGAACAATAGATAAGTAGTAGAGACATTGGTCAAGCGAATCTCTAAAGAGAAAGAAGTCATCTATGAAAACCTCAAGGAATCGCTCAGCCATGTCAGAGAAAATGCTCAACATACATCGCTGAAATGTTGCTTGAGCATTGCATAACCCAAATGGCATGCGGCGATAGGCAAAGATTCAAAAAGGACAAGTAAACGTGGTTTTCTCTTGGTCCTCTAGAGTGATGGGTATTTGATTGTACCCAGAATACCCATCAAGAAAACAATAGTATTCATGACCGGCAAGACGTTCAAGCATTTGATCCATGAATGGTAAGAGAAAATGATCTTTTCGAGTGATCGAATTGAGTTTTTTATAATCTATACACACTCGTCACCCTGTGGTCATGCGAGTGGGGACAAGATCATTGTGATCATTCTTTACAACAGTGATTCCAGACTTTTTAGGAACAACATGAATTGGGCTTACCCATGGGCTGTCAGAATCAGGATAAATGATCCCAGCGTCAAGCAGTTTCAAAATTTATTTTCTCACAACCTCAGCCATAGTCGAGTTAAGCCTTCGTTGTCCTTCTCTGGACTTCTTGGCATTATCCTCGAGTTTTATCTTGTGCATGCATACAGAAGGACTAATACCCTTAATATCTGAAATGTTCCATCCAAGAGCTTTTGTGTTTCCCTTTAATACACGCATTAATTTCTCTTCATTCTCAGGTTTAAGGTCGGATGCTATGATAGCAGGAAGAGTCTCATTAGGACCTAGGTAGACATATTTGAGATTTTCAGGGTGAGGTTTAAGTTTTAACCTAATGGGCACTTCTTCTGCTTCTGGAACAGGATCCTTGACTTTCAACATTTCAACATTATCATTGTTATCCATAATAGGAATAGAATCCAACAAGGCATTGATCTCATTGATAAAGTCATCAACATCTAAATTATCTCCAAAATGTGCAAGACAAGCTTCTAACGGGTCCCTAGGATTGGAACTATAAAATGTACTGTTTACAACAGTACCAAGCATGTTACACTCATCGGGTTCATTTTCAAACGGAGTATGAGTTGCATTGAAGATATTCAGATCAATGGTCTTATTCCCATAAGTCAACTTCATAGCTCTGCTACGGCAATTGATCAATGCATTAGCAGTGGCCAAGAAAGGTCGGCCAAGGATCACAGGTATCTCACTATTTGGGTCTTCTACTGGGCTTGTGTCAAGGACCACAAAGTCAACAGGATAGAAAAAATCGTCAACCTGGAAAAGTACATCCATCACAACTCCCCTAGGAATTCTAATAGATCGATCAGCTAGTTGTAAGGTTCTATATGTCAGTTTTAGTCCTTCTAGACCTAGCTGCTCATATACCGAATAAGGGATCAAGTTGACACTGGCACCAAAATCAAGTAAGGCTTTTCCGATGTAATTTGTCCCTATGTGACAAGAAATTATCGGTATTCCTGGATCTTTGTATTTCATGGGTGCTTTGTTCTAGATTATAGTGTTAACCTGATCATCCAATTGAATAACATTTTCACTGTCATGGACATTGAAAGCTTTCTTGGAAACATTGATGCATTTCTTGAGCGTTCAGAGGTCCTTGAGATATTTTGCATATGAAGGAATTTGTCGTAACGCATCGAGGAAAGGAATAGTGATCTTAAGATTCTTGAGCATCTCCTTAACCTCTTCATCAGGAATGTTCTTCCTATTGACTAAAAACCGTTGGGGAAAAGGTACCCTTGGAATTCTAGGCGGATCATTTTTGATAATCTTCTCACTTAGTGAGACCTGCCCAGTCTCTTCCTCAACAAAAGGAGTTTCTACGCATATAGGTTTGCTTCCTTCTACAACTTTCTCAGTACTAGGATTAGGACTTTCACGTAATTTGTCCTCAGGCATCCTAACTTTGTTGACTACAGTCTTTCCACTTTTAAGTGTAATCACCGCATTTGCCTGATCGCGATATAAACTCTCGGTTTGATCCTTCGGATTGGGTTGGGTTTGACTTGGAAGCGTACCTTTGTCTCTAGTACTTAACTCAGATACCAATTGAGAAATTGATGTTTTAATTCAGCTCATGGATTGTTGATTCATTTGCATGAATTGTTGCATCAACTGGTTATTAGATTGCAATAGGGCTTGGATGCCATCATCCGAAGATGGTTTCCTATTCTGAGGAGGAACGTAAGGAGTATTTTGCTGAAAAGGTTGGTGATTGGGAGTAAAGGACATGCCACCTTGATTTTGATTTGAATTACTCCCATGGTAATACGGTTTGCCAGAATAGTTATTCGAATTATTCCTCCCTGAAGAATTCTCTTGATGATGTGACTGGTTATAAGGAAAAGAGGAAGGTTTTTGATGAAACATATTTACCTGATCCTTCCTGGTTTCCCTAATTTCATAAATCAAAGAGCAATCCTGAGTATAATGTCCAACATCGTCACACGCAGTACAAGCTTGCATCTCAGCATGAAAAATTGGTGTTTTAACGGATATTTTGTTTTTCCCTATTTCTAAGGACTCTATCTTACGCAGGATGGTCGTCAGCGTAGCTTCCGAATTAGAGTTAGATCCAACTCCAAAGGCATTACCCCCCTATTCTTGAATATCATTTTCTCTCATGGTGCCCCAGGTTTGTAATTTTTCAGCCATCTCTTCTAAGAAGTCCAAACCCTCTACATCATCCATATCAGTTAATTTCCCTAAACAAAAGGATTCTACAGTTCTCTTGGTTTCAGTATCTAATCCATCATAAAGATTTCTAGTTAGGACCCAGGAGTCGATACCGTGATGAGGGAACTGTAGGATCAGTCCCTTATATCTCTCAAGATAATCCTTTAAGCTTTCTCCATGAAGTTGAGTAATCCTAAGAATGCCCCTACAAAGGGTCTCAGTTTTCTCAAGAGAGAAAAACTTCTTGTAAAAGGCTTCAGTAAGTATCTCAAAACTCATGATTGATTTTGGCCGTAGAGCTTGAAGCCAGCTCTTAGCTTTCCCTAGTAAAGAAAAGGGAAACAACACGAGTTTCATGGCCTCCATTTCGTTCTCATTCCTATACTTTTGGAGGAACATTAAGTCATCAAAATCCCTAACATGAGCGCATGGTTCTCATCTTCTCCTCCTGAGAATTTTTGCAATGAATTGATGAGCTCATTTTTAAGTTCAAATTACCCAGTTATAGGAGGTAAAACAATGCACGAGGCACGATTTGTCATTTTTGGGAACATGTGATCCTTATGAGGAATTCGCATGGGTCTCTGACCATTCTCATTATCATTGGCATCTCCCATCTCAAGTAATTGGGATAGAGCACTAAATGAAGTGAATGAGGAAATTGGACTCGGATTAAGTCTCAATGGAGAGGCAGGGAAATCAAAAGTTTCTAACTCACCCTCAACAGGGAAGAGTTCCCTATGAGTAAGGATTGTACGGTCTCCCGTATCAATAGAGATTAGAATCTCCAGTTGGGTTGACTCGCCTACCTCAAAGTGGATCAGAATATCTATCAAATCAGATTCTCTAAGCCTCTCAAGATGACTTTTAGGCCCTCGAAACCATTCTTTCATACACTAATAGATGTGCGCACTATGATGATCACACAACAATGAGGTGCACAAAAAATAAATACAACAACCTTTTCAGATGGGCCTTAATTAAGGTCAAGTTGTGAACCCGGTCTCAGGATTCGGTTGCTCCTATTCCTGACAATGGATCAGTTCGCACGTTGAGATGTGTATACTCGTTTTAGCAATAACTCGCTTGCAGTTCTAGTCACCTAGAAGCACCTGTGCTGGAAGGTGGGGCAAACCGCTTAGAATCACCTTCCAAACTAGTTATGCCAGGGAACGTACTTTCTCCAGACAAATGTATCCACTATGGGGTCTTAATGATCACATTCCTAATGCTCCCGATCCGAACTCTATAAGCCTTTTTGTCTATCTATGTATTTTATGGCTTAATCTTGGTTTCTTTTAAAGTCAATGTCCTATTCCATAAAATGTTAAACCGGGTCGTGACCTCCCGGGGTCCTAGTATGCGGTGCCACACACGGGTGATGAAATCCCACTTTTTGTTTGCCCTTTATCTAAAGTTTAAAATTTAAAAGTGCACAAACATCAGGCACATGAACAAAATTGACCGCTTCGCAGGAGGGTGCGGTGGAAGAAAGTACCTGCGAGGCAACCTTTTTAGGGGCTCGTTGTTTACCCCAGTGAAACCGTTGAGATGGGGCACCCGGGCTCTCTGGCTCAAGTAGGAGTTGTTGAGTGGTCCTCCCCGGATGTGGGTTCCAATATTGCCCCTGCAAAAAAAAGTACAATTTTATTCTCGCTTTAATTACACACTCTTCGCTCAAGAGTACAATATTTTGCCTCACTACAAGTCACTCAAAGAGAGGAAGAAAAGATAACCTTATCTAGTTTTTGGTCAGTCCTTAGCTTCCTTTGGTAGTCACTGTAAAACAAAGAAAGTAGTCACCGCAAAACAAAGAAAAATTCCTCAAAGTGCAAAAATAAAATAAAAATGTAATAAACGAAATTTATGTTCTTCTAAAAAGTGAAACCGAAAAACAAATTAAACACAATAAAAACTTTTTCTAATTACCGCTCGAAACCGGCAAAGGCGCCATTTTTGATAACGGTCAAAATGCGATGTTTAGTATGGGTAAAAATTAGAGTGTCATTCACTTTCGAACGGAACTAGAAATTAATTTTGGTCTTGTACTTTAGTAATCTAAGGTTGTAAAACCGTAAAAATCAATGATATGGTTTTAATCAAGAATAAAGGTCTAGGGGCTTCGGATTTCACCACCATTTACATGCAATATCAACATAGTATCGTATATTAAATTCTCCACTTAATTGAAATAACAAACTTTGACATTTTGTCGATGTAATCCCATGATTAATAATAACTCAAGTATAATATATTGTATGAACTAAGTATGTACTAAAAACACATTCTATGAAAGCTATGCTAACTATGAAATGTTAATTAGGATCATATCTTAGAAAAATATAATATTAATACAATTTTACTATATCATTTGAGAATCACAACACTCTTCATATATCTCTAGTTAAAGAGATCATAGGATGATAATGGATGTCTCCAACAATATAGTTTTGGGATTTGTGATAATATGCTCATATTGTGTTAGAGAAAAATACATTCTACTACATGATATCATACGCTTATGGCAGATCCATCCTCGCCCCTAGTGAGGACTTAGCCGGCCATTATAACAACTATAAAACCTAAATGATATGAGAATGAAATGAACATAAACTAACAACAAAAATAGGAATTTTATTGACTGACAAAATGAAATGCTCCAAATGCTTACAAGACTTGCACCAACTTACTCCAATAATTCTCTTTTGCACTCTACAAGAATGATTCTCTCAAAATTGGATGATCTTATGAGCTCACCACCTCTCCTTTTATAGATGAAGAAGAGAGTTCTTACATTTAATATTATATTTATAACCTATGCCATGAATGTACATAAATTTGTAACCTCCAAGAGTTATCCTCCAAAATGGTAACCTCCCCATGTGGGACCCTTGTGTTTGACAACTCTACATCCTTCTCCAACAGTTCATCCTTTGAGCTATACATCCCGGTATTTGCACATATTTGGTAAATGAGCTCCATGTGACCTGAAATATAAAAATTGGTTTTATAAGTCATGTTTAATAATAAAATTAAAAATAATAAACATTACGTCATAGGGGAATAGTGGTCATTTTATGTGTCCATCAATGGTCCTTAAGATAAACTGCAAAAATAATGGTACCTTATGGTTAAAACTTAATCATGAGTCTAAAGCCCAGAATGTCAAGGTTAAGTTACCTTTTGGTAGGATGACATCATTCCTCCACAAAAGATGGATACAAATTTGACCCCCTGAGCAACTCTAGATTGCAATAACAATAAAATATTAGAAACAAATAGTTAACTAAGAAAATAAATTAAATTAATATAAGTATCTCATTACCTTTGTCAAGCTTTTTAAGTTCTTCAACTTCATTCATTGATTCCCGAAGATTTATTGGGACCATTGATGGTCAGAGCCAATCTTGAGAACATATAAGAGATTCAACAGTAGTAGGAGCTAATGAACTATGGAAACAATCAAGTATACGCCACCCCGTGCTAAATGGGGACTCTGATGCAACCAAAGAGACTGGAATGGCCAATACATTACGTTCAACATGAGAAAGGATTCGATACCTTGAGGAATTAGCTCTCCACCACTCTAATTTATCAAAATGTCCAATCTTTGGTTGTTCACACACCTCCGCCAAGTACCGTTTAACTTCCAACTTATTCACCAAATTGTCTTCTTTCTCCAAGTATTTTTGAAAATTATCAGCCAAAGACATATCATCATCATCAGAATAACAATGATCACTGCTCAACCCTTGTGATGATTCACCAATATTTTGAAGTTGCGATGAGGAAGAATGGTTTACTAAATGTCAATCGTGAAGACGAATGAGTGCATCCTTTACCCTTGACACTAGATGATCTACTTTAGATGATTTAAATTTTAATCTTGAGCTTAAACAAAACCATACATATTTCATCTTGAATCGAGGATCGAGAACTAATATAACATATAATAACAAATTGATCTTCTCGACATCCCAATACTTATCAAACTTCTCTTGCATGCGCCCCACCATCAACAATAAGCCAACATCTTCACTTCTCTTATATGAAAGTAGTTTAGTTTGAATAGTAACAAGCTCTTGAAAGAAAACATTAGAAGTAATATATAATGATCCTGAAAACTTCAATGTTGCATTGTAAAAAATCTTAAGAAACTTCACAAGCCATCTAGCATCTTCCCAATCTATTTGAGTTAGAGGTCCTAATATTTTTTCCCACTTTCCCCCTCCCAAAAGTATGTACGATATGAAGACTTTCTATCATGTAATCTCTTAAAGGCTAATTCAAATTTTTCCGCTGCCTCCAACATCAAGTATGTCAAGTTCCACCGAGTTTGAACATCTAAGCATATTAAACTATTATCTTCCAATTTTGCATCTCTTAGACATGTTTTAAACTTTCCAACCTATGTGGAGATGATCTCATATACCTCACTGCACTTCTTATCCTTGTAATTGCATCAAATGACTCTTTTAAACCAATAATTAAATTGAAGATATGCGCAGAATACCTCATATGCAAAAACTCATTACTCAAAACTATATTCTTCTAGATTTTGATATTTTGTCGCAACAAATCAATAACAGTATTGTTAAAACTAGCATTATCGAGAGTAATACTAAAAATACTATTTATACCCCAGTCAATCAAACACTTTTCAACTACTCTCTCAATGGCTTCGCCCTTATGGTTGGAAACTTGAAAGAAATTTATAATCTTTTTTTATACTTTCCATTCACTATCAACCCAATGCGCAGGGAAACACATATAACATAAATTCTGAATAGATGTCCATGTGTCTGTTGTAAGACATATTCTTTGATCCTTTAGAATTGTCTTTAATTTTTGCTTCTCGTCCTTGTACAACTTGAGATAGTCTCTAGCTACAGTGAAACGAGATGGGATGGAAAATCTTGGAATGGCAACCTTACAGAAATGTCTAAAACCTAGTTCTTCGACAAACTTAAATGATAACACGTCCATGATAATCATTTTAGCCAAAGCAAGTCTACACGCCTCTACGCTCCAAGTAATTCCCACTATCTCATTTTGCCCATCTTCTTTTGTATTATAAGATAGTGTTTGTTAAATTTTAGCAGTACTTCCATATTTTCCATACGGATACTTTTTACAGATATTGTTTAGGTATCCTAGCATAAAACTTATTCCATTACCTTTGCGCTCACATTTAAAACCAGTTTTGCAGTAATTATATTCTACCCTGATAGGAACTTTTCTAATACCCTTTACGATCGTAAAGTGGTCCCATACGATAGAGGCAGATTTATGCTTCGTACCTTATTCTTTTTCTTTGAAGCCATTGGGTGATAATTGAACATTATAGTTGAGATTTGTGTCTTATGATTTAGCTAGAGTATTTTGCTCCCCTTATTGTACAACCATTTCCTCTATCTACAAACAAAAGTAATAAGAGAATAATAATATCAATTACTAAAGAGTAAATCATAAAGAAAGTACAATAATATGTAAACGATAATAACCAAATATTAGAGATTATAGATAATAAGTTTTAGAATATACCTATGGATCTTGAATTTGATGGAGAACAGGCGTTTCATCCCCATTACTTTCTCTTATTTGTATGAAAGATTCTTCAGAAGAGAGATCTCCAGTCACATGAAAAGAATAAGCAATTTAGATATAGGAAAACAAACCCAATTCAATAAACCAACATGAGAAAACAACCCCAAATCATCAAACTGACCTTCCAGGGCATAAATTAAGATGTCCCTGAAAACCAGAAAACCAAAAATTAAGTTTAAAGGTTTTCTATCAATGTTTTCTATATACCAAAAAACCAAAAAAAATCCATTAATAATTAGAATGTTATTCTCCATTAAGTAGCTGAGATGGTGGCATATCAATGTTTTCTATATACCATAAATTTTCCCAATATTAATCGAATCACCAAACCCAAATCAAAATCCAAATCAGCAAACCCAAATCACCAAACCTAAGAGTAAATTAATAAACCCCTATACCCAATTCAACAAACCCAAAATAGGGAGAGAGCGAGAGAAAGAAAGAGAGAGATTCATACCGTAGTAACAACTTTTCCATCATAAGAGTCAAAATTCGGAAGAGAGTTGATGATGATGATGAAAAAGAAGCCTTGTATGCTTCAGTGCTTCACAATGGATTGAAACTCTCAACACCCATGTCTGTAAATCAAAACAAAAGATCCTTAAAACATGAATTTGAAGAAGAGCTGAGGAGGTATAGGTTTACTAAGTTTTGAATCTTTTGATTCTTACCTTGTATTTGTAATGAGGAAAGGAGCTGAGTGACCAATCGTCCAGAAGAGGAGGAGGTAATGAGGAGAGGTTGAGGTAATGAGGAGGAGGTAATAAGAAGAAGAGCTGAGTGAGGAGGTAATGAGGAGAGGACCAGTCAACTAGTATAGGAGAAGGTAATGAGGAGAGAAGCTGAGTGAGGAGGTAATAAGGTATATTAGATTTTTTTTGTTTGTTAATAACTAATAATCGATTCGATTCGGTTTTGGTTCGGTTTCTCTATAGTTGAACCGAACTGAAACTTCTGCAAACTGAACCAAACCAAAAAAATTGTTCGATTTTGGTTTGGTCGGTTTCTTGCTCTCCGCTAGTCATAGGAAACTGAGTCTATAATATAATATACTCTAAACCTAAGGAACACATGCTGATATATGAATTAAATGAATGCGAAGCACCAGTATCAAATAAAACTCTAAGAAGAGTAGGAAATACTAATAAAATACCTTCCACTACTGCCTTGTCTCCACTCTGATCATGTTGGACTTCAAATACTCTACCCTGAGCCTGACCCTGCTGATGCAGAGCCTGGCCCTGATAGCATGATGTCTGACCCTGCGGACGATGTCCCTGACCATGAGAACACTGACTTTTCTCATGAGATTTTTGCTAAAACTACTACCTATCTCTGTGATGACAATGTCTAGCACAATGCCCATACCCTCCGCAAGTGAAGAAAGGACCTTAAATCTGAAACCCCTGAGCTAGAATAATGGTTGTGGTCTTTGAGGACCTATCATCCCTGAAACACTTCCTGTTCTGCTCTTGAGTATCTTGGTGACCATGAATGGTCGTTAAATTACCCACTTCCTTCTTCTTATCTAACCATCTATACTCCTTCGGCTTGATAATACTCTGATAATATTGCTCAAACTCCTGAGCTTGTGAAACCAACTGCACATAAGTCTGCCCAATAAAACCTATGCATCTAGTTTGAATAGGCGGAATAAGACCCTCCATAAACTTTGCAACCTTGGACTCCTCATCAGCTATAACTGCTAGAGCATAACGAGATAACTCTGTAAAATGTACCCCATACTGTAATACTATCAACTTCCCCTAAGTCAACTGATAGAACTCAGTTGTCATCTGATGTCAGAAGCTCTGTGGAAAGTATTACTCAAAGAGCTTGACCTTAAACTAAGTTATCGGTGGTGTCAACCCGTGATTCCTCTCAGTCATCTCCCACCAGTTTCAGGCCCCGTTCTTCATGTGAAAGTAGTGCACTCCACCTTCTCTTCATCAGGACATCCCATGTTCTTAAAAATCTTCTCGGCCTGCTTCATCTAATCCTCAGCAATCTTCAGATCTGGAAGACCCACAAAAATGTCCAGCTTGTACCGTTGCATCTTCTTTTACCATTTGTTACCAACCCCTTGATTTGTATTTTGCTGCTGCATGAACATCTGAAATACTTGTTAAAAATCCTCCTGAGGAACCGTAGTAGGAACAGGTGGCACAACAATCTTATCCTGAGTAACCTCTGGAACATAATCCTGTGCCATGTGAACCAAAGTCTCAGTGACAACCTCATCCACCGATAATGCACCACGTCCCACACCATGACCTAAACCACGTCCCTGATGAACATTGATTCGTAGACCACGCGCTGTAGTATGCACACATGGACCTGGCACTCGAGTACTGCGACGAGGGGCACTACGACCTACAACAGCACGATTAGACACAACATGCCCATTATCTCGTCCTCTCGCCATCTGGACAAGAAAAAATCAACAAACGAGCAAAAATATAAAATTGAGGAAATCAAGAAAAGTTAAAGAAAAATCAACGAGTCCTACTCTAATATCTAAAATGTTAAAGGTGTGCATTCAAGCGAAGGATTGAACCTAGCGCTCTGATACCATTTTGTCACGACCGCACTCTACGAGCATCGATATTATTCTTACTTAACCACTGTGGATCTCCAGCAGTATGGGATTTTATTCCTAAGAAAAGGCATCGGTGGTATGTAGAGTAAAATCTTAACTTAAGGACCATACACCTGGCAGGATCTTAAGCGATGTGGGACTAAACCATTGGTGCTACCATCACCGCTAATGGGCTAAGAATCTTTCCAATACCCGCTCAGCCGGGGTATTACAGTCCCCCCTCCTTTAAGATCGTGCCATCCCCAGTTCCGAATACTATTTAGTTATGCCTAATCATAGGTATTTAACAATACAAATCAGCAACCTAACTCTTGATCTAATACACAAGTAAACCTATCATCATAACTATAATAAGTTGCATGATAATACCAAGAACAATACTCTTTTAAATCAGCCCACCTAGTTTTCATGTTCCATGTAATCAAGAAGAAGACTTAAGGTTTAAACCATATGCTATCATGTGCAAGAATTGATATACTAGTCAATAATCATAAGTGATACTCTCTACTGTCTATGATTTGTTGTTCAATGAAGGGGAATAATTGTACTTGCCTGAATTGGGAAACTAATATAATATACTCGGAAAGAAACCGCCTGAAACCAATGTAATAGACACCAAAGATGAAGTCGGTGAATGTAAAACACCTTCAGTTCTCTCTCCTGGATTCTCCCTCCCTCTAAAGAAGATTAAGGTGGTTAAGGAAATCTGAGTTTAACTCCCTTGGCTTCTAATTAGAAATGGGGAAAAGGTTAGGTTTAAGAATTAGGGTTGGGTTTGTTTCTTTCTCTAGAATGCAAGGAGAAGAGATGAGTTTAGGAATTTGGGGTTGGGGTTTTGTTTTCCTCTCTCCAGATTTTGTAATTATTAAAGAAGAAGAAAGGTTGAAGGAGGAGAATAAGGAGGAGGAGATGAAGTAAAGGAAGGGGAGTTACGGTGGTGGGTTGAATGGGTTTTGGGAATTTGAATTTGGGAAACAAGAGTTAGGATAGCATACTATAGGTGTAACCTACTAAACTACAATGGCTACCACTACTAACATGAAATGAATTATATAGCGAGGAAAGAAAAATGCGGGGATCTACAGAGAGATGCATCTTATCCTTTGAGTCTAAAATTCTAGGGGCAAAGGTTTCTTCTTGGTTATACATAGTTTTCTTTTCTGGGATTTGCTAAAAATTCATGAAACTAAAACGTTTTCTTTTCTGGGATTTGCAAAGAATTCATGAAAAAAAAACGAGCACTACACATGTGCAAAATTATGCATTATTTTATTATTTTTACCGGGATTATCTTTTGTATAATTTGATTTTTTATGGACTATAAGCTCAAAATGGAGAGAGCACTCATACTTTTGAGAGGTTGATGGTTCAAATCCATCTAGTTCAAGTTTTTTAATGGTTGATGATCTTATTTTGATGTAATAATGATACTTTTTTTCTCAAAAATGATAAATATATTTGTCATTTATGTTAAAATTAAGCGATCTTTTTATCTTTAAAATGACATAAAGAACGACACATATAACTGCCACATTATTCCTAAAGAACGACGTATTTGTATGTTGTAAAAATATGACATTTATAAATGTTGGTAACAAAAACAATACCGTTTTTAACAACACTTACTACGACAGAACATATGTCGGTAATCAAGTATTAACAACATATATTTCCATCGCTAATAACCATTTTTCACGTAGTATGAGAGGATTACACATTGTATTGGTAGAACTAGTGGGGCTAGTTATTATATTTAAGAGAGTAACCAAGTTCCATGTTTAGGTAAGTTATTTCAAAATACCGAAATTGCATGTTACTGGCTTCAATGTACCATAACTCTACTCGAAATGCTATTTTCGGACTTGTACCAGTTTCTTCCAAGTTCCTACCTTCCCAATCATCACGACAAACCCCCAATTTTTAATTGTATTCGACTTCAATATTAACAATCCTAAAATTGAATAATACATGGCTTACAAGTAATATACCTAATAAGGTTTTCAAAATTGCTAAAAATTTCAAGAAAAGGGATAAATTAAAAACATAAATTGGAAAGAATTATAGTTTACCATTAAAAAGGGTTCAAGTAAATTTAGAAAATCAACAAATATGAGGGGGGGGGGGGGGGGGGGGGGGGGGGGGGGGGGTTCCCTCTGATATTCACAATCAAAATTCACCATAAAGCCAAAATCTAGAAGTTTTGAAACATATCTAGATGTCCCAAATGAAGTTGAAATGATAGCACCAAATTGTAATGCTTCAAAGGGGCTAAAATATTTGGCATAACTTTGAAATAAATTGAACAAAATTCATAAAATTGGAGATGGTAGACAAGTAGATTGATAGAGATTAACCATACATTAAAGCTTAAAGACTCTATGAAATTACAAGTGAGATCTCTTGCTACAACCCTCTCACTCTCAAATTGTAATGTTTTAGATCCATATTTAGGGGTTTACTTAAGATCGAGATGTAGGCTTTCAAATTGCTTGTAGGGACTTCCTAGTTTTGGCCTCAACTAAGTGACAAACTCCAGCAATAAAAGAAGCCTTGAGAGAAAGGAAAAATCAAAATAGCCACAAACATCAAGGATTTTTTCCACGGACAAACTCTATGCATGGAAAAATTATAAATAGATTGACAATTTTGCAATTTTGGTATAATGTCTTTAGCTTCAAGATGATGTCCTGGTGGTAAACTCATGTAAACTTCTTCTTCCAAATCTCCATGCAAAAATGCATCTTTAATGTCCATTTGGAATAATGACCAACCATGATTGGTTACAACTAATAATGAAACTTTGACAGTATTTATTTTTGCAACTGGGGAAAATGTTTCTCTGTAGTCGATTCCATATGTTTGTGTATATCCCTTGGCTACTAGTCTAGCTTTGTGTCTCTCAATAGTCCCATCATTATTGTACTAGATTTTATATACCCATCTACATCCCACAACTTTCTTTCATTCTAGCAATTTAACAATATTCCAAGTTCAATTTTTTTTCAAGTGCTTCAAGTTCTTTCATAGCTTGTCTCCAAATTGGTTGGGTATTAGCCTCTAGAAAATTATTGGGTTCAACGGTAAAAGAACTAAGAAAGGTACAATAAAAAGATGAAACGTTTGGGTAAGTTAAATGATTTTGAATAGGAAACTATCCACGATCATAGGAATAAAAATCATTGAACTTAGGAGGTGGTACAAAGACCCTAGTTGAATGACATACTATTGTTTCAGGATGAGCGACGGGTGAAGCTTCAGGTGAGGCATCATCTCCGATTTCGACGACAGGTTCAATATTTATGCTTTGTATAGATTGAGAAGTATCATTCGGGAAAGGACTATCAATTGAAAAAGGTACCATATCACTATGATAATCCCCTTATAACTAATTCTAATTGAAATCACTAGCACTTGACTAAAAAAATGACACATTTTCCACAAAGTGAGCGTCCCGAGATACAACTACTCTCCTACTGTTGAGATTGTAGTATGTATATCAATTTTAGGTAGACGAATAACCGAAGAACGCACATTTACTTGCACGTGCATCAAGTTTGTCCCTATAAGCCGGAGGAATACGCACATAGCAAAGACATCCAAACACACGAAGATGAGATAAGTTAAATTTTCTATTTTTTTAAGACCTTGAGTGGAGACTTGAAATTAAGGACGCTTTTAGGAAGTCTGTTAATCAAGTACGCAGCAGTCAAAACACTATGATCAACAATATTGTCTTAGAACATTCATGAAACATGAGAAATCTAGTTTTTTTTTCTAACAGATGCCTATTTTTTCTTTATGCTATTCTATTTTGTTGTCGAGTATGAACACAACTAGTTTGATGAATGATTCTATGACTACTGAGATAATAAATTTGAAGGGGATGAAGGGATCTAAAGAGCTTCAGAACCAGGATAATTAGGAAACACATAAATGGTACCCCGACCTCGAATAGGAATTGAAGTTCCATTAACATCAAAGACTAATTGTTTATTAGATTTAGAGTTAAAATTAAGCAAATTGTCTAAGTTGTTAGTCATGTGATCAGTAGCACCAGAATCTACAACCCATGTATTATTATTAGATGCAGTTGAAAGTAAAGTGGTTAGGTTACCTAAAGCATGAGTAGTAGTTGATGAATGTAATGTGAAACCATTCTTACTAAGTTGTTAAAGAAGCTTTGCAAGTTGTCCAACATCAATCTGAACATCTGTCATGGCAATGTTGGCTACTTTATCAAAATTTGGCTTCAAATCTAGATGGAGAATCCAGCACCGATCATTGTAATGCCCAACCTTCTTGCAATGATCACAACGAGGCTTTTTTTCTTGTCCTTGCGAGTAATTTTGCACTTTACTTACACTGCCGAAGTTCATTTTTTCATCTTTCTTGAAGCTAGCCATTAAAGCACTAGATACCAAGTATGACGTGTTGCTTCCCATAGCTTTCTTCCTTGTTTCTTCTTGTTGAATAGTGGCACAAGCACCAGATAAAGAAGGTAGTTGTCCTACCCAAAGTCGACTGCGAAGATTCTCATACTCTGGTCTGAGACTAGCAACTAACTGAAGCACCTTATCTTCTTCAGCTTTTTTTTGAAGAGTTTTGAGATCTATAGTATGGGGCCGATATACATTTAATTCATCCCACATATTTTTCAATTTTTTGAGATGTTCAAGAAATGACTCATCGCCTTGTTTACATTTGACGATTTCTTTTTTCAATTGGAAAATTCTCACGGCGTTATTTTGATGACCATACATCTCCTTAATGGAGACCCAAAGGTCTTTAGCCGTCGTGGAAAAAGCAAAAATTTCTGCGATCTTTGACTCCATGGAGTTAAGAAGCCAAGTCATGACAACTTGATCACTTGACTTCTACTCCATACTTTGGATTTTCCAACTTATGAGCGTATATTTTTCCATTGATATGTCCTATTTTGGATCTTTCTTCAAGTGAAAGTGACACCGCTCTAGCCCATGATATGTAGTTTAACCTATTGAAAAGAATAGATGAAAGTTTCATACCGGTGTTATGATCGTCATAGACCATGAGTGAGATAAGAATAGATCTGACCAAATGAATATGGCTGGAATATATGTGCCAACTCCGAGTTGAGGATTTCTATATTTCTGGAACTTTAAGTCGAGTGCGACGAGAGGCAGAAGCTTGCCTTCTTGTTTAGTTGAGAAGAGTATAAAATTCGAGCAAGGCAAATTTAGAACTCCTACTCTCATACCATGTTAAGAAACATGTGAAAAAAATGAGAGAATTCTTATTGATGAGTAGCTCCAATAGAGCTCTTAATCTACAATCGAATTGAGATTAATCTAAATTGAAAAATTAATGTGAGGAACAAACAATTGGCGGGAGAATTTCCTTTTTAGAGCTTCAATTGCTCAATGATTTGATTTCAATTGAATTCATCTACAAACCATAAGTCTCTCTTACAAAACTTGGATCTTACCAAAAGCTTCCTAAGAAATACTTTAAGTCTCTCTTATATACTTGGGAGACTTATTACATTAACACGGACCAAGAGGCAAAACCAATTGTCGAAACGACCTCTAAGTATTTTCATTCGGATGCAAATCCGGATTATAAGGCCATCCAAATTACATCCGGATCTTACTGGTCTGTTTTCAACAAGGTTAGGATGGAAATCCGGATTATAAGCTTATTAGCCAACTTCCATCCGGATTCCTCCTTTACCCGACACGATGAACTTTCACAAACTGTTGAAGGGGTTCGATCTTCAGATCCTCCTGGATCAGCTCTCCTATTTATAGGTTACAACAGAAAGTTGTAGAGAAGAAAGTTTTAGAGACTGCTTATTTATTTACATTATGTGCAAATATTTCTAGTAGAGTGAAATCTAGAAGTATGTGTAGAGATATCTAGAAGTATTTTAGAATGATCTCATATTCTCCAACAAGTACATTTTTCATCATTGGTAGTGTTTCAAAAGGCATGGTGATAGTGTTTTTCATTTGTTTTCCACCATGCTGATACTGCGGGTTGTTGCCTATGGGTGTCTTTTGAGGTTTGTCGGATTAGAGTGAAACCCTCTTCCTCCTCTTTTATCAGACATTCTGAGATTATGTGACTGCACAATAGATCTAAGATAAATATCGGTTCAGCGTTGGCCTCTGACTCTCTGGATTCTGGATATTACGGGATGCATGTGTGTTGAGGGTTGCTCCCTGAGTACTTTTCCTTGCGGCACCTGACCTCACATTTAATCAGATATTTCGATACTATGGGAACATATGATAATACAAATACAAATAAAATAAAGATTAGCTTATAATTGCTACGATAAGTGTGTTATATTACAATTAATCTCGATGGACTAGTACATCTGTATTATACACATAAACCTATAGATACACTGGATGTGTATTTGGGTATGGGTTAAGCTTCTGAGTTCATCCCATAAATAGAGTGAGTAGAAGGATATGTGTCTTTCCCATGCTCAATTAGGGAACCATATGCCAAAGTGCTTGATTCGGATATGTCTGAGAGCCAGGTTCAGGGAAGGAATATGGACTGTGTCGGAACTTGCCATAAATTAGCTATGGGCAGCATTATATATTTCACAGGAGTGACCATCACTATTCCAGGTTATAGTAAAAGCGGTTTGTTGAGCGTCCAGGCTGGTCTGATCAGTATTGGGGTGTCATTTCTGAGTAGTTTGAATCTTTTGATGATATCGTCACTTGGTGTGGTCAAGTAGAAAATTCACTAAAATTCCCTTGGTGTGGTCAAGTAGAAAATTCACTAAAATTCCCTTTGCGATATATATCCAGCTCGAAGAGGCGAAGCATATATGCAACTTGTAAGAAAAATCTAAGGTCCAGCTGGATCACAAGTCACTACGCATTATCTGTAAACCGGTTTTGCCATTTACGGCAATAGCTAGGGAAAAAAATCAGCAGCTCATGACATGGAAGAGATAATATTATGTGATTACTTTAGTTAATTATGATCACTTGTAAACTAATAATTTAACATTAGGCAAGATGGGACTCAACTATTTATATTTAAGTAAACGAAAATCATGTCACAAGTCAGGGGACAATGAACTGGTAATGATAGAAGGGGCGTTCTCATACTGTAAAATCGGCCTCAATACTGTAAAATGAAACGTCACAAACATCAAATCTCTCTGCGCTAGTTTTGTTGGATTCCCTCCTGCCGGATAAACACAAATGTCGCCTGGAGACTCATTGTAACTATCAACACAATGAAACACATGAAAAAAATTAAGCTATGTCTTAAGATTGTGATAACATGTGTTCAAATATACAAGCACAAAACATAGATAATTAAGGAAAAGCGTAAAAGATCGAGACACTTACCGGATATGATATGACCGATTTTGTGTCTAGCACGTTTTCCTTAAGACAAATTCACCCGTGTCACAGTGTTTTGCAGGAAAATGAGCCCATGTCTCCCAGGAGGGAGAAGAAAGCACTTCTGATGTAAACTGATTACGCGGAAACCAATAATTAAGAATAACACCGGTTTTAATAAACGAAATTAGGTTCGTGAGGAGCCCTAATTTTATTAATTAGAACTCTTGTTTTGAATAACTGAATTAACTAATTTAACTCCAAAACTAATAACCTAGACCACCCATTTATAGAAGACAAGGGGGGCTAGAATTAGAAACCCTAATTCTAATTGAAAATAGAATTCTAGTTAAACTTAGAAACTGCTAATAACCTAGGAGTTGGGCCTGTCCAACAAGGCTTAAGCTAAAGACTAAAATACAAAGCATTAAATAAACATAGATGGTACGGTAAGTAAACGATCCTATGAGGGATCCGCCACATCAAACCCTCCGTCTGAGAAGATTTCGTCCACGAAATCAAGGGGGTGGTGCTCCAGAGGACTCATGTACGTATGTGCATCCCAGTCTCTTTGTCTTCATCCTGTAGAACGTGCACGAAATTTGTACGGTGGAACTCTTTTGGAAATCTTGAAATCTTCCACAAAATTTTCCATACCCAGAGATTGTACCCAAGAGCGTGGGTACGATGTCATCACCGACATCCCTACGTCCATCGATGTCAAAAATAAAAAACTGAGAAATTACTGTAGTCCGCTCCTCAACACCTGCTACAAAACCTTTCCAGAAAGGATCAACATACGGACATAATTCTACGTATCGAGCCATCATCTCCCTTATACAGATCAAATATTTGGATGCCCTAGACTGTAACATAAGTGAATGAAACTGTTGGACGATGTTGACCTGCATTTTGTGATTCATACGTGTCTCCTGAATCCACTGCTGAGTAGCATGTTGATTAGTAGTTACCGCGGAAGATGCATTATTTTGTTCTACTTGGCTCGGCCTTTTGACCGTACGCACTACTGGAGCTGGTTGTTGTTCATGAAGCATGTGCACTGCACGTACTGCTAGAGTTGTCTCTCCTAAATGATAAGTTGTGGTACCGACCACTGTCGGGACTGAAGTCGACGTCGGCAATCCTTGTTGGTTGTATTCCAAGGTCGTCTCTAAGTGGAAACCTCGTGGTTGGTCGGTGGTTGTCGTGGCTGGTTCGTTGGCCTTGGGATGTACCCCGAGTTCCTCAACATCACAAGTTTTGGCTTCGATAATGAACTCTTCTTCAATCGGAGAGGTGGGTTCGTCGTTGCTGCCAAACGAATAGTCGTAGCTCCACTCCTCACTCTCTTCAAACATTCTGATCAGCACATCAATTGGTTCAAATTGTATAAACCAATCATCATTTGGGTTTATAATCTTGACGGGAAGCATATCCCACTGTTGTTAGGTCATCTCTTTGTGCGGGTCGTTTCTTTGGTTGTTGGTTGGAACCCGTAAAGAAATCTGCATTGCCGACTTGGCGATGGTTCGGGTTTCGATTCCCAAATGTTAGAAGCCTCAGTTTCGACTCCAAGACTTGCAAACGGGTTATCGAGATTGTCGCTCCTCGCGGCGACGCCTCCCTCTAGAGAGAGATCCTCGGTTACACCCAACAGAGGTGGTTGGGGGTGCGGAAAAAAGGCCCCTCTACCCAAAGCCTCGACAAGCCCTTCAAGTTTGTCAACATTATCCGATATCCTCGTTATATTCTTGGCGAGCGTAGGTTTCTTCGTCGCGGGTCTCCCACGAGGCATTTTTGCTCTTGAAACTTACTACTCTTAGATCTAAGGCAGCTCTGGTACCACTTTAATAGAAAATCAATTTTTTATTGACGCTATTAGAATTTTAACTGCATAAATCACTATAGCATTTAACCGAAAACACTGTAGCAGCACGGAAAGTACTGTAGCAGTTACCGAAAAACATTGTAGCATCAATCAAAAACACTGTAGAAGTCCCCGAAAACACTGTAGCAGACAATAAAAAAAATCCCATAAAATCTTGCTCGCTCTAACACCAATTTGATGTAAACTGATTACGCAGAAGCCAATAATCAGGAATAACATCAGTTTTAATAAACGAAATTAGGTTCGTGAGGAACCCTAATTTTATTAACTAGAACTCTTGTTCTTAGTAACTAAATTAACTAATTAACTAATTTAACTCCAAAACTAATAACCTAGACCACCCCTTTTATAGATCACAAGGGGGGTTAGAATTATAAATCTTAATTCTAATTGAAAATAGAATTCTAGTTAAACTTGGAAACTGCTAAATTACCTAGGGGTTGGGCCTCTCCAACAAGGCTTAAGCTAAAGACTAAACTACAAAGCATTAAAAGCATTAAATAAACATAGATGGTACGATGGGTAAACGATCTTATGAGCGATGCGCCACATCAACTTCTCTCTCCCTGCCAAGCGAGCTTTGATTGCGACTATTGCTCTCTTGAAGAAAATGACTCAAAGAAAGTGTATGACCGATCAGAAACACTAGAAAGGAAGTTGGGTTAAATAGAGTATTGGTACATCTTCTCCAAGGGTTACACCTTAAGACACACCTTAAGTTGGTACGTCTTCACCAAATATCATATATTAAGACACACCTTAAGTTGATGTCTCTTTACCAAAGGTCATACACATTACAATTCATAAGTCAACTCTTACTTATGATATAGAGTTGTACATCCAACATACCCAATGTGGTACAAAATAAAACAGTTAGATATCAACCGTTCAAACTAAGGATAAAACCACAAGGTTTTTTTCCAACATAAGCTTGTAGGTCGTTAGACGACCTCCCCACCACTAGATGAGCACGTCTTACGGAAAGCCCTCCTAACGGCCTACTAGCCAAGATGAAACCTCGAGACTCCAAGATCATTTAACAACCTCCCTAATAAGATGAGCACGTATTAGTGAAAGCCCTCTTAACGACCCATGAGTCACGATAAGATCAGTTTGTAACGACAAGTAGTAATAGCCCTGCCCACGTAAAAGAACAAAGCTTAAGATCCCATAGGAGTATCTTAGGAGCTACACACGTCACGTGAGCCCGGGCACTTCTAGGTCATAGGGTCCCCCTATAAATAGAGAGAGAAGGGGACTTTAGAGAGGACCATTTTTTGAGAACTTTCTGCTCCATCAACGAAACTCTAGCAGTTCCCAAGGGAGAAAAGAAAAAGACCTGAAGAGAGTCGAGTGGTGCCCTCCTCTGGTGAGACGTATCAAACCCAAAACAACTAATCACTCATTGTCGTCCCTGAGAAGATCCCAGAGACTACAATAAGAATAAGAAGACTTTGTTTTGAAGTACTTTGAGAGAATTCCATTTTGAATAAAAGCAAGAGAGACAATGGGGCATTTAGGTTCTGAAAAGAGAATGTTTAAATAGTTAAATTTGGTGCATGAACTAGTACAACTTGCAAGTGGGATCTTGCTTTAGGTTTAAGATAGGTTGTAAGGGGGCCAGGGGGGACATGAAGAGAGCATCTCTTTTTTACTATAATGTTATATTTAGAGATTTGAGAGTCTGGTAACATTGGATTCACTGTTTATCTCTGTAATTTGGAATATGGGGATGAGCAAAGGGTATATTATGGGTTGCATGTGTATACTGCAGTTTTTCTTACGACACTTTGTCACTTTTATCGGATATATCGAAATTTCGAGAATATGTGAGTACACAAATACACATCAAATAAAGATTAGCTTATAATTGTTATGATAAGTGTGTTTGTATATTTTAATCCTCGTTCAAAGACTAATATATATATATTATTCATGCACATGAAACACTATATAGACTGCATGTACATAGTTGGATCTCATAAAAGAGAGTTGATAAAGGGAAGTGTTACCCATGCTCTATTGGAGGACCATATATATGCCATTGTGTATGATTGGGATGTGTCTGTGCCAGGTTGAGAGAATAATCCACAATCGAATTGAGATTAACCTAATTGAAGAATTAGCGAGAATAACAAAAAAATAAGACCATTATGCCTTTTAAATGCACTAAACTATTAATGAAACACGATAGTCATTCGAACGAACCCATGAACATAGAAATCGACTTGCTAGGTAGGTCACCTTTCTTCCCAACTCAGAATGACTCGATACTACCCCGTCTTATAGCATGAACTTTCCTCTCTAAAATATTATCCTCTTGCAATGGATCTTCTCGTTCATCCATAAGTCATCAACGAACAGTAGGCGAGTGTCTATTGTAGAGTCATCATTTAAAGAAGACGACTCAAACAGCCTCAAATGCTTAGCATTAATCACCGAATATATCTTCATAATGGTGGAAAATCCAGTTGGAATGCATTATCACCAATCTTCTTGAGTATCGTAAACGGACCATAACGGATCGGCTTGAGTTTCTTACTTTCTCCCTTTAGTCGTTCCTTACCCAAATGCAACCAAATGAGGTAACCCTCCTAAAAAGTATACTCAACCCGATGCTTGTCGTATCGAGCCTTATACTTTTCTTGAGTCTTCTTTAATTGTACTTCAACCGCCTTATGAACCTTTTTTATCCTCTCAATGAAATTTTAAGCTTTAACTTGTTCTTCTTCCTTCTTCCCAGACATCGTCTTGTCACCAAGACTAAAAGGGCTTTGTGGTAAGTACCTAAGACAAACTTCAAATAAAGACTTCAAAGTGGAACCATGAATTGCGTGGTTAAAAACAAACTGAAAATACGGTAAACTCTCATCCCAAGTGTTAGAATGCTTAGAATATAATCCTTGTGATAACTGAACCAAAGTGCGATTGACTACCTCTGTTTGCCCGTCAGTCTGCGAATAAAAGGTGGTACTTCTCTTCAACTTAGTATCCATCATCTCCCAAAATGATCTCCAAAAATTCCCCAAAAAGTGGTTATCCCTATCATAAATAATAGAAGAAGAGAGCCCGAAATACTGTCAAACGTCTCTAAAAATTAAACAATCGCACTACTCCTTCACCGGTGACCATTTTCTGGCATGAAATGAAAACTATCATCTTGCTTAATCGATCTAGCACCAGAAATAGATAATCATTCTTACACTTGATCATGGGAAAACTACCCATAAAATCCATCAAAATGCTCTACCAAGGTCGACTAGGAACTAGTACAATCCTAACTTATGATTAGAAGGCTTCGATGTGTTACAGAGAACGCAACCACGAACCACACGAGAAACATCTACCTACATCTTTAGCCAATAGACATAATGCCGCAAATTCAAAAAAGTCTTCTCAACCCCAAAATGACCTGCCACCCGAGAATAATGTGCATCTCTAATCCAATACAAATTGTTTTCACCCTTAAGAATATATAGATGGCCCCTATAAATATAACCATCCTTCAATTCATATCTACATGTCTTGCCTTGCAGCAGCTTCTGGTGAATCACACTGAGCTCCTTGTCATCATTATACCCTGCAACATACTCAGATGAATCAATAGGTTGTATCTGCATAGCAACTAACAAAGCAAAAATAGTTGGTAATAGGGGCCGAGATAACATGTCAGCCATATTGTTGTCAACTCCCTTCTTATACTTGATAATCAAGGTGAATTATTGTAGTTGCGACATCCACTTCATATGGTGAGCTTGTTGTAGCTTGAACTGTGTAGATAAGAACTGTAACTGCTTGTGATTGAAATGTACCACAACCTCCTTCCCTAATAAGTAACTCCGTCAATGCTTCATTGATTGATATAATGCGTAGAACTCCTTATCATAGATAGGATAGTTGCGTACTGCTCCTGTAAATATCTCAGAATGGTAGACAACCGGTTTCACATCCTGTAATATAATTACCCTGAATGTATAGTCGGACGCATCTGTTTCTACCTTAAAAGGCCGATGTAAAATTGGTAACGTTAATATTGGTGCATCTGTAATTTTTTGCTTCAGTAACTGGAAATTCTTCTCATGGTAATCTTCTCACACAAACTTCACATCGGCCTTTGTCAAAGAATGCAAAGGTGCCGCAATTTATAAAAAATATCGAATAAAATTTTGTAAATACTGCTAAGAATCGATAAAGCTTCACACTTCTGTCACTGTACGGGGTATAGGCCAATTAGTAATAAGCGAGACCTTCTCTGGATCTACCTTAAGTTCACCTCCACCAATAATAAACCCCAAGTGCACGAGTTCCTTCTTCCTAAACTCACACTTCATCCCATTTAGAAAGAGTTGTTGTGATCTCAAAGCTTCCAACACTTTGCGTATATGCACGAGGTGCTCCTCCCATGTTTAACTATATATAAAGATATCATCTAAATACATAATCACAAAATCATCAATAAAAAAATGAAGTACCTCAGTCATTAAACGCATAAATATCGCCGGAGCATTGCATAACCCAAAAGGCATCACCAATCACTCGAAATGCCCTTGTTTGGTATTGAAAGCCATCTTCTATGTTTCTTCTTATCGAATTCTAACTTGATGGTAACCCAACTTAAGATTCGGCTTGGTGAAAAACTGAGCCTTTTGTAACTCATCTAAAAGCTCATAAATCTGTGGAAATGGATAACGATTCTTCACAATAATCCTGTTCAGTGCCAGGTAATCCATACACATTCTCTATGACCCATCTTTCTTTGGCATCCAATAACACCGGTGAACCACAAGGTGAGTAACTCAGATTAATAACCCCTTACTCTTAGAGCTCTTGTACCTATTTCTTGATCTCATCAGACTCAGTTACAGAAGTCTGATATAGCCTAATGTTGGGTAGTGGCTCACCATTCACCAATGTGATAGCATGCTCCATATCCCTTGTGTGCAGCATCCCTTTTATTCCCATAAACAAGTCTTTATACTCCTCTTGCAACTTCCCCATTTCGGTTTGTTACTTATGAGACATTGTCATAGTAGACAATACTTTAGCCGACGGACCCTCTTGAACCGGTCGCACCAACAAGAACACAAACTTGTCACTCACATTAACCAACCTCTTCACCTGAATCATTATTACTAAATTATTTGTGGTAACATGCTCCCTACAAGCATTAATATGAAACTCATTTCCCTCCTTCACAAGATGATACTTGCGAGCTCTACGATAATAAATAACATCTTGGTCCCAAGGATAAGGGCTACCTAAAATGATATGACACACATCTAAAGGAACCACCTCACACGTTACCTCGTCAATAAATATCTTAGTGATCCCAAGGATAAGGGCTACCTAAAATGATATGACACACATCTAAAGGAACCACCTCACACGTTACCTCGTCAATAAATATCTTAGTGATTACAAACTTGAATGTGCACTGCTTCATGATCTTGTGAGTGCATGATTTGTGAATTTCAATGTAGAAAAGTATATTTTTTGAGCATTTAAATATTTGTAAACTTAAAAATAGGTTTCTAACCTATCTAACCAGTTATCCAATTTGTTAGCATCGATTGAACCGTCGAATACTAAAATTTTAATTTCAAAATTAGTACAAAGATTACGCATAGGATTCATGGACTTACTAATAATCGATCTCTCCTAGAGGATTCGGTATCACTAGAATCTCTATTTTCTCCTCGTTGCCCTCGTCTCTCTCCTCCTCCGTACATCCTTTATAATTCATGCGCTATTGTCATTTCATCGAAGCGGATGCTATCGCAAGGTTCGCGAGAGGTAATTGCTCTACCAACTCCCCTGGAGTAGTAGTTAGGTTAGAAACTTTAATTTCCAACTTCGTGAGTAGATCTTCGGAATCGCCCATCTCCGAATTTGTATTCTTCTTCAAGCTAGGTTTTTGGTGAATCTTCAGCGAACTCACTGGAATCTTCTGCGTTTGCTTGAGTCGATCATGTATAGAGACCATAAACCGCAACCCCCTGAGAATCGCTACTTAAAAATTTGATGCCACTTAATTCACAATCGAATTGAAATTAACCTAATCGAAGAATTAATGAAAGTAACAATTTGGTGGGAGAATTTCCCTTTAAGAACTTTAATTGCTCAATGATTTGATTTCAATTGAATTTTCTCTTCAAAACCAAAGTCTAGATCACAAAACTTGGATTGATTTCATCTTGCCTTGCCTTACCCCTTTATGAGGGTTACAAGTTTCTAGTTACAAAATAGGACTATTATGCCATTTAAATGCACTAAACTATGAAGAAAATACTATAATCATTTGAATGACCCATGGGTTCGTTCGTAGGACTGGCTTAATTAAGCTTTGAAATCGAGGCATATGTAATTGGTCTTCCGGGAACCTTGTCATTCGAACGACTCCAAATGTCGTTCAAGCGATATGCCAATTTAAGCCTAAAAAATGAGGCAGACACAATTGGTCTTCTAGGAACCCATTCGTTCGAACGACTCCAAATGTCGTTCGAATGACATACCAAGTTAAGCCTACAAAATGAGGCAAATAGAATCGACTTGTTTTCCTCATATCTCGTTTGAACGGCTCCAAGACTTGTTCGAACCAGTTGGCATCTTATAAGGAGTTCGATCTTCAGATCCTCCTGGATTAGGGAAGGGATATGGAGGATGCTAAAAATAGCTCAGATGAGTAAAAATAGGGTTTTTAAACTTCACATGGCTAGGGCTGGCCAAGAATCAGTTAATTTCGATGGGCGGCCATCATCTATCCAATAGTTTGCACAATATATATCTTCAAGTCCCCTGACCCCTAATGTAATGCAGGAAGATATATTGAGTTCACTAAAATGTGGTCATGGCCTATTAGACGACCAGCTGGTGAAACCAGTTTGGCCTAACCTGATGAAGGGACGAAGAGGCCGTATCACTAGAGATCAATGGCTAATATCTTAAAATGAAAAGGAACTCAGTAGCAATGGCTATGTATTTGCAAACTATTTTGATTGAAAGAAGGATAAACAATTTGTTGTTAAGAAACCTGACTAATAATGAACTGAAATAGGCAAGATAACTTGAATGATCATACATTTAGACGTTTCATAAGGAAACCGTAAGATTTACACTAGCTAAATAAATTTTTCTAAAAATTACATATTTCAACACTGGTAGTGTTTCAAAAGGCGCAGTGGTTGCTTAATAAACTTCTCTAAAAATTACATATTTTAACAATGGTAGTGTTTCAAAAGGCGTAGTGGTAGTGCTTCTCATATGTTTTCCACATGCTGGATTGGATGGTATGCGGATAGTGTGTTTCTCATATGTTTTCCACCATGCTGGATTGGATTGTATGTGGATACTAATGCAACTCTACATAGATACATCTAAGATTGTTAGGGTCATGTAGTTCGTATCCCCTCTACCCGATGTGGGACTAACACTTTTGATTCACCAATCTTAACAATCTTTACCTTGGATCAAACACCGTGTCAACGGTTCATCACCACCATGGTAATAGTATTTCTCATATGTTTTCCACCATACTGGATTGGATTGTATGCGGATACTAACACAGCTCTGTATAGATACATCTAAGATTGTTAAAGGGTCATGTAGTTCACATCTCCTCTACAAGATGTGGGACTAACACTTTTGATCCACCTATCTTAACAATCTTCATCTTGGATCAAACACCATGTCAACGGTCCATCACCGCCGATACGATTAGATATGACCATCTTGACCACCTAGTATGGGCTAGGTATGGGGATTTTATCTGAAAATGCCTCGGTGCAATTTAGTAGTTCGCATCTCCTTATATCTTTGTGTGGATTACATCTTCTGCCGATATGGTACTAAGTTTTGATCCACCGATCTTAACAAAGATAAATATTGGTTCACTGTTGCTTGTTGGTCTCCGAATTCTAAAATATGGAGATATTAGATAACACATTACGGAATGCATGTGTTGATGGTTGCTCCCTGAGTACTCTTCCTAGCGGCACATGTCCTCACATTTAATCAGATTTATCGATACTATGAGAGATATGATGATACAAATACAATTTAAATAAAGATTAACTTATAATTGCTACGATAAGTATGCTTGTATATATTTTATGATTAATCTTGAATCTACCAGTACATCTTCACTATAGAAAACACTTAAGAAAGAAAGAATAAATTGGATTACTAAACTGATTATTCTACAATGAAAGAACTAAGCCATTATATAAGCAAACAAAAAGAAACTAAACCCCTAAAGAGGAGGCACACAACCGCCACTAAACCATGACCTAATCAACTAACTTATTCTCCTAAAGACTAGTTCCACACAATCAACTGATGTGTGTGATGATTAACTTTAGCAGCCTCCCCTAAACTATATGTTAGAAACACTAGTTTATGATGAAATAGCACCGGAAAACCCTCCCTTAGGCGAACAAACACCGAGTAGTGCACTGAGCTTCTCAAAAGCTTCAATCTTGAGGGGATTTATAAAAATATCAGTCACCTACTTTTCATTCTTGCAATGTAGAAGATGAATTATGTCATCTTTAACAAGGTCACGTAAGAAGTGATATCACACATCTATGTGCTTGCTTCGCCCATGATAAACTGGATTTTTTGAAAGCTTGATCGTTGAGCTATTATCACAATATATGTGAGTGCCACCACCTTGGTGAAATTACACTTCACCAAGTAATCGCCTTAGCCATATCGCTTGGCAAGCGCAAGATGCAGCAGCAATGTATTCGGCTTCCATGGTTGACAATGTGACAATTGGTTGCTTCTTCATATGATCATGAGATCGCACTTGATCCCAATATAAATGTGTAACCCGTAGTGCTTTTTCTATCGTCGGCATCTCGTGCATAGTCACTGTTGGTAAACCTGATTAAATCTGAGTGCTCTCCCTTCTTGTAGAAAACTCTAAGATCAAGCGTACCTTTTAAGTAACGAAGTATCCGTTTGGTGGCATTTAGATGCATGTCCCTTGGGCTTTCCATATACCGACTAATAAGGTTAACCCCGTGCATGATGTCAAGCCTTGTTGTAGTTAAATACATCAAGCTTCCAACGATTTGCTTACGCATACTATTTTCTACCTTTTCTCCTTCTGAATCTTTAACGAGATTTAAGCCGACTTCAACTGGCGTGCGAACTGAATTACAATCCTTCATTTTGTACCTCTCCAAGATCTCCTTGAAATATTTTTTTTATGAGATGAAAATACCAGCTTCGGATTAGTGTACTTCAATACCGAGGAAATAGTGCATCTTCCCAAGATCGGACATTTCAAACTCTGACATCATCAACAGCTTAAACGCTTCAAACATCACCAAATCATTTCCTGTGTAGATTAAATCATCTACATATAAGCACACCATAAGAATCTTACCATCAGACCCATTCTTAATTAACAATGTCGGCTCATATAGGCACTTTTGAAAACCTTCCTTCAAGAAATACGCCTCAATGCGACTGTACTATGCTCGTGGAGCTTGTTTTATCCCGTATAACGTCTTTCGTAGCCAGTACACCTTATGTTATTCCCCCTTCTTCTCATATCCAGAAGGTTGTTCAACATACACAGTTTCTTGCAGATCCTCGTGTAGGAACGCTGATTTTACATCCAACTAAAAAATGGGCCATGAGTTTTACGCAGATAATGCGACAATCATTCTTATTGTGTCATGTCGGGCAACTGAAGCAAAAACTTCCTTATAGTCGGCACCTTGTTGTTGTTTATAATCTTTCGCCACCAATTACGCTTAATATTTATCGACTTCACCATTTGTATTCAGCTCTGTCTTGAATACCCACTTAACTCCGATCAATTTAGTGACCTCCGGTAGGTCAGTTAATACCCATGTATTATTCTTCTCAATAGCCTTCAACTCCTCTGTCATGGCTTCCTGCCATTTAGATTCATGCACTGCATCATTAAAATTGATTGGATCAGCTCCTGCAAATAAGGCAAAGCAAATAAATGGCTCATTAGTTTCCTCCACGCTCAACTCGTAGTCCTCCAAATACGCCGGTCTCCTTATGGTTTGATGAGGTCTTTCAATGTTTAGTTCTTATCGCGATTGTGCCAACATAGGAGGGTTGTTTGGGAACATGATTTACGAACTGGACATGCTCGAGGAGGAGTTGTTTTGAGGGCCATTTTGAGGACTGGATATGTTTGAGGAAGAATTGGTTTGTGGGCTGAACTGAGAGTTGTTTTGCACGCTATTTTGAGGGCTTAAGGGAGGAATAGATGCTCCTGGTGAAAGCATGCTCGGCGAATCAGTACTATCAAAAGCTATTGGAATAGCCTTCCCTGTATCATTGATCGTCCATCTCCAAGCATTTGATTCATCAAAAACAACATCCCGACTAATCACGATCTTCTCCGTGACAGGGTTATATAACTTGTACACTTTCGAGCTCTAACTAACACCAAGAAAAATATATTTTATTCTCTTGTCGTTAGACTTTTTCTATTTTTCATCTAGAATGTTTGCATAGGCAATGCACCTAAAAATCTGCAAGTGGTCAACGTTAGGTTTCCTTCCGCTCCATGCTTCTTCAGGTGTCATATCCCGGACAGCCATTGTAGGACTCCGGTTTAGGATGTGAATACTCCATAATACTGTCTAAGGCTCAAACTTCTTTAGAAGAAATTTAACTCGCAACATTGTCCTCACCATGTTTAAGATAGCACGATTATTTTGCTCCGCAATACCATTTTGTTGTGGCGTATATGATGCTGTGAGTCATCTTTGAATGCCATGTCTTTCACAAAAACTTTCAAACTCCTGTGAGTTATACTCCCCACCCCGATCCGAACGAAGAATACAAATGTCTTTCCCGACTTCCTCCTCCACAAGAGCTTTGAAGCTTTGAAATACAGAGAAAGCTTTAGATTTTTCTTTCAAGATATAAACCCAAGTTTTTTACTAAAGTCGTCAATAAAGGTGATAAAGTGCCTATGATTTCCATGAGAACTCGGATCAATCGGCCCGCAAATGTCGGAATGAACCATCTCAAGTACCTTATTTTCTCTCTAGGCTTTCCCTTTCGATAATGTATCACGATGTTGTTTTCCAACAACACACCCATCACAAACTTCGGGTTGCCGATTAAGTAACGGAAGTCCAGTCACCATATTCCTTTGGTGTAGAGTGCATAGCCCATTGAAATTTAGATGGTCATAGCGAAAATGCCACAACCATGTTGGATCACTTGCCATAGCGGAGAAACATGGAAGAACTTCATTAGTGATCTACAAAGGGAACATCGATTCACCGTCATATTAACTTGAGTGATTAGACCTTTGTTTCGATCTTCAATTCGACAAACCCCATTCCAGATCAAGATCGAGTAACCTTTCTCTTGCACCAGACCTACACTAAGCAAATTGGTTTTCAAGCCAGGAACATAAAACACATTTGAAATTTATTGTTGTGTGCTTTTAGGTGTCTAGATTTTAACATTTCCTTTTCCCATAACTTCAATTGTGGAACTATCTCCGAACTTAACCGTGGTACGGAATGAGTCGTCCATACCAAAAAATACTGACTCGTCGCCACACATATGGTTACTTGCACCCATATCCAAGTACCACATGTTCTTGTGAGCTTCTTATTTTGTGTTACAGACCAAGAAAAGAGAAACATTATCCTCATTTTCAACAAAATTTGCTCTGTCTCCGCGTTCCTTAGAAAATTTTGCTTGACACTCTGAACAAAAATGGTCGTACCTGCTGCATCGGAAGCACTTGATGCCAGATTTATCACGTACCTTTGACTCGGTGTAGCCTCAGTACTGAGCATCACGTCCGCTACCTCCTCCTTGCCAATCAACACCATGATCATCATGAGAACCTCTTCCCTGTCCTTTGCCCACTTCTCGCAATTTTTTGGATGCACCGGTGGCTGAGACTTGTAACACTTGCTCCACCGTCACATGCTGATTCATACGTTGCTCGTGGACCATTATAGAACTCAGCAATTCATCAATGGAAAGTTCGTCAAGGTCCATTGACTCCTCAATCGAACAAACTACGTAATCAAATTTTGTAGACATCGATCGAAGATTTTTTTTCGATTATCGTGATGTCTTCCATCTTGTCACCCATAATCCGCATTTTGTTGACTATTGACATCGTTCTAGAGAAGTAATCTGAAACCATCTCCGTCGCTTGCATGCGAAGAGTCTCAAAATCTGCCTGAAGTACTTGAAGATGAGCGCTTTTGACTTTTGCAGTTCCTTGATATTTCTTTTTCATTGAATCCCAGATGTGCTTGGAAGTGTCTTTCGTGAGAATTGTTTCCAATATCGAGCGATCAATAGCTTGGAAGAGATAGTTCTTCACTTTCAGGTCCTTCAATCTCCGCTCCTCCAACTGTACTTTATCGACTTCTGACAAGGCTGCCAATGCTGTTGCATCTACCGGTTCTGCAATTCTAATTTTAATGAAAAACCAAAACTCCTTGGATCTCAGAAAATTTTCCATCAACATGCTCCAATGATCATAATGACCATCAAAACGGGGGATCGAAGCTTGCACGTAATTCCTGCTTTCCAATGTCATTTCAGAAGATATTAGTACAGAGCAATTGATTATAAAAAATAACCTCAGTGAGTTCTTACAAGTTTTTAACTAAGTGGAGGTCTGGCTCTGGATCAAGAATGAATGGCTCTGATTCCAGATGTAGAAAACACTTAAGAAAGAAATAATAAACTGGATTACTCAACTGATTATTCTACAATGAAAGAACTAAGCCATTATATAGGCATACAGAAAGAAACTAAGCCCCTAAAGATGAGGCACTAAACCTACAATTAAGGCACACAACTGCCACTAAACCACGACCTAATCAAGTAACTTATTCTCCTAAAGACTAGTTCGACACAACAAGTGATGTTTGTGATGATTAACTTTAACATTCACCACACACTTAAAACTATAGATACATTGGATGTGTATAGTTGGGTATGGGTAAGCTTCTGAGTTCATCCCATAAATAGAGTAAATAGAAGGATATGTGTCTATCCCATGCTCAATTAGGGGACCATATCCTTTCAAAAAAAAATAGAGGACCATATGCCAATGTGCTTTATTTGGATATGTCTGAGCCAGGTTCAGGAAAGGAATATGGACTGTGTCGGAACTGGCCATAAATTAGCTATGGGCTGGCTGCCTCGTACGTTTCATAGGAGTGACCATCAATATTTCAGGTTATACTATAAGCAGTTCGTTGAGTGTCCAGGCTGGTTTGATCAGTAAACTCGACCTGGGATGTTATTTTCCGAGTAGTTTTGAATCTTTTAATGATATTGTCAAGCCCACCTAGTTTGGCCTAACGTACCCTTTGCGATGTATATCCAGCTGGAAGAGGCGAAGCATATATACAACTTGTGAAAAAAATCTAAGGTCCCAGCTAGATCACATCACTACGCATTATCTGTAAACCGGTTTTGTCATTTTCGGATATAGGGAAAAAATCAGCAGCTCATGACATGGAAGAGATAATATAATGTGATTACTTTAGTTAATTATGATCACTTGTAAACTAATTATTTAACATTTAGGCAAGATGAGACTCAACTATTTATATTTAAGTAAACGAAACTCATGTCACGAGTCAGGGGACAATGAACACCAATGATACAAGGGTCATTCTTATAGCTGATTCGGTTTAATATTTTCTTTTAGTTAGATTAGTTCTTAAATATTCTTATGTCGGATCCTTTCAAGTGGTTTCAGAGCCTAGGCTAAATTGCTAAATTGCCTTCTCTAATAACTAAGGAGTTAATAACAAATAAGTAATCACATAAGAATGTTATTGGTGAAAACCACCTCCGTCAATCGTGATTAATTCCCCTGTTTGTTACACCGGATATGTTTGTAGTCACCGTTAGATTCATATATGACATGAAAGCTTAGATAATCCAATGGCCTGTAATTGCCAAAGTGAATGAATATGTTTCTAATCACAAACATTTCCAGTGTGCATGTATCTATGAAATGAAAGGATTACAACAAAACAATCCTCAAGAGGGTTAACAAACAACACCATATTCTAGTCCTAACATCTTAGAGCATGAGCAGCAGTCTCGTTATCGCTAAGATATCGATCCAAATCAATTAAAAACCCCTTTTGCAAAATCTCCATCTCTCAAATACCGCTCCAATTCATAAACTAGTGGTGATACTATTGTGGTCAAAGTTATCGTTGCCCACACTTCAATTGTTTGTTTAATTATTTTATTGCCGTACAAAATAATCCAAAAACTTAATTTAAAAAAAATTTAAAAAAATTATAAAGTTGTGCACCAATTGAATTGGCGCGGTTTTTATTATTCAATTCGCGCCCATATTTGTTTTAATTTTTGTTTAAAATTAAATTAAATTATAATAATAAATAAATGAACTCTGACATCCATCCCCACCCTGAAGAAGATCACTTTTCTACCCCTGACTACATGATATGTTCTTTCTAATTTTAAGCCTACGTGGCGGGGCGGCTCGTTAACTTATTCAGCTTCAATGGTCTGCATCTCGCAATAATGCACTAAGACATGTGAATCTCTGTACAATGCATGTACAAGGGTATGGGCAAATCTGTTAAGGTCATCCCAACAATGGAGAATAAAGGGAAGTCTTTCCCATGCTCATTAGGGAACCATATGCCAATGTGTTCTGAATTTTCTGATAAAGATGTGTCTGTCATGACATATTTGAATTTGTCCGCCATCAGCGGTAATGGGCCACCTTACATTTCTATAATCAAGCTCACTTAGTCCGCAGGCATTAGTAATTAGCACATTTTATATTGCAACTACATTATTCTTAGCAAGAACCCAAGTAAAACAAATGAAAATAAAACAAGATATTCGATGTAGCAAAACAGAGTAATTTGTCATTTTAATTGAATCCAAAAAGAATGAACAAATGGTTAGTATTACACTAATACAACATTACAATTCTCTCTACTACTTGCATTGCCTTTTAATTTTAGACCAAGGTCGAACATGAAGAAGTCGAGGGATCAAATAATGCTGGCAACAGGTACTTCCTTCCATTGTTCCCGTGCGCGTTATAGCTAGCACCAGTGTTCGAATCAACCAAGAGGTCACCAGCATAACCAGGGTAAGCCCCTTTTGCGTAAACACCAGGACAAGCAGATGCAGCCTCTAGAGGCGCATCAGATGATCCCTGGAAATAACCATTACCAAAAGGGTTGGTAGCAGTTCCAGCCAAAAGACTAGCCAGGTTAATAACCATGCCGTCTACACCAACATCATTGTTGGGTGCAACCAATGGTGCACTCTGAGGTCCGTAAATCGGTTGGTGGAATGGCCAGGCACATTGCCCTGGACACTGAGTCTCCGAGTTTCCAACCCAAATGTAAGCAAACTTGCTACTCTTCGAAGCTGAATAAGTAGACCCATGTGTCCCGCACCGACTCATACACATCCCTTCGACGGCCACATCAGATGCCGTCAACACGACATTTATCGCGTTCTTTTGCTCCCCTCTCGCAGCAAGCCCAACCAATTGTCTACTAGTAAGAGATTTTCCCAATGAGTACTTCTCATCTATGATTTGTTTCCCCAGTGTAAGAACAAGTGAACTTTTTTTAGACGAGGTCAGGTGGTAGTATTTTTCAGTAGTCTTCCACCATGTTGACACACTGGGTTGTCTGTTAACCTGGGGTTTCTCAGAATAGATGGAGTTAAAGAAATCGGAAACAATAGCGCGCTGGGATGGCTTAAATTTGCCATACCAAATGAGATTGATAGATATTTGGGCAGAGAGAAGAGGACCATTGTGGTACTTCAATAGCTGATTGGGTTCATCTTGGACTAAATCCAAGAGTGTTCTCCCAGCTGAGGAGAACTGGAAGAGAGAAACTAGAACAAAGAGAAGCTGAACTAGAAGAGCAGAAGTATAGAAAGAAGCCATGTTTTTAGGAAAGAAGAGCTATAGAGAGTTGCTTGATATGAAATAGAGAGTCACTGGAGATGATGTTTATATAGGGAGGCAAAAGGAGATAATGAACATCCGAGAACCAACGCGTCCTCTTTCCCAAAAGCGCTTCTTTTTTTTTCTTTTACTCTCGAGATACAGCTAATTGTGGTCACTCTTCTGCACTGTTCCAGCTTAGTTACAGTAAGTACTTATTATCTTACAATTATACCCTTTAAACTTCAAAATCAAATTTTGTTTTGTGAGTATTCAATCTCAACAAACAAGGGTAATAATGGAATATGAAAGATAAAAGAGACGTTGAAAAAAGTACAGCTGGAGGAGGAGGTCTGGGGAGTGCGGACGTGTATATGTGACAGCTGGCGTGTTTAAAGCTTCATTGATTGCAAAGATCAACAGATACTTGTGAACAATTGAACAAAGCAACCATGATTTGCGAGGGGTGCCACTTGGAAATAATAATGGTAGTGCCGAAAATAGCACCCTAAGAAAATATTAGCTTTTTCTTTTTCTTTTTCTTTTTCTCTTATTTTTAAGGTTAAAGACAAAGCTTGAGTCGACTGACTTTTAGCTTTTTACTTTCCTCTTTTGGTCCTTTTAAGGGACATTTCACATGTTATATGGAGCGAAAGGTTAGAATTTGGAATATCCTCTATTTTAGATGATTTATTTTCGCAAAAAAAATGTGAATTAGGAAGGGAAAAAAATCGCTCAATATAAAAGAGCAAGAAGAGTGTCACTCAAGACTCTCATTGCTCAAATAATTGAGTTGTCCATCACAGCTTTCATATAAAATACGACGTAATCTGATGGAACCAAAAGTAGCTACGAAGAATGAAACGCTGGTTAAGGCTTTAATATTAAATGACATGAATAGTTACACCATAACTTTAGAACATCCACAGCAGTTGGGTGGATGGATTTGTTGCAGGGTGAATCCAATCCACCCCAAATCCACCCACAGTAGTTCAGACAAAAAAACAAGGTGGATTTGTTGAGCATTATTCCGAACCGCGCGAGAGAACCAACGCTCAAGATATGTTCACGTGTTCACATCTCAGCCTTCCATCTCTCCAGCACACTTCTAAACCGCGCGGCACTACCAGCCAATAACAAATTGACACGTCAATTTTATTTTATTTTAAATAGTCGCGCAGTTCAGAACCGCGCGGCATAACGCTGCATCTTTTAGGCTTACTTCTTACTTCCTTTTTCAAGTATTATTTGAACATCAACATAAGACATATCCAAGGCATTAAGCTTGGCATACCCGACCCTAACTCCACAAGTTTCCCAACCCAAGATCTTTCCTCCGTTAATCACTTAAAAATATCGGGTTCGTCTAGTTCGCGTCCGTTCATAAGTTTTTCCAAAACCAAACGCAACGTAAACGCGGAAGTAAAACAAAGGGAGAACGCTGAAGTAACAAATATTTGGCCGTTACAATTGACGTCGGACAACGATCCCACCCCAACGCTCGAAGAGTTGAACTGAGTAGATATCCTCCCGGACGGCTGGGTCCATATTTCTGTTGGATCGAAGGAAATGCTGGTAAGTTTTGTGTAAATTTTACGTGTTATTAACGTATATTGCAATGTGTTCGATGAAATGCCCGAATGAACTTCTAATGTGTTAATGTGTTTTTTTTTTATCAAAACCGAGATGAATTACAGTGTAGGGGATCATTGGATAAGGTACTGAAGTGGTACCAATGGATTGCCGTGTACCCGACATTGAAGAAGTTGGTCGACGATATGGGTTTTGAGGAGTTTTGCTTGATTGAGGCGAGAAACTCGGATAACCGTCTCATTCATGCTCTCGTGGAACGGTAGTGGCCTTCCACCCATACTTTTCACTTCCCTTGCGGGGAACTGGGTTTCACACCGCTAGACTTTATCATGCTAACGGGCATATCTTTTGGGAGGGGTTGCGAACTCCCGTACGATGAGAAGTACTCCAAGTTAGAGGAAGCAGAAAAGATGTTCCTAGGAATCACAAGCTCTGACATCAGGTACGGTAACATCACTTTTGCCTATTTAAAAAAGTGGAAAGAGCTTTTAAATCCACGTCTTCACAATTGCGACCCACAAATGGATATTGTGTATACGAGGGCATTTATTGCCTATATAATGGGTAATCTATTATTCTCAAATGGTAGTATATCTCTTCGGGCGGGTTATCTTGTAGCCTTGATAGATCACGATATTATTGGTACGTCGCATTTTGACTGGGGTACGCCGATTATGGCGGCTTTGTATCGGGGGCTTGATAAAATCTCAGTTCTGAGGGATGGGAAGGTGAAGAAATCTATCACCAGATTCTATGCGATGTTGGAGTTCTAGTTCTTCGAGTACTGTCGGGTTGGAATGTATCTAGTTAAGGTACAAAACTTTAAACATATTTATCCCCGTATGGGTGCGTGGAGAGATGAAAGGGCTAGTACGGGGTCTAAAATTCATCACTCTTTTACTGTGATAAGAGATATGATAGAATAGAAGGACAGAACCAACATAGATTAGCAACCATAGCAAAGGTCTAGGCAATTAATCTATCTAGAGGTAAGAGTTGCTTTAGCGCTGAGCTTTCTGTCAGTTCCATACGGCCACGGTACGCTTTGGTATTTAGGAGACCGGTGTATGCGTCAGATGACTGGGCATAATAGTGTGCCCTATGACTCCCTCAAGAGATTATAGAATTCCCAAGGTGCGATCGAGAGTTATATCAGGGTCTGAAAGATGTAGGCTTCTGCGATGGTCGTAATTATCTTATTTCAGACGTAGATTACATGTCATATTGGCGTGTCGTTCATTCAAATCCCAGATCGACTGCAGTTTAGTAAATAGGGTGGGAAATATTTGGATCATCGGGCGTGATCTAGTGAGGCCCAATGTACACTTGCCACCTACGTCAAATTTAGCTACGTCTTTACAGGTGTAAGACTATGGTGTTCATGCGACCGGCAATCCACGTGATATGGGATGGTTCATGAATGTGGCAGGACCGAATGATCAACGTAGATGGATAACGATCCCGGTGATGCAGGTACCATACCCGTGTCTACCTACGTATAGTACGGATGAGTTGTGGCATCAAAACCAAGGAATGCGGTATGCGGCATATGAAGACTCGAGGCAACTAGTTGACACCAATACAGAGTTGAGGAGGGAGTTGAGGTGGAGGGATGAGATCATCTGAGAGACGTCAGATAGACTAACTAAGATGTCCATTTCCTACCAGATAGAGTCGGTTGTGCAATGTACCTATGACGAGAGTCTTGCACGTAGCAGACGCGCCCGCCAAATGAAGAGAGGTCGTCTTAGTTAGACTATGTTTTATTTAAAGCTTTGATTTATGTTTTGTTTAAACTATGTTGCGTATTAATATTGTTTAAACTATGTTTTATTTAAAATATGTTTTATTTAAACTATGTTTTGTTTAAAATATCTTGAGTATTAATCTTGTTTAATCTTATTTTTTTTAAAGATTTTTTGTAAGAAACTTGTTGTCCAAGTTACTCAACGGCCATATTAACGGTTATTTTTTTTAACTATAAATGTCATTCATCTTCTACATTATCTTCCATTCTAATCTTCTACACTCTCCTCCCTACTTACCTTACAAACATAACCACTATGTCTTCTTTAAGCTCCCAATCTAATTTTCAAAACCACTCTCAATCCTCTAATATGAACCAACAAGGAAACGTCTTTCCTCCTCAATTCAGAATGAGTGATCCGTCGCAAATGCCTAACACTTCCCAAGATCTAAGGTATGTTCGCCAACTATTTCCGGTACCCGACAATCAATTTTAATCTCAAACCTATGGATATTACCCTTATTACCCAAACCAAGAATATTACCCTCATTTTGATAGCTATACGGGCTCGTACCCTCAATTGGGGAATCCATATTATTCATCTCAAATCAGTTTCGTCGGTGGAAGTTCGAGTACCACGTCGATGCAAGGTACATGGGGTTTAAATGATTTAAATCTTAATACATCGTCAGTTGCATCTCCAGTTGTCTCTCTGATCATCTCTAAGGAACTCAATCCGATTCTCACGAGAAGTAATACGTGTGAAAATGCAAAGTCTTAAAGAAAGACGGTATCGATACCTATTGTAGTTAAGGATGTAGTTGAGGATAAAGTTGATGGTGACAAAGAAAGATATAAGAACTCAAAAAATTGGTCGTTCGATGACTTCGTAAATCTTGCACGCGCTTAGTCCCAAGTATCTCAAAACCTCGTTACCACGAACAACCAAAAAGTCGCTAAATTTTGGTTTAAGGTGCGTGATCAATTCAACTCCTTCTATGTTGACCAATTGATATGGCGATCGTACAACGGTGTCAATTGTACGTCTAAAGGACGGCTCAATAAGGAATGCTCGATTTTTAGAGGCATCATTCAAGACCTTGAGGGCCGACATCATACCGGCATTGGAACGGCTGACTTCATAAATATTTCATTTATTTTTCTCATTTTATTAATGTTCAAAGGTGAATCATACTCTAAAGAATTTTTTAACTTGATTTCTAGGAACGTATGACATACGATACATTCGCACAACTACACCACAAACCATTTACACTTGGGGAAGCATACAAAGTTTTGAAAACTTGCCCAAAATGGTCACAAATTCATTACATCGGGCAACCCGGCCGCAACATCGCTAGGAAGTCAAATTTTAACAATAGCCCGGGTAACTCCACCAATACCGATCCTGAAACACCTACATCCGACACTCCAAATATGTTAATTCTAGATGATTCTATCGATGTGGATGCAGCACTATATTCTTGTGGGGATGTACGATCGGGCGGCCAAAAAAAATACAAGGCAAAAGAAGCAGCAAAGTCAAGTATAGGTTATTGGAGGAAGAGGATGTTTGAGACAACGACCAACATGATGAAGTCATGGAATGAGAGAGACGAGCAGAAGAAAGAGGAAAAAGAAGATAGAGCTAGAGCACGAGATGAACTAAAGTTTGCTAGAGAGGCTGAAATTCATATGAGGCGTGAAGCAGAACTAACTAAAAAAAACTGTCGAAGATTCACATATGGTTAAGGTGATGACAACGGACCAAAGTAACCTATTATCAGCCCAAAGGCGTTGGATGAAGAAGAAAATTAAAGAATATTTGAAGAAGTTAAAGGAACAGTGTCCAAGTAATGACGACGTTTATAGTGATGAAGATTGATGTAATCATTAGTGTTAATAGTAGTTCTTAAGTTATATGTAATTGTTATTAATCTAATTCACATTTGAACCTTCTGGATGTACTCTGCCATAATGTACTCTGCTTCTTACTTCTTTCTTACAGGACTTAAGATTTTTTCCTTATCTTTATCTCTACCAAATCAATAAAACAGAAGAAATGGGTACAAAATCAAAAGGGAGAAGTAGTAATCCAAGTTTCTTTAAAGTGTTACAATGATGAAGACTTGGAAAAAAATGTATTACAACTTCAGCAAAAAACTCAGCAGAAACAAAATACATTACTTTAGAAAATAATAAAATAATGATGAAGACTACATTACTCCGCCCCTTTTCGATTTTACAAATGCGCGACAAGTTCATCTCGTAATTGGAAATGGACACCTTCATTTCTAATTTTATGAAACTTTTGGATGTACTCTCTGCCATAGTGTTGATATGGTGTCTTGGATTTAAGTCCTTCTTCCAAGTATTCACAGATCTTCTAAACTCGGGATCAATGTCAATTTGTCGGACGTAGGTATGATGTTCATCTTTGAAGATCATATTGTGCAGGATTATACATGTATACATAACATTTCCTAGATTACTAGGTTTCCAAAATCGCGCCCCGTGTGCCAATATTTAAAACCTATCTTGTGTTCAACGTCTTTCCGGCATGCTTCTTGCATCTTCGAGAAATGTCTTACGACATCATTGGACAGATTTCTTATGGTTTGAACAAGTGTTTTGCCATTTTGGATATACCCCATCCGCTAATTAATACCCCATAGTGTGCGGTACCGTATCTATATTATAATTGCATGGCGGCATAACTCTATTAGACAAGTTGTTGAAAAGCCACCCTTGATGCAAGACGTTCACGTCGTTGTTAGATCTGGGCACCTCAAAGAATGCGTGCCATATCCAATGATCTTACGATGCAACCGCTTCTAAAATTACCGTCAGGATTTTCTTATACCCGGTATATTATCCTGCCCACCCGGTATGACAATTCTTCCATTTCCAATACTCTAAACTGCCTAACATCCTCGGGAAGCCTCGCGATCCATTCACTTTTAACAAGTGTAATGTATCGTCTTTATTGGGATATCTAAGGTATTGAGATTTGAATTGTGTTATAATAGTTTTACAAAATTCTTTCAAGCATAAAATTCTTTCAAGCATAAAATTCTCGTAGACTCCCCAATCCGAAGGTATTCTTCTTGGGTGTCTGCGCTCGTACCATAACATAACATGCGAAATGCCCACGTTATCTTTTGATGTGAGGATAAGCCCATCGTCTTAGCGGCATTTTCCCTTTGAATAAAATAGGGGTTTGAAGAAAGTATTTGATCATAAATACGTTGATGCACACCTTCGCTCATGCGGAATCGACTATGAAATGGGATACCGGCGAATCTTGGGTTGTTACCGAAGTAATCCCGATTAAGGCTAAACTCCCCCAATTTATGATCACGGCATTTCTGTTTGTCAATCCTTCCCCTTTTACTACCTCCCCGCCTTCGTGATGATGTCGCATCTTACTCTTTTTCTTCTGTTTCTCCCATCTCAATCATAATCTTGCTATACTCTAGCATCAACTCAATTTGACATCAGAAGAGCTCTTCGCTTTTGGATGATGATGAAGACGATGACTCCAAAAATGAGAGTGATGTGTCAGACTTGAGTAGGTCAGCCAAGATTTCGTCGGACATAATTCGGCAAAATTGATAATAAATGAATAAACTTGAGTTTTGAGATATAAGATGAATGAGTTGATTGTAGAAAAGTAAGAGAGTAGAAGATGAATGGATTTATAGATAGAGAAAAAACTAACCGTTTATAGCCGTTGAGCATCTTGTTGAAGAAGTTTGATTAAGGAAAAACCAAGAAATAAAGGGGAACTTGAGTATTTTTCATGCTGGCTTTTGCCGCGCACTTCTAAACCGCGCGGCAAAACTAGCCGTTTGAAGTTGTTGAAACGTGTTTTAATCTCAGACGTCCACGTGCCTTAATCTTGGTCGTAGTGTATACGCGCACTTCCGAACTGCGCGCAATGGGAGCCACTGGATTATTGACACGTGTTTTAATCTTACTGACTTGTTGGCTACGCGCGGTTCAGAAGGCATGAATTCACCAAAAATCCACCCTTAGGGTAGATTTTTCATTGCCACATGACCGATCCACCTAGCTGTTGGGAACCATTTGGGGTGGATTTGAGGGTGGAAAACCAAATTCACCCTGCCACGTCAGGGTGTACCTAGTTGTTGTGCTCTTAGCGTCAATAAATTAGCATTTTAGGGTTTTAAACATGCACGTAATTTTTTTTGCACATTTATTTCTTTTTTTGCAAGAAGTTTAGGAATATATAACAGATGGAAAAATTACAAGAGGAATGAGAACCAATAAGGCACACACTAGTACATGTCACTAGAGTATATGCATGTGGATCTAATTACGTAAAGTACAAAAATAAGATAAAGGTTGAAACCCCTAAAAAACTACGGAGCCCGCCCCAGCATCACATCATTCGAACGACTACCAATGTCGTTCAAACGACTTGATGAAAAATACCGTCAAAAGTCCTCAGCGTAAAAAGGGCATGTTCGAGCTCCAATTCGTTCGAATGACTTTCCATGTCGATCGAATTGACAAGTTGAGATTTGCCCGCAAAGAGCTATGTCAATTGAATCAACAAGTTAAGATTTGCCTACAGGTCGTTCGAACGAAGTTCAATATCGTTCGAACGAGATTTCAAAATCTTCAGCGTGACTGTCGAGCTCTATAGATTTATATTTATTTCAACAAAACATATAGACATATTCCTTATGTTAATCAATAGATTCATGTATGATAGTAAAGCTTAACTAATCTAATTGTCTGTATATCTTAACCACCAAAAATGTTTGCGATCGCAAGCATTTATGGTGTACGGTGTACCAAGAGGAGCCAAAAAATAAGAGTTTGCAATTTGGGATATACTTCAAAAAATAAATTAGGGATAAAAATTACTTCCTTATCAGCGAATAGTATTTGGATTAGTAAAACATCTTAACCAAGTCTAGTATTTTTTTCAAGCAAGTCCACCATTAATATGCTATTCTTGCTTAGGATTTAAACCTAAAGATATTTTCCAAAGTTGGTCTCCGATAGAGTCGGTAAAGTAACTCATGACCCGCCAACCCGACTCGACCCAACCCTGTTTTTGGCGAGTTTGGGTTTGGCCTTAATAGGTTGCGAGTCATTTGACCCGCACCAGTCTAACCCATTTAATAAATGGGTCGGGTTAGGGTTTATCTTAAACGGTTCAAGTTGACCCGTGACTCGTTTAAGTTTGATTTGGGTTAATTGTAATTTATGATTTTTATGGTATTATCCATCATTTCAAATAACATTTTAAATAATATTTGAGCCTAAAGAAATGTTTATGTGTTATTACTACCCATAAACATATGAAATTTGATTCGATCTCACCTCAATTTCATTCTCTCATCTTCTTTATTACTGCCAATTTTTTCAACAAACCCACTCTCACAAAATAGGTATTTAATCACCACTTCCATTACTGGACTCATCATTTGAGAACAAATGTAACACCAATACCTACCAATCAAAGCTTCAACAAACTCATTATCACAAAATCGTGTCAACTAAGGTTAAAACCTATGACCCATGACCCGACCCAAACTTGAATTAATATTTAAACATGTCAAAATGGTCAGGTTGGGTTAACCTGTTTAAATCAGGGGCGGGTTTGGGTTTATATTTTTGACAGTCGGGTTTGGATTTACATTTCTAACCCATGAACCCATTATGACCCGGCCCATGTAACCCAAACTTGACCCGTTTGTCAGCTCTAATCTCAGATTCTGAAACCTTAACCCTTATAAGTAGAAGAAAAAAAAATTAAAGTCTTCTTCACCTTGTTAAAAACTACAAGCAACAAACACTATTCAAATCCTAAAACATACAATTCTTTTAATTGGAAAACTTGTGATAAGATAAAATATTCACTTAATTAGGTTTATGTTAAACAGCTGCATTTGTTAGTAGTGCGAGATACGCTTGATCACAATCAAGATTCCAGACTCAAAAACATCTTTGCATTAGAAATATGTTGCATGCGTGCGTGCATGCAGGTTTATTCAATAATAGTTGGTATTAGGTGAGGTTGGTCTCAATAATGAATTTGCATTGTTAACAGCTTGATCGGTTTGATTTAAGCTAATTTTCCCTACTATGACAGCTCAGTCACAAAGTTCTCTCAATTATACCAATAATTTGCATATTATTCACGTACTAGGGGTACGCCGTATAAGTCTCTGAATAATTGTTTAGTTCGTCTAATATACGAATTACTCACAAATTTCAAATATTTTTTGCTAAAAAATGGTAATACAACCCATGCCAAATTACATTTCTCAGACTTCTTCAATTCGAAATTCGAACAACAACCCTAAAATTGGCTTGAATGTGTCCAAGGATATTTTCAGTTCGCAATTTATATCCGAATGTTCCTCCAAAACTTTACCGAATTTCAGCAAATTAATTGCTCATCAAATAGTACCGGAATCTGAACTTTGATAAAGAGTATGAGAGGGTGCGATAACAATATAAGTCCTACTTGTGTCACCCACTAGTGGGTGAGGTTGGGATAAATCCCCTAAAACTTGATGACACCTATATATGATAAACTACATGACCTTATTTTTAACCTCATCATCTCTCTCCTCAAAATAAAATAAAAACACAACTTCTCTCTAGTCTACATCCACATCTTTGGAGACATTCGTCCCTTAATTTTCCAATCTACAAATTTAGTAGTCTAATTTCTTAATCTACAAATTTATAAAACATGAACCCTTCAATATCGAATACGACGATGATCATAATTTCCCAATCTACAAATTGAAGACTACTAAATCGCTTTAGGTGGCATCAACGGAGAAGATAATGGAGATAACAACTCTAGCTCTCATACAAATTTTACAATAACACAAGTATCTAATACATTTATTAGTAAAATTAATGTCGCTTCAACAGAGAAGATAATGGAGATAACAACTCTAGCTCTCATACAAATTTTACAATAGCACAAGTATCTAATACATTTATTAGTAAAATTAATGTCGCTTCAACAGAGCGGGGAGAGTTGTTTGGAGTTAAAAAAAATGCAACTAATAGCAATTAATCGAAAAACGAGAAGACAATAATCATAGAGCATGAACTATTTTGCATTATTAACATATTTTAAATGAAAGAACAGAAAATTAGAGAGCAATATTCAGATCTAATAAAAATAGAGAAACTGATATAAATTTGGAGAGAGAAAGATGGAAAGAAAGAGGAGGGAAAAGAAAGAGAAAGTGGGATGTCCTGGTAGCCCATTTTGCAATAACACGTGTAACTTAGTTTTAGGTGGTTCAGCCAAAACTCAACAATAAAGAGGTGAGGGAAGTATTTTTCGTAATGAAATCTTATGTCGATCCTGGAGGCTGATCGTACCCCCAACATTCATGTATGCTTTTCTAGTGTGTATGAACATATGTTCTTGCGCTTATTATTTTGGTCATGTGAAATATGAGACGCAATTGTTTAACTAAATTACACATTTATCAAAGATTATCATTAACTGAAGCAATATTTTGCCTGTTTATTTGATTTGATCCAAAAAGAATGAATAAATATTGGCATATGGTACTTAAATATATACATTAATACATCTCTCGGTTAATTATACCTCGCAATCTGGATATCTCAATGTTGTTGAAAAATTCAGACTAAAGTGGAACACAAAGAAGTCGAGGGATCGAATAAAGCTGGCAGCAAATACTTCCTCCCATTAGCCCCATGCGCGTTATAGCTAGCACCAGTACTCGAATCCACTAGAAGGTCCCCAGGATAACCAGGGTACGCCCCTTTTCCATAAACTCCAGGGCAAGCAGATGCGGCTTCTAGAGGCGCATCTGCTGGTCCCTGAAAATAACCATTACCAAAAGGGTTGGTAGCAGTTCCAGCCAAAAGACTAGCCAGATTAATCACCATGCCGTCTACTCCCACATCATTGTTGGGTGCAACCAATGGTGCACTCTGCGGTCCGTAAATCGGTTGGTGGAATGGCCAGGCACATTGCCCTGGACACTGAGTCTCCGAGTTTCCAACCCAAATGTAAGCAAACTTGCTACTCTTCGAAGCTGAATAAGTAGACCCATGTGTCCCGCACCGACTCATACACATCCCTTCGACGGCCACATCAGATGCCGTCAACACGACATTTATCGCGTTCTTTTGCTCCCCTCTCGCAGCAAGCCCAACCAATTGTCTACTAGTAAGAGATTTTCCCAATGAGTACTTCTCATCTATGATTTGTTTCCCCAGTGTAAGAACAAGTGAACTTTTTTTAGACGAGGTCAGGTGGTAGTATTTTTCAGTAGTCTTCCACCATGTTGACACACTGGGTTGTCTGTTAACCTGGGGTTTCTCAGAATAGATGGAGTTAAAGAAATCGGAAACAATAGCGCGCTGGGATGGCTTAAATTTGCCATACCAAATGAGATTGATAGATATTTGGGCAGAGAGAAGAGGACCATTGTGGTACTTCAATAGCTGATTGGGTTCATCTTGGACTAAATCCAAGAGTGTTCTCCCAGCTGAGGAGAACTGGAAGAGAGAAACCAGAACAAAGAGCAGCTGAAATAGCATAGCAAAAGAAGAAAAAGAAGCCATAACTAGAGGTAAAGATGCATGTATTAGTGAGATATTGGGAGGTGGTGTTGGTTTGAGAAGAATGAGTGAGTAGTGTGGCTTTATATAGGCACAAGGGAAGAGTAAGTGCTGCGAACCAATTCGATAGTAGAATGCGTGTTGTATTTTAAAGTTGGCTGTATTCATCAATACAGCTAATAGTCTTCAGTCTTGATCACTAGAGAACAAAAAAGTACTACAGCTTAGTTACAGTGGTGCACCACTACTTTCCAATTGGACTTTAGGTTACTAGGTGTGGTCCTTGTAGAATTACTCAACATTTGTGTATGCATGCAAGATGATGGTGAGTGTGTGCATGTAGAGGCTCTTACGCATCTCTATCAGTGTAAGGCGGTAATATTGGTAGTGGTGATTGTAATAGCTTATTTCGTATCTCCGACTCAAGCTTTATCCTCGACCTTATCAGCATATAGGAAGTACTGCTAAAAATATATTCAATATTCCTTAGTTTGAGTCATCGCTTTCAACCTCTACATCAACAGTTCGATTTATGCAAGTGTACAGTCATCAATAGAGCCGTTGTACAGCAACAGAGATCAGAACGTTACACAATCTGGTCAAAGAGTACCTTAGATATACTTTGTAACGTCCATCATAAAGAATCTTAATGGTCATCAAACGGTTATATTATAAGACCTATAAATATAACCAAAGAATTATAGATTACGGACATGCATTTCTACACCGAAGAATCCTTACACTCATTGTAATAAGCTAGCAATCTCAATAAGATTATCTTCTCTTTCACAAAATCCTCAAGAGAGGTCGTGGCTTTTAACCTATTCAAAGGTGTTCCACGCTAAATCATCTTGTTGATTATTGCTTACTGTCTTTGAGTAATCTAAACATATCTGGTGTAAAGGCTAAGTCCGAATCTCAGAATTAGGTCATTACATTTGGCGCCGTCTATGAGAATCAAAGTTCTCAAACCCATTATCTCAAGAACCGCTGATCATCTTCTTTCAGAATGTCACCTCCAGGTCAGAACACGTTGATCGTCACAGCAAAAGAAAATGCCACACTAGCAGATCTGCGGGCCACACTAAATTCTGAAATAGAAAGACGTGCTACTTTGGAGCAACAACTAGCGAGTGTACAGGATGCGCTGAAGGTTTTACAGGGTCAGCAGATCGCCGTCCAGATGGACAAGGTTGTGCAACATGAAAGCTCGTAAATTTTTGTTCATGATAGAATATGACCTCCTCCAAAAGGCAATCACGTAGGAGGTGCACTTCTATTTAACCATCACCAGCAGGAAATGAAGCCCATCCCGATCCAGGAGGTCCACCAGGAAGTAGATGGCGACCTGGCGAGAGTCAAACAGGCTAAAAATCTACCTCAAAGAGTTTGAGTCCCAGCAAAAGAACGTCTAAATGAAGGGAGTGGCGACCACAATCCTAGAGAAGGACACATCACACACCCAGCCACTGTAGCTCGACAATATGTGACTCAGGAACATGTTAACACGCAAATTAAAGATCTACTCGAAGCTCAAACTCCGACTAAAGGAGTCCACAATAGGTTACAGAAGAACCCTATCGCACAGGAGTTGTTGGATGACGAGGTCCCCACCGAGTTCCATACTCTGAAGATCTGAAAGTACAAAGGAACTGATCCAGTGGAACACGTCCAAGAGTTTCAGGATGCTTTAGGCCTACATTCAACATCCAACCACATTCTATGCCAGCACTTTCCTACCAGCTTATCAGGCAAACCCCTGCAATGGTTCCACATACTACCAGAAGGATCCATCACAACTTTCGAATAGCTGCGAGAACTCTTCGTCAAGAATTACTCGTACAACAGAGACAAAAAAGAGAATTTATACTCTATTTTCAACCTTAAACAGATGCCATGAAAGAAGTTTGAGACATTTTGTACCCAGTTCGCATATATAGATCGCAGACAAACTGTATACCTTCACAATAACCCATCATCTTACTTACATTATACACTTCCTATTATCACATTTTTTAACTCCTTTAAATTTTCACACCTCACACTGAGATCCTTACAGATCGATTCTCCCCATCACACCCCATGATCAATTAATACCTATTTTATAAACTCCTATTTTATAATAGAAAATTGCACAAACAAGTTCGATACAAAGAATCATGATACCAGAACGAAGATATTTCATTAAGTTCGAAATTTTCTCTTACAGAATACTTTACAGATAACAAAATGTCCAAAATAAATCCAACAGATTCCTTTACAGATACACTATTAGTACAAACATTTTACAAATTACTTTCAATTTACATCAAGTACTAGCTTAAAATGTCTCTCAGCAGTCAGCAAGGAAAAAGATGGAAAATTGAAGCAGCTTTCAAACTCTGATCCCATGCTGCAAAGCACAAGGACCAGTTAGAACTAGAAATCATAGATAAAAGATCTTCTTCATGGCCAAAATCTATGGTCCATGGAAGAAAGTGATCTCCTTCATCCTCGCCACCTCTTCCACCATAACCCCTACCTCCTCGCATGCTAGAGACAGACATAAGGCCTTATTTTTTCAACAAGACCCACTTATTAGTAGGGTACCAACGAGACTCCCTCGGATGAATACCTGTCGCTTCATCTTCAGTTGTCATAATCTCCTCTGCTAGCAACTGAAGAGACTCCCTCGGATGAATACATGTCGCTTCATCTTCAGTTGTCACAGCCTCCTCCGCTAGCAATCGAAGACTATTTTGACGCTTTGCCTCAGATGTTAACAGATAGTGGAAACGTACCATCTGATAATAGTCATCCCCCACCTCCATCACTTCTTTATGGCATATGATGATAGGTGGGAAACACAGGAATTGGCGTTGGCAGATGCAACGGTTGGTATCCAAAATACCTTATGCGCAGTTCTTCCTACGAATCCTAGACTCCCGAGCTTGAGTTCTTGTTGTCACCATGTTCTCAAACACTCAGAAGTTTATAAGGTACAATAAGACAGTTTACAACATAAGAATACAAAAGAAGATTTAAGAAGAAGACTTGGTTCATCATACACAAATCAGAATCCTCTTTATACTACGGTCAGCATTAAAAATGACTCCATATTCCCAACGTCAAAAAGATTCCCCATGCAACAACATTGACAATAACCATTGGTTCTAGGAAACCCAAAAGACACAAGTAAATACTCATGAATATATATTAGAAATGATTCTTAGATATTAACTGCAGCATTAATGACACTTCTCAACCAACACCACTCGCCCACAATATTTCTCGTACTGTTGGCTGAGAGGGGGCGGTTATAGTGGCTATTCCGCATCTTGGACTCATGCATCATCTTCGACCAACATATGAACTTTTGACCTCACCAACAAAGTACGTGGCACGACACAGTCAAAAATAAGACAGTAACATCAGGAAGCACATACAACACGAGTTTCTCAACCAACACCACTCATCCATAATACTTCTCTTACTCTTGGTTGAGAGCTGTCTTGTAATAGCTTATTTTGTATATCAGACTCAAGATTTATCCTCGACCTCATCAGCATACAGGAAGCACTATTAAAGATATATTCAACATTCTTTAGTTCGAGTCATCACTTTCGACCTCTACATCAACAACTTGATTTATGCATGTGTACAGTCATCAATAGCGCCGTTGTACAGCAACAGAGATCAGAACGTTACACAATCTGGTCAAAGAGTACCATACATATACTTGTAATGTCCATTATTAATAATCTTAATGGTCATCAAACGGTCATTTTATAAGACCTATAAATAGAACCAGAGAACTACAGATTACAGACATGCATTTCTACACTGAAGAATCTTTACACATATTGCAATAAGTTAGCAATCTCAATAAGATCATCTTCTCTTTCTCAAAATCTTCAAGAGAGGTCGTGGTTTTTAACCTATTCAAAGGTTTTTCACGCTAAATTATCTTGCTGATTATTGCTTACTGTTTTTGAGTGATCTAAACACATCTGGTGTAAAGGCTAAGTTCGAATCCCAGAATTAGGCCATTACAGTGATCACCTCTGAGATAAGTTATGTACTGCAAGTGATTGCTTAGACTTTGTTTATGTAGTGAGATACTCAACATAAGTTTATTTGTATAGAAAGTTTTTACCCCAGGTGCAACAACCCATTTATCAGATGTGGAGTTAGAAATGGTATTGGCAAATATGTGTGGCATAATACTATATGTTCCTAATTTGAATTATTCCATCAAATCGAGCAAAACTTGCACAATATACTCAAACATGTTTCTAAGGGCCTAAACTCGTGACTCAAACTTAGTCTCTCACACCGAATAAAATAAGAACACTTAGTAATAAATCAATAATCGAAGATAACGCGTAATCTAGCGTGGAAACCTTTGAATATGTAAAAATCACGACTTCTCTTGAGGATTTAAAAATATCGTATTATTTATATTTGACTACTGATTACAACAAGTATTATGAGTATTTTGAGGTGATTCTTCTCATAGAAAAATCTCTCCTTACTATGTCTTCTCGTGCTCCTATTTATAGGTCTCATAGTATGACCGTTATCAATGACCACGTTTTCCAATTCTGAAGGAACGTTATAAAATAGTTATGATGAGTTTTCGTAACAGTTGAACAACGGAATAGCTGTCTCTTCCTTTTGTAAATGCCTCATAAGTGGACATTAATGTGCCATGTCCTTTCGAGCCGGTGAGGTCGATTTGGTCTTTGTAATTCGTGATGCGGAATAAACCCTTACAATGTCCTTTTAGATCTGATCGATCTTCAACATAAGGATGATACCACCAGGACTCCCGAGCTCAACACCTTCTGCAGGTATTAGTATCGGGCACAGGATCTGAATCCAGTTTAACCAATTGAGAAAATATCAAAACAACAAGAGACACTTAGGAAACTACTTGGGAAACACCCCTTGTATATTAGCCTACATTGTCTCCCTTACTAGTAACATGATTTCTCATTACTTAAATCTAATTCTTCACTAACTCCCATCTTATCTAGCGATCAGTTCGAATATTAATGTACAAGTTACCATTAATTAATGTAGTCAGATTACCTCTTCTACCTCCAAACCCGAAAGGCACAAACTTCATACTACAATGTGCCTCGTGGCTGATGACTATATAACGAATTCTCTATGTTCAGATTATTTGCGGCTTTTCTTTCCAAGTTCCAATAGGAATGGATATTTCAATATCCCGTAGCTTACCTACAAACAAAGTTAAGACTAACCTCTATTTCGTGGAACCAGATTAAAACAACCAAAGATACTCTTATAAAACTGCAAGGGAAAAACCATTGTATGTTAGACTCCATTGTCCCCCCGGAATAGTAACATGATTTTGCATTTTTTATTTTTCATTTATTTTTTAAGCAAATGACAATATATTAAGCCATAAATGACAAAGAAGAAAACAGCCAAGTCAACATGATTTAGCATTACTTAAAGCTAAATCTTCACGAACTCTCCTCTTAGACAAGTTTGAATACTATAATTTGCAAGTTCTCATTAACTAATATATGCACGTTATCACTCCTACCTGCCAATTTCGATATGCACGAACCTAATACTACAGCGTGTCTCATGCTTGATAAAAAAAAATCCAGGTTCCATCTTTACATACACTTGAGACAATACTTGGTGCTATTTGTTAGAATGCGTGAAACACATTGGTAATAGCAGTCTACCATAGGAACAATAGTCCTAGTAGGTAGCATAGTGAGGTAATGTTTCTTCATTGCATCCCAAATATCTTTGGATGTCTCCTTGCATTGATAGGATCGTCTCCAAGATATTACGATCAATAGCTTGAAATAAATAATTTTTTGGCTTTCAAGTCTTTTAATCGTAATTCCTCGATTTTGAATATTTGAGCGGTCGTCATTTTTTTTAATGGTTAGAAACACCAACTTCAACGAGGTGTCAATACTCCTTGGACCTCAAGAAGTTCTCCATAATTAAACTCTAATGGTCGTAGTGACCATCGAATTTAGAAATTGCCGCTTGAACATAACTCTCCGTCATTTTTTGCAAAAAATAGACGAAATCAATAACCTCGACCGAATGAACGATATCTCGACGGAATACTAGAAAATGTTCTGCTTTTCTTCACATCGCCGCCTTCGAGCTGTCGAGCTAGAGACCGTGCTCGCTCTGACACCAGATGTTGAAAACAGAGTTCTAAACTCTAAAGAAGAAATGTTATTGATCACACTTGGGATGTGATAATTTGATCACTATGCTACCAGATGTTGAAAACAAAGTTTAAACTCTAAAGAAGAAATATTATTGATCACTATGCTACCTACTAGGACTACTATTCCTATGGTAGACTACTATTACCAATGTGTTTCACACATTCTAATACTATTTCGGTTGACTAAAATGTTGCACTATATATAAAGCTCGGACGATTTATTGACACTAGAGCGATTCTAGTATACAATAACATCTACAACATTTTACCAATCTCAGTGGTGGTTGTACCTCTCCACCTAGAGAGAGGTCGTGGGTTCGAAACCTCATGGGATTGGAAACTCAGGGTTACGAATTCCTATATAAAAACCGATTTGTCTTCTGTAAGGGCTTATTTCCCACTCTCGACCTAAGCCTAGATATCGACATCAACACCAACACCAACAGCTCGATTCAACGAACACGCGAAGTCATTAATGAAGCGATTACAAGAAAAAGAGTTACTCAAGCCGTTACACAACCATTATGAAGACTCGTCAAAACTATGATTGTAACGTTCGTCATTAAAGTAAATAACAGTCATAAAATGGTCATATTATAAGACCTATAAATAGGACCAGAGAATTACATATTAGACACAGAAAATACGAGACAAACTTTTCCTATCAAGAAAGTCTATACAAAACTATTTAGAGCGTTCTTTGTAATAGCTAGCCACTCAATAATATATCTCTTTCTAAATCCTTAAGAGAGGTCATAGTTGTTAACCTATTCAAAGGTTTCTACGCTAATTTTTGTATCACAGATTGATTGTTTTTTGCTAAAAGTTTTGATTATCTTTGCTGTGAGAGATTAAGTTCGATATACAAAATTAGATTCTTACATTTGGCACCGTCTGTGGGAAGCCCGAACGATTAGCCAGTGCTCAAAAACCGAACCGACTGGACAAGATGCTGAGCCTAAACGTTTAAGGTTTTTGATTCTCTATTTTTCTCTCTCATTTAGTATTCTTATTTAAGATCATGAAAGGAGAGCCATAAAATCTCTCTTTCTCTCTCACCTTCTCTCTCTCTCCAATAATAATACTGGGAAACCACAACTTTACTTCTCCTCCAACAACACAAAAATTCATCGACGCTGAAACACAAACATCAATCAATCACAAAAAGGCTTCGATCAAACATTTACAAACTTAAACACTTCCGTAGCGCTACTTTTATACCTCTTCCTACATGATCCATTATTTATGGCTTCGCTCTGTCGATGATACCTGTAGTGGCTTATTCCGCATCTTAGACTCATGCTGCATCTTCGACCACCATACAAACTTTCGACCTCATCAACATACACGTAGCACAGTAAATGACGTTTCGCAGTTACATAGCTCTATTCGTCATTTTTGACATATAGCTTAACAGTTCGAATCAATAGACGCAGCATCATCAATGAAGCCGTTACAAGACAGTAAGATCAGTCCGTTACACAATCAGATCAAAGGCCATCAAATGTATATATTTTGTAAGGTCTATCATTAAGAATCTTAATGGTCATCAAACGGTCATATTATAAAACCTATAAATAGGACCAGAGATTTTCAGATGAAGGACGGATGAATCCTCACTCTAAAATTCCATACTCGAATACTCAGAACACCTATTATAATAAGTTAACAATCTCAATAATATCAATCTCTCTTTCTCAAATCCTCAAGAGAGGTCATAGTTTTTAACTTATTTAAAGATTTTTCATGCTAAATTATCTTGCTAGTTGTTACTTACTATTCTTGAGCGTTCTAAACACATATGGTGTAAAGGCTAAGTTCGAATCCTGAAATTAGGCCATTACATTTGGTACCGTCTGTGGGAATCATAATTCTCAATCCCATTGTTTTAGAAACCGTTGATTATCTTTTTCCAAAATGACACTTCCAAGTCCAAACGCGCCGGTTACTCCAACAAAGGAAAATGCCACACTAGCAGAGCTGAGGGCTAATTTAAACTCCAAAACATAAGGGCGTGCCACTTTGGAGTAATTGCTAGCGAGTGTACAAGATGCGTTGAAGGTTCTACAGGGTCAATAAATCGCCACCCAGAAGAAGAAAGGTATACAACCAGAAGGCCTACGAATTTCCGTTCATGACCAAATAGGACCTCCACCAAGAAGTAATAACTTAAGAGGTGCACTTCGATCTAACCATCACTAGCAGGAGGTTGAGCCTATCCCGATCCAAGAAGTCCATCAAGAAGTAGATGGTAGCCTTGCAGACAAATAGAGAATCTACCTCGAAGAGTTTGGGCTCCATTAAAAGATCTTTTAAGTGAAGGGAGTGATAACTACAATCCTCGATAAGAATGCGTCACACGCTCAACCATTACAGCTCGACAATATATGACTCATGAACATATTAAAAAGCGAATCAAATAATTGCTCGAAGCTCAGGCGCAGAATGCTAAAGGAATTCACAACAGATTATAGAAAAGCTCAATTGCTCAGGAGCTCTTGGATGGCGATGTTCCCATTAGTTTCTACACTTCAGAAATTTACAAATACAAGGGGGCTGATCCCGTAGAGCATGTTCAAGAGTTTCAGGACGCTTTAGGGTTACATTCGACATCCAATCATATTCTATGCCAGCTCCTCCCTACCAGTTTACTAGGCAAGCCTTTATGATGGTTCCATTCACTTCCAGAAGGATCTATTACGACTTTCAAACAATTGCAAGAGCTTTTCGTCAAAAACTATTCGAACAATAGAGATAAGGAAGAAAATATTTATTTTCTTTCAGCCTTAAGCAAAGTCCAGGAGAAAAGCTTGAGAAATTTATGAAGAAATTCTTGGATTTGGCCAGAAAGGTAGACCGACTCGACCAGAAGATTACCATTTCTGCATTTATAAATGCTTTGCTCGTGGATAAAAGAGCAAAGGAGTACCTAATTCTGAACAAACCAACGACCTAGGAGGATATGATCGAAAAGGTCAATAGATATAATTATCTTGAGAGAATGGTGTCCGAGAGGAAGCAAACTCATAAATTGACCTTGACAGCACGAGATCAATCAATAGAGCACAACCATAATGCAAATAACGGAGGGGATAGGAAATGTACTAAGTCTAACGACGATCGACCTCGTAAGGGGTACAATATACCTAAGCCATGTCTTCCCAAAATGAATGTCACAATAGCCATCATATATCCCATACTCCATAATGATAAGTCCTTCCGCAATGCTCAATATCTTCAACCTATTAAAACTAAACCATACTGCATACACCACAAAGTTCGGCATCATGACGCAGAACGTTGCTTCACCCTACAATGATTGTTGGAGTATAATTTTGCGGATGGACGAATGCATGAGTACATCATAGACATTAAAAGTTATAAAGATTGGAGTTACAGGCTTATTACTGAAATTGTACAGGTAGAAGAGGCCGTCGAAGAGAAACATTTATATCATATCTCTCTAAGCCACTTTATCGAGAATCAAACCATTAACAAGTTGTCCAGAGGGAAAAGGTAACGCATCGGCCAATACTACGACTTATCCATAGTAGATAAAGAATCCCGTTTACTCCCTGCATCCAGCTCATACCGCACTGGAAACTCTTTTGAAGACTGCGATGTATGCCATGTCAAATTTCCTCATCATGATGCGCTCGTGATCATGCTAAAAATGAGGAATGTTGTACAACACACAATGATGTTGGATACCGGCAGCAGTATCGAACTGCTCTTTCAGCGCATAATCGAACAAATGGGGCTTGTAGGGACTTATCCCTCGATCTCACTCAAAATCGAACTCACAAAGCTCGATTTACCTCTATCTCAGGTTCACACATTTTTAACACTTGACACTTCAGTCAACATTCCAACCAGCCCCACGAACTACTCAAGAACGGGGTTGAGCTAAACCCGGAAAATGTTATCTGGCTAAAGACACATGTCTCCCACGAACTCGTTAGTTATTCAGTCAACCACCACTAACCACATTATTTAAAAAACGTGATCCAGCACGATGAAGAGCTGTGGGAAAAGCCTATATAAAGGAAAAGTTCCAGAAGAGACAGGGACCAGAAAAATTATACAAACTTCTTATTTACAAGATCAAAAGCATTTCTATATTTAGAGATCACTTATAATAAAGATATCCGCTTCAAGAAATAAAGATACTTTTACAAAAATCCTCCATACAAGGTCGTGGTTTTTTACATTTTCAGAGGTTTTCCACGCTAAAAACACATGTTTCCATTTCTTACTTTCCTTTAGAATATTGTTACAGGTTTATTGGTGTAATAGCTAATTCCTAATCATTTCAGGCTTACAGAATTTGGCCATTACAGGGCTGGCTGATAAAGTTTAGACTAGTGATGTTGATATCAGTAGATTCAACGGGTCTAAAGAAGAACGAGTAGGAAAGATCATACTTCCTACCACTGCCAAACCCGTAACTGTTGACGTAGTATTCTACGTTATCAATACAAGATCACGTTATTTAGGCATTATGGGATGTTGTTGGCTGCACAATATGCGAGTTATCCCATCAACCTACCATTTGGCACTTCGCTTTGAATCAAATTGAGGGATTTATAAAATCAAAGGAAGTTAGAAGCTTACTCGAGCTTATGAAAACTCTATTACTACTGTGACAGAACCATCTATGCCACAGCTCGCATAGAAACTACAAAAAACTACAAGGAATATTATAGAAAACTTTCTAGAAAACGAACTGCCAAATACAAAACCTACAAAGTACATCGAGATAAGTGGAAACAAACGAGGTACTTTCTACATTGGAACTTTATTACCCACATCAGAGTACAATGCCCTCATTCAATTTGTCAAAGATAATAGTGATGTCTTCGCATGGACATTCCACGAGATGCCAGGCATCGATCCAAGTTTGGCGTGCCACAAGTTGATTTTGAAAGATAAAGCTGAGGCAATCAAATAGAAATAGAGAACTCTAGTACCAAGACTCTGTGAAGAAGTCAACAAAGATATCGACAAACTCATTGAAGTTGATTTTATCCGAAAGCTAACTACCCAGATTGGATCTCGAACATCGTAGTAATTCCAAAGAAAAATTGTAAAATCAGAGTGTGTGTGGATTTCACGGATCTCAATAAGCATACTCCGAAAGATAGTTTTCCACTTTCTATCATCAACCATCTTCTCGATTCAACCGTAGGACATGAACTCTTATCCATGATAGACGCCGCATTAGGGTACAACCAGATACCTCTGTTGTTCAAAATCAAGAGAAGACAACTTTTATCACAAAACACGGATTGCACAATTACAAAGTCATGCCTTTTGGTCTTAAGAACGATGAATCTACCTATCATAGACTGATGACACAAATGTTCAAAGATCAATTTGGAAAAATGATGGAAGTCTTCATTGACGATATGTTGTGTAAAAGTCTCAAGAAGGAGAACCACCTAGTAGATTTACACACGACTTTTGAGATTCTTCGATCTTATAAAATGAGACTAAACCCAGGCAAATGCTAGTTTAGGGTCCAGTCAGGCAAATTTATAGGACATTTAATCAGGAATCAAGGAATTGAGGCTGATCCAGATCGTATCCGCACACTGTTATTTATGCCTTCCCCAAAAACAAAAAAAAGACGTACACAAATTAGCAGGAAAGATTGCAGCAATCAATCATTTTGTCTTAAAATCTTCTGATCATTGTAGATGATTATTCGACCTACAATGCGAAGGGACGAAGAAGAAGAAACCTAAATAAGATCCTTAGATCGAATGGACTACAGAATGTGAAGCAGTATTTCAGGAATTAAAATGCTAACTCGGGAAGCCACCTATCATGAGTACACCCAAAGAAGGCGAAGAACTCATAGCTTATCTTGCAGTCACTAATAAATCACTAAGCTCGGTAATCATTCGACTTGATAAGAAAGCAGAGAAACCCATCTACTTTATCAATAAAATGCTTACTCCTGTAGAGATGTGATATACAAAGATCAAGAAACTACTTCTAGCTCTCGTCTATGCATCGCAGAAATTAAAGTAGTATTTTCAAGCTCACTCAGTTCATGTAATGACAAATTATCCTTTACGGGAGATCTTATCTAAACGATAAAAATCAGGACGAGTTTAGCAATGGTCGGTTACGCTAGGAGAACACGATACACATTTCGAACCATACCATTCCGAAAAGGGGCAAGTGGTAGCAGGCTTTCTAGCAAATTTTCCAGTCGATGACCCCGATTGGGAAGAAGATAATACGGACATCACTGAAGAGCAGTTTAAAGAAAAATCAGATTTGATATCTAAGAAGGGTTGGCGCCTTCTCACTGACGGTTCTGCCGAGCCAGCTGGATCAGGCATTGGGATCGTCCTAATCACACCTTCTAATGACAGAATTGAGAAGTCCATACGACTCAATTTCAAAGCTACCAATAACGAGGCCAAGTGTGAAGCATTCATACACGAACTTGATATGGCTCTAGAGATCGGTGTACCCAAACTGTCTGTGTACGCAGACTCTTTATTAATTGTGAACAACTATACAGACAAGTATAAGAAAAATGGAAAGATGGTTGATTATGCCATTGCAGTAGCCGACAAAATGAGCAAATTCAATAAGGCAACTATCGAACACTTGCCTCGTGGAGAAAAAAAATACTCAAACTGCCTTGCCTATATGGCTGGAGTCCTAGGAACATAAGCTTGATATTTAAAGATTGAAGTGGTACCTAACCCCAACATTAACATCATCAGCTCAAATTCTATTAATATTGGGGGGGTTGAAAGGGACGAGGATGATTGGAGACAACCTTTCCTCACATACATAGGCCCCAAAAATGAGTTTAATGGAGAAATTCCCAATGATCCTACTGAACGAAGATGGGTGCTGGACAATGCAAAACGTTATGTCACTGACAAAAACTGCCTTTACAAAATCTCGGTCATAGGACCATATCTCCGATGTTTATCTACCAAAGAAGCTCAGAAACTTCTACAAGACCTTCATGAAGGTACCTGTGGATCACATGCAGCAAGACAATCTTTAACAAACTAAGATCTTACTCAAGAAGTCTTTTGGCCTAAGATAAAGCTTAAGCCATTGAATATGCAAGCAAGTATGATGCCTACCAGCGACATGGACCTAAAATTTAAGCCCCAACCTTAGAGCTCAATTCTAGCAAAATTGTCTGGCCATTCAAGCGAAGGGCCCTCGACCTCGTAGGAGAGTTCTCAACCACACCAAGAAAATAGAAGCACCTTTTAGTATCCACAAACTACTTCACTAAATGGGTAGAAGTAGTCCCTTTGTGCCGAACCCATGAAGACGAAGTCATCAGGCTTATTTGGGAAACTATTATAATACGTTATGGATGCCCTCACCTCATCAGAATCAACAATGGACCTCAGTTCGTCGAATCCAAGATCGTTGACTTCCTCAATTAGCATAACATCATTCACTCTCCTTCAAATCCATATTACCTACAAGGAATGGACAAGCAAAAATCACCAATCAAACTATAGTTGATGGCATCAAGAAATGGTTGACAGAAAAGAAGGGTAATTGGGTGTAAGAATTACCACACGTATTATGGGCATATCACGCAATACCTCGTGTATCGACTGGTTGCACGCCATTCTTATTAGCATATGATACTGATGCAATTATCCCTACTCAATATCATCACCCATTACGAGATCATACAATGATGGACAAAGAAAATGAATTCCAGTTGGCATGTAACATGAATTGGATCAAAGAGACAAGAGACAAAGCAATCATGTACTTGGGAAGATATCATCAGGCTTTGGCAAGATCATATAATAAACGAATTTGTCATTGAGAGTTTGAAATTAAAGATCTCATGTTACGAGAGATACCAAAATACCGAAGGGAACTCAATGCTAGAAAGTTCTCAGAGAATTGGGAAGGACCTTTTATCGTCATTGGAAAAAGTAGACTTGGCTCTTACGATATTGCTACCAAACACGGAGAACGAGTGCCTAAACCTTAGAATACACAGAGATTAAAATTATATCGTAGATGATATTCCGTCACAGAGTAATCTTCTATTTTCATCTATCATCTTGTACGTTGGTCTTACATCAATGAAATACTTATGTTTGATTGTCCTACATCTGAGTACAATCTTTTACATACAGTACTCCATCTATCATCTTGTACGTCGGTCTTTCATCAATAAAATACTTATGTTTGATCATCCTACATCTGAGTACAATCTATTACATACAGTACTCCATCTATCATCTTGTATGTCAGTCTTACATCAATAAAATACTTATGCTTGATCATCCTACATCTGAGTATAATCTATTACATACAGTACTCCATCTATCATCTTGTATGTCGGTCTTACATCAATGAAATACTTATGTTTTATCATCCTACATCTGAGTACAATCTATTACATACAATACTCTATTTATCATTTTGTACGTCGGTCTTACATCAATGAAATACTTATGCTTGATCGACCTACATACGAGTACAATCTACTATCGCCTACTGTACTCATCAACTATATCTAAAACATCTCAGTACTTTTCTAATATATCACGCAAGTACTTCGAAATACAGATTACATATCTAAACATCGTAAATAACCATTGATGTAACACATTCTATCACAGTGTTGGTTGCTTCAAACCAGCCTCTTATTGCATGACTAACGCTGGCAAAGAGATGCAACTGGTTCTTACAAAGGTCAGTACACATGTATACAGATTACTAACGTTACTTTTTAAAAGTTTTATATCTATTATAGCCTTACAATCATTCACATCATCAGTTACTATCACTCGAACTATCAATCACATCATCACCCCGTGAACTCGCCCCGTGCGGATACAGACGTCTACGTATAAATTTTGGCATCCTCCCAATGACAGTTTGTTTTTCTTCCCTAATCATCCTATTTTTAACAATACCAATTCTTGCTACCATGAGATCTAAGTACTCTGATCGTATTAACCGCATCTCGCAATGAACATCTTTAGAAACCAAACTATCATGTACACTTTTACTCTCCACTTCCAATTTATTGAATTTAGATACATAGAAGGAGAACACTGTTGTCATCTCTTTCTCATATGCATTACCTACCTCACTCTTTACTCTATCACGAAGAACGAATTCACCAAGTTTTTTATTCGCTTCCTTCACCATAGCCTCCAAACTGATGCAATGTTCTTATATAGCTTGTTTTTCACCCAACATCGTATCATTCCGAGTCTCCAATACTGTCATAAATTTTTCCATATGGTAAATCAAAGATATTGACCCCTCCATTTCAGCTTCACGGTTATCACTATTTACCTTAATTTCGTCAAGACTTTTTTCCGCCTTTGAAAGGTCTACATCTAACTTCATATTCATATCACACAATTTAACGTTCTCCAATTGATACTCCATGATGTCTAAACCCAACGATTGTATGGTATGCTCTAGAGTATATACCCTGCTCCAAGTCTCACTTATATTTTTGGCCTGCTGAATACGGGTCTCCTCCATCGTTTTTATAATCACGTCAACAACCGACCACAATATTTCGTATTTTTAAGCACGAGCTTTTGCCTCCTTAGCGGCTACTTGCATCTCCGCTATCTCCACTTCCAGCACATTTACCTGATATTGTAAATCTTTCACACTATCTTCATCTTTTTCCAACACCGCCAGCAGATCCACCATTTTAGTAGACACCACCTCTGGCTGGTTAACTCACCTTGCCATATCCCAAACCTCCTTATCCTTTCTTCTTATATCTTCTTTTAGCCCCTTAATCTTTCTCTGCTCACTGAATAGTTCACTCTCTTTATTTTTCAGTTGTTTGGTCATACGAAGTGCTATACGTCACTCTTCTACTATTTTTATATCCATCTCGTCTTTCAATTTAGTCACTGAATAGTTCACTCTCTTTATTTTTCAGTTGTTCTGTCATATGAAGTGTTATACGTCACTCTTCTACTATTTTTATATCCATCTCGTCTTTCGATTTAGTCACACTCTTTAGTGTTGACTGACACAAATCTAATTGCGTGCTCAAACTTTTTATTTTGAGCATGTAATGTATTACACTGGCTGAGAGCCTCTGGCAATTCAACCTGCAATAACAATTAATATTTTATACTAGTTCATCTAGTCAAACAGATAACATCACAATTTACAATTTTTACTCAAGAATATAATGCCTGAATACTATCCTGATTCTATTCACATTGTACAAGATGTAATGAATATATCAGTTCGCGAAAATTAAAGCAACTTTACTTTTCCCTCGAACTTTACGAGATGATTGCCCTATATCTCCTGGTCTCCTCGACCTATCTACATGTACATCCACAGGAGTATTAAAGTCACAACTTCCTGTTGACGCCAATTTTTCCTTGAATGACGTATCAAACTTTCGACTTCTTCTTCACTCTCTTCTGGTAAATTTTTTGTCAGTAGAGGAGTTATTTCTTTAACAACTTTCTTTCTTCTCCACCTTTCTGGTAAATTTTTTCCGGTAGAGGAGTTGTTTCCTCAACAATTTTGTCCTTATCCTTGGTAAACCACAAATTCTCAGCCTTTTTCATTTTCTACATCAAAGTCTTTTCCGCACCCCATCACAAACTTCCTAAATTCATTCTCCACCCTTGATAACTCTCCTCCATAAAACTCGATCACACTCCCTTGATGACATTTATGTTCTACTTGAGCTATGATTTTTTTTAGATGGATACAAATGCTCCTTCAACTGCATATGCGCCTTGTGCATGAGCTTGCGCATTTCTTTTTTCAATACAATTAACGCCCTCACGTCACTTTTTACCTTCTTTCAAACAGATATTTCTTTCGATAATTGAGTTACCAACAACATTTTCTGCTCCATATGTAGCATTAATTCATCTTGCAACTCCTTTACTTCAGCCCCTAACTTCTGTTGTATCCCTATTTGTTCTTTCCTTATCCTAAAAAATACAATTCTCATCGATCTTCGATTCTACATAAAGCCAAATGCATCAGGTAAAGGAATATAATGGATACCTCAGTTTGAGCTGGATATTTTTTTCGCCTCTATACTATGACGATTATGTGCTTCCTACGCTAGAAACATTACTCGAGCTGGATCAGGCACTATACTTATCTCCATCAAAATTTCTACATAAGCCTCTTTTAAATCCCGTTCACTATCTACTTCGACCTCAAAATATAATGTCAGAGCTAGCAATAGACTTTGACACCTAGCCTTATCACTCGGGTCATTAAAACATGACAACTTTTTTGGTTTTTGAACTAACGCCCCCCCTCTCCTCTTCTTTCATTAACATCTCATCTCGTTCTATTTTTATCTTAGCATATCTATACTGGAGTTCAAATAATTCTTTAAAATTTTTCTCCAAATTAGACTTAAACTGTCTTTTCTCATACCAAGTTTTATTAAGTACCGTTGCACTCGAGCCACCGAGTCCCTCGCTCTACCTAATGATCTCTCCAGGTCTGAAATTGTTTTTCTCAACTGCTCTACCTCCTACACAGATTACACATATTTTGTCATCATAAGAACATTCAAAACAAAGCATACTAAAATGTGTCTATGAAACGTAACAGTTTACAACTATACAAAGTACTTTTTCAATCAAACCATATAGTTCAATACACAACAAAATACCACAGTGGGATTAAAGATTCTTGCAGATTTCTACCTCAAATGGAGGATGCACAATCTTATCAGCGGCCAGAGCTGGTTTAGTGGGTGAAGTAGATATATTGGTTGGACCCACAACATCAGTCACCACTTCGCCCTCTACCTCTAAAAGGAAGACTATATCATCATATTTTCCAGATCGACCTAACTCTATGTCAGCAACAGTCAGCCCAAAGCTATAATAAGAGTCAGCAAAGGGATTTCTTTTCACCCGCATTAACTCAAAAGATCGTGACATAACATCATCATGCTCGGAACAAAGCTTTATACCGCTCTTCAGCAGCCTTAGCATCATCAGTCCTCTTCTCTTTCTCAATCTCGAGCTCCCTCGTTCGAGTTGCTTGAGCATCTAGCCTAAGAGTTAGATTTTTGAACTCTTGGTTCCTTTTCTCCATATGCATCGTTGCCCCCAATATTAGTAGTGAGAGTTATCAACCCACAAATACAAATTCAATATTATATATCATATTACCAAATACATCACATCAAGAAAATTCAAAAATATACCGCAAGAGTTTTCTCTTGGAAAGTTCCAACGAGCTACTGAGGATTAGTCCCCGCCATCATACAATATTCCTGCTCCAGTTCTCTCATATTGGCCGCAGTCTGAGTGCTAGTCCGAGTACTACCCTCATCCTCGTGTTGTTTCCTCTTCAACAAGCTCTTCTTAGTCTTTGATGGACTAACTTCACTCACTTCCCGCCTTTCCTCAATATCTATAATATTAGTTTTTGCAACCTCTTGCTCTGCAACTACCACAGCAGCGGATGTAGTTGGCAGAGATATCTTTCTCGACCTCCGAGTAGTTTGTTTTACATTGATATTATCCAGCGGAGGAGAAAGACTAGTGACATCCTCCACAGACAAACGAGTTCTCTTCTCTGCCATGGCCCGATTCTCGTGAGCACGCAGAATTTTGGGTACTATAGAATCTACCCTCTTATCCCTCTGGATACCTAACTCCCTAAGAACTTGCTTTAACTCGACCTGCTCGCGAGCTACGCAGTCGAATATACTAGAATTATTAGGAGCCACTGAAGGATTGGGACCTGGTAAACATAAAATAAGATCAAGGTTAATAGCTCGAAGATACGTTGGTCAGTGTTTGAAGATAGCAAATGTTACTTACTCAGATTATAATATTTATGGTTCAGGACGAGCGTTGGTTTATCTCGAACCTGCATACAGTTGCCCCCTTCCCATACAAAGTGATCATTCCATGGTCTACTCACAGATTCAAAGTCAATTTTTTTTAACCTAGACGAGTCACTATGCAGGTAACCACTCTTTCGACCTTTGACATACTTTTATTTATAAAATTTCAAAAACATCATCAGCTTCGAACTGTTTAGCAGTCACTTCCTTCCTTCATTTCTTATTCAAGACTTCACATACCCTCATCATCTCGTACACATTCCCATTTAATTGGGTAGGACAACGCTGCAATACATTCATAACCCCCTTCTGAAGGAAGGTTAGAAGAATTCTAAGGCCATAAATGGCTTGATTCATGTAACATAAAAATCCATTACTCGGGCCTGCCAGCCCAAGGCTATTATAAAACGAGATTATCACATCCTCATCAATCCCTTTATCCTTTTTCCACTCCTTCAAATAAGGGACTTGATAGTATATTGCCTCCTCCCCCTTTCCTGGGATGCAGGCTTTGAACCAACGACCTTGGTCCATCATATAGTTACCCCATATACCCTCTGTAACTTCTTTTTGTATTTCAAAAATTCCTTTCCTACATCTATTCCCTAAGGATATATGTAAAACAATTTACCTTTATCTTTAGTATCCTCTTTTTCTATAACTTTACTAGATTCACCAATCTCTCCACCTACAGTAACGTCTATTTTATTTACAGTCTCCTCCATTACACTACAGCCGTCCTCCCTCCCCGACGACGATGCTTCCTTGAAACTTGATGATATTACAAGTTTACTCATTGGATTTATAGGTTTGGAACACATACTGGACCTACAGATACACAAAATATTTTATCATTATCTCTACTTTACATATTACACCCTACATAATAAAAAAACCCTACCCATGTTTCTACCAAGTCAACATGTTTACTTTATAATTTCCCAAAATAAAAGGCAATCATTTCAAGTTTCCTTCTTCTTCTCCAAACAAGCATTTTCTCTATTTACAATCTATTCATGTACCAAAACTTATACACTACAAAACTCTCTCATCAATTACTCAAATATATTAAAACCTCCTACATTATCAAACTTCTGTATCCCTCAATCTTAAAGGATAAACATACAATATCACACAGATTACTAGCAATAATAAATCAAACAAACAAAGACATATATCACCAACATGTACTTGAAGAACAACAATCTTTTACTTTACTCGGACGTATTACTGAAAATGATAGCTCTCGTCGCTTCTCCAGCAGTTTTATATCACCCAATGAGTCTTTTCCTCTTAAATCACACTCAAAACTCAAACGTTTCCTCTCTTTGGAGATATGATTTACCCCACATTTCCCTCTCTCTACAACTGTAGATAATTTAAGAGGGAGAGTGATACGAGTTTTATACTCTCCCTCGATTTACAAAACGACAGTTCCTTTAGACACGTGTCAGTCACCCCTACTGTCTCTACAGGCACGTCTTTTCGGCTAATAACATCATCATGACTTCTGTGATAACGTTTACTGTTATCACGTTTGTCTCTATTGTCTACCATTAAAAAATTATGCCCCTATTTCCTATCACAGTACAAATGACCAATCACCTTGCTTTTATAATATGCCAAAATCGTGCGACATTCCTAAAATAGTTTAATATTCAAAATTCGAAGATATCTATACAGTTGTTAACATAATACAGTTGGCATCCACAGTATTTGCATACAAATAGTAAAATAGAATTCTTTATTTTTATTCAATTCAGATTGATGCATTAACTATGCCTCGTTCTACATATGACTGATAACAATAACAGATTATTGTAAAAAAAATTATTTATTTATTGCCAACTTTTATAGTTTGACCTTATAGACTTATGTAGTTACATTTAAAATAGCCTGAACAGTTCACCTCCCCACATGGAATTATCTCTCATCTTACTGCCCTTGCATCCTTTTCAACAATTTTGTCATACGCGAGTTGTCGAACAGTCATTTCTCGTACCGTGGCATCCAGTAGAGACCTACAAAGCACATCGCACCAGAAAAAATGAACATACTCTGCACACTTACCTTCATCATCGAGGCTAATCAAATTCAATGGTTATTCCGGTAACACAACATCATAAGGCAGTCGACAAAAATATCGCTCATGAAGTTTAGCTACCTTGATATAGAACCTACCGTCTGCAGCATGACGAGCACGCTGGAAGCGGGTCCTCACTATATTTTCTTGCACTACTTTCGCAGTAACTTATCCCTGCAGAAGATACTGGACATAACACCAAAGGATCACTACTTTTATAGACACCAGAAAGATCTATGAAAATCTATTTCGCCCAACAGAGGTTGCTGAAAGATGTATTTTACAAGAAAAAATTTCAGACAAAAGAATATCAACAGTCAATCCCAAAGATTATGGCAGGTCATTCTTTCCATATTATGAAATATATCCTCCGACTTTATTATACGCACCGATATGAAGATGGCAACATACAGACTCAAGCAAGTCCAACGGTAGCACCTACATCAATATCAATTCTTTCCACGATTCGTGACATTTTTTTGCCAGTTCGAATACATAGATCGTAAAAAACCATATACCTTTACAACCACCCAGTCATCTCGCAGAAATTATTTACTTCCTATTATCACATTTTCGAGCTCCTCTAATTTTTCAAATCTCACATATCACTACCATTTACCGATATCCACATTAAGATCCTTATTGTTCGATTTGTCCAGCAATTACCCCATAAGGAACTACTATTCCCCGTACTTACATCATTACAAACCTCTACTTTGCAAACCCAAAATTACACATACATGTTGTGAAGTTCGACACACAACATCAAGATGACAGAATGATGACATTTAATTAGTTTGAAAATTTTCTTACAGATAAACTATCATTCCAAGCAATATACAAATTACTTTCCAAATTACATCAAGTAATAGTTTAAAATGCTTCTCCGCAGTCAACGAAGAAGAAGATGAAAAATTGAACTTCCAAACTCTGATCCTATGCCTGCAAGAAGCAAGAAACAGTGGAACTGAAAATTGCATAAGAGATATGGTACTAGCAGAATGATCTTCTTCGGGGCCAATATCTATGGTCCCTAGAAGAAATATATCCACCATCACAATCTCTTCTACCATAACCCCCGCCTCCCCGCATGTTAGAGACAAACGGAAGGTCCTATTTCTTAGAAAGGGCCCACTCACTAGCAGGATACCGATGATACTCCTTTGGACAAATGCCTGCCGCTTCATCCTCAGTTGTAATAGCCTCCTCCGCCAGTAACCAAACCCTATTTTGGTGCTCTGCCTCAGATGTCAACATATAATGGAAACGTACCATCTGATAATAGTCATCCCCCGCCTCTATCACCTTTTCATATGTCATATAGTGATAGGTAAGAGATACAAGAATCTGTGTCGGCAGATGCAAAGGTTGGTATCAAAAATACCTGATGCGCAGTTCATCCATCTTTTTTTGAATCCTAGACTCTCGAGATTGGTTCCTTGTCATTACCATACTCTCCACAGTTATACAATTTCAAGTACAGCAACCATAATACATGAGAAATAGGTAAGATACGAAGACTTGGTTCATCTCAAACAACTCAGAGTGCTCTTTATACTATGATCAACATTAAAGCTGACTCTTCAAATTCCCAACATCTGGAGGATTTCTTATGCAATAAAATGGACTAGAACCATTGGTTCTAGAAAAACCAAAAGCCTCAAAACAGATATTCATAAAAATTCTTTGGAAATGATTACCAGATATTAATTGCTATATTTTTGAAGCTTCTCAGCCAACATCATTCACCTGTACTGTGTATCGTACTATTGGCTGAGAGGGCGGTTGTAGTGGCATATTCCACATCTCAGACTCATGTTGTATCTTCAACCACCATACAAACTTTTGACCTCATCGACAAACATGTGGCACAATAAATGAGGCTTTGCAGTTACATAGCTCTATTAGTCATTTTTGACCTATAGCTTAACAGTTCGAATCAACAGACGCAGTATCATCAATGAAGCCGTTACAAGACAGCAAGATCAGTCTGTTACACAATCAGATCAAAGACCATCAAATGTATATATTCTGTAACATCCATCATTAAGAATCTTAATGGTCGTCAAACGGTCATATTATAAGACCTATAAATAGGACCAGAGAATTCAAGATGAAGGACGAATGAATTCTTACTCTAAAAATCCACACTTGAATACTCATAACACCCACTGTAATAGGCTAGTAATCACAATAATATCAATCTCTCTTTCCCAAATCCTCAAGAGAGGTCATGGTTTTTAACCTATTTAGAGGTTTTCCAAGATAAATTATCTTGCTAGTTATTACTTACTATTCTTGAACGTTCTAAGCATATTTAGTGTAAAGACTAATTTCGAATCCTGAAATTAGACCATTACAATACCAATTCAAAACCTTGATTTCCTTGAGATATGGAGACAATACAGCAAACACCATACCATCTAATCATTGTTCAAGATGGTGATCGAAGGCTTTGTAGTGACTTATTTTTAATACTCGACCTAAACCCAGATTTCAACCTTCAGCCCCATTGGATGCAAAAGCCAGTTCTGAAACTCAAGTTCAGGTCTCAGCATTCGACCATCACGCATTTACTCGACCTCATCTACAAACACATGGCGCATTTATGACACGGAATGGAGCGGTTACATGGAATAATAGTTACTCAAGCCATTACTCGACCATTATAAAGACCCATCAAAACCTGATATTGTAACGTTCCTCATTAAAGCAATAAGGGTCATGCTATAGGACCTATAAGTAGGACTAGAGAGCTATCGATTGGAGAGGCTTCTCTAGCACATCTTTTAAGAGACCTTTTCTAGCATCTCTCTCTTTTTGTAATAGCTAGCAATCTATAAACATCTCTCTCTTTCAAAATCCCCAGGAGAGGTTGTGGTTTTTAATCAATTCAAAGGTTTTCCACACTAAATCTCGTGTTAGTTATTTTTAGTTCGTAGCTAAAATTCTATATTTTAAGGGTGTAAAGTGTTATCTTCGTCTAATATGAAAATAGGCAATTATATTTGGCGCCGTCTGTAGGAACCGCAACGATTAGCCAATACTCAGCAACCGAACCAAAATGTCGAGCTTAAACGTTTGAGGTTCCTGTTCATATGCTTTTCTCTCCTATACAAAAGTTGTTCTCTCTCTCCCATAAATTCAAAACATTTCAGACAAAATTTTGGTTCACCACTACTGTTTTCATGTCCATCTGGCCTACACAACTTCAAACATCTACAACAACAACAACAAACTCTTCTTCTCAAATTACAGACCCTAGTTGTTCTAATCATATTCCTTCAACAACAAACATTTCAGTGATTGGAGTATCGATTTGGGAATAACGTACGCTTGCATTCTTAGCAAAGACGATAAACCCATCTGATCATTATAGATTGATCGTCCCTAATAGAGGATTCCCAATCAAGTGGGTTTGTATGATTCAATCAGAGAATCGACATCGAAAGTTTGTGAAGCACAAATGATATTTACAGATCGAATTAGTTCACCAGCGGATTCTGTTATTGCTCCTTCTGCGATAATTCACAAATTCTTATCATGATCATCACCATCAGTCACTCTAAAACTCGATTCCAGTTTGCTCCAATGGCAACAACAACCCAAAAGATTTAACTTCTACTTTCATATTCCTCTATATAACCAGCTCTAGTTCAAGAAGGTTTGATTTTAGATCCGATAACGTTCTTTGCTCTTATAATGATATGGTGAATCAAGATAGTTCGAATGGGGAAATCCACTCAACTACCTACTTTTAAACCGTAGGAAGAATTTTTTTACAGGTCGAATTATCTTCGACAGAGCAACAGTTCGTGAAACTTTAAGTTCAAATAATATCTACTTCAACAGTTCGAAAAGCTCTAAGTTTTGAATTCGTTATATCGACAGTTCGTGAAGCTCTAAGTTTGAATGATCTATGCATCAACAGTTCATAAACCTCCAATGAGATTACAATTGAGTTCCATCACATCAGCGTTGGTTGCACCCAATGTGATATCGTGCTCCGCCTTGTAAAGATGGAACTAGCTGGCGTCATCCCATTTTTTCTATTACCCGATCAGTTACAGTTCTAACGATTCTCTTGCAATTTCAATAAAGTCAAGGATCGTAGAAGCCGTAGTTGTTAGCCGCATTCTAATGGATATCCGAAGGAGTAACTTTAACACATCCGAACAACTCGCCATTTATATCTGCTACTCCTCGTACTCGTCGATGTTGTTACTGCGATTGCACTTATACCCTCACCATTAACAGTTTAAGGAGATGGGAAGCAAACTAAAAGTTTCTAATATGTTTCAAATTTGATCTCATTCCGAATGCTCAACTACAACAATGTCTGACTATCTTCAAACAATCGTGAACATCGCAGATAGTCTTGCGGCAAAATATCTAACAATGTCGTTGTCATTATCATCTTCGTCGCAAAATTTGGTTTCACCTTATAGGATTAACTCGATAGAACATTATTGATAATCCGTATCTAATCGGGTGTTGAATCGTTGATAATCCAATAGAATGTACAGGTTACTACAGCCATAAACCACCAAACCACAAGTATGAAAAAGAAGGCACATCAATGTCATTATACTTCGGGGTGAGCCCGACCTCAACTTCAGACAATGTTCACCCTCAGCCTCAGACTCAATAATCGAACTTATCAAACCACATTATGATGGCGTTCGAGGTTGAGGTACTCGAGGCGATTGTAACTTATTCAATCTTATACTCGGGGCGTGCTCGATCTCAGCCTCAAACTCAATAATTGAACTTATCAAACCATATTATGAAGACGCTCGAGATCGAGGTACTCGAGGCGATTGGAACTTATTCAAGCTCATACACGGGGCGAGCCCGATTTCAGCTTCAGACACAATGTTCAACCTCCGCTTCAGACCTCAGCTCGACCTCATTATTTATTTAACTCATACTCGGGGTGAGCTCGACCAACATCTTACAGGTCGGTTATTGGTTCGTCAAAATTAGGCCAAACATAATACATTCAGCAAATCTAAAAGTTGCCGCCAGGATATAACTAACACAGCTCTACATACTATAAATCTCATTACGGTCGCTTATTGATAAGCTCAATTCGACCTTTAACTAAGACCTTCAACATAGCTCTTCAAGTATACACGCTCTCCCGAGGGTCACTTATTGAGTCAATCAATTTGACCTAGCCGAGACACGATATAAAGCTATTCAACATTCAATATTTCTCATTATGGTCATTTATTGATACGCTCAATTCGACCGTTAACTGAGACCTACAACATAGCTCTTCAAGTATACACACTCTCTCGAGGGTCGCTTATTGAGTCAATTTATTCGACCTTGCCAAGATACGCTATACAGCTATTCAACATTTAATATTTCTCATTACAGTCGGGTATAGATACGCTCAATTCGGCCGTTAACTGAGACCTCCAGCATAGCTCTCCCGAGAGTCGCTTATTAAGTAAATCAATTTGACCTAGCCGTGATATGCTATACAACTATTCAACATTCAATATTTCATATTACGGTCGCTTATTGATAAGCTCAATTCGACCTTTAACTGAGACCTACAACATAGCTCTTCAAGAATATACGCTCTCCCGAGGGTCGCTTATTGAGTCAATCAATTTGACCTGGCCGGGACACGCTATACAGCAATTCAACATTCAATATTTCTCATTTTGGTCGCTTATTAATACGCACAATTTGATCTTTTACTGAGACCTACAACATAGTTCTTCAAGTATACACGCTCTCCTGAGGGTCGCTTATTGAGTCAATCAATTCGACCTGGCCGAGATACGCTATACAACTATTTCAACTATTACAATTCCCCTCACGGTTGGTTATTGATTCACACAAATTGACCTGTACTCGAGACATACTATCATACATTCTAAATCAAGCATTATCTTCCATTCTACTACATTATCGTACATTATCATCCATTCTACTACATTATCATACATTCGAATACATTATCATCCATTCTACTACATTATCATACATTCTAATACATTATCTTCCATTCAAATACATTATCATCTATTTAACTACATTATTAGGCATTCTAATACATTATCATCTATTCTACTACATTATCATACATTCGAATACATTCAAGCAGTTGCTTCAACAAATCAAACCATGAAGTTTACATATTGAAAGGTCAAAGATGTGACTCAACCAACACCACTAGCTCATGATGCTTCTTGTGCTATTGGCTGAGACAGGGCGAATGTAGTGATTTATTTCCAATACTCCACCTAAACCCAGATTTTGAACTTCAGCCCGATTGGATGTAAAAGCCAGTTCTAAAACTCAAGCTCAGGTCTTAGCATTCGACCATAACGCATTTACTCGACCCCATCAACAAACACATGGCGCATTTATGACACATAATGGAGCAGTTACAAGGAAGAATAGTTACTCAAGCCATTGCACGACCATTATGAAGACCCGTCAAAACCTGATATTGTAACGCTCCTCATTAAAGCAATAACGGTCATGTTATAAGACTTATAAGTTGAACCAGAGAGCTACCGATTAGAGAGGCTTCTCTGTCACACCTTCTAAGAGACCTTTTCTAACATCTATCTCCTTTTGAAATAGCAAGCAATCTATAATCATCTCTCTCTTTCTAAATCCTCAGGAGAGGTCATGGTTTTTAACCCATTCAAAAGTTTTCCACGCTAAATCTCGCGTTAGTTATTTTCAGTTCTTAGCTAAAATTCTATATTTCAAGGGTGTAAGGCGCTATCTTCGTCCAATACAAAAATAGGTTATTACATTTGGCACCGTCTGTGGGAACCACAACAATTAGCCAATGCTCAACAACCGAACCAAAACGCCGAGCTTAAACGTTTGAGGTTCATGCTCGTCTGCTTTTCTCTGATATAAAAAAGTTGTTCTCCCTCTCTCATAACTTCAAAGCATTTTAGAAAAAAAAATTGTTCACCACTATAGTTTTCATGTCCATCTGGCCTAGATAACTTCAAACATCAACAACAGCAACAACAAACTCTTCTCAGCAAATTACAGACCGTAGTTGTTCCAATCATATTCCTTTAATAACAAACATTTCAGCGATTACGGTATCGATTTGGGAACAATGTTCACTTGCATTCTTGGCCCAACCGATAAACCCATCTGATCATTTCAGATTGATCGTCCCACATAGAGGAATCTCTATCAATTTGTGTTTGTATGATTCAATCAGAGAATCGGCATTGACAGTTCGTGAAGCAAAAATAAGATTTACATATCGAATTAGTTCACCAACGGATTCTGTTGTTGTTCCTTCTGCGATAATTCACCAATTCTGATCATGATCATCACCATCAATCTCTCTGAAACTCGATTCGAGTTTGCTCCAATGGCAACAACAACCCAAAAGCTTTAACTTCTACTTTCAGATTCCTCTATATAACTAGCTCTGGTTCAAGAGGGTTTGATTTTAGATCTGATGACGTTATTTGCTCTTATGATGATATGGTAAATCAAGATATTTTGAATGGGGAAATTTACTCTACTACCTTCTTTTAATCCGCAGGAAGAATCTATTTAAAGGTCAAATTATCTTCGGCAGAGCAACAATTTGTGAAACTCTAAGTTTGAATAATATCTACTTCAACAGTTCGAGAAGCTCTAAGTTTTGAATTCCTTATATCCACAGTTCGTGAAGCTTTAAGTTCTAATGATCTCTGCATCAACAGTTTATGAAACCCCAATGAGATTACAATTGAGTTCCTTCTCATCTGCGTTGGCTGCACCCTGCGCGATATCACGCTCCGCCTAGAAAAGATAGATCTAGCTGGCGGCATCGCATTTTTTCCTTTACCCGATCAGTTACAGTTCCAACGATTTTGCTATTATTTTAGTAGCATCAAGGTTCGCAGAAGCCGTAGTTGATAGCTACATTTTAATGGATATCCGAAGGAGTAACTTTAGCACATCCGACCAGCTCACCATTTAAATCTCCAACTCCACGTACTCGTCGATGTGGTTACTGCGATTGCACTTATACCCTCACCATTAATAGTTTATGGAGATAGGAAGCAAGCTAGAAGTTTCTAATATGTTTCTAATTTGATCTCATTTTGGATGCTCATCTGCAACTATGTCTGATTATTTTCAAACAATCATGAACATCTCAGATAGTCTTGTTGCAACAGATCTAACAATGTTGTTGTCTTTATCATCTTCGTCGCGAAATTCGATTTCACCTTATGGGATTAACCCGATATAACCTTATTGATAATCCGTATCAAATTAGGTGTTGAATTGTTGATAATCTACTAGAATGTCCAGGTTATAACGGCCCTGAACCACCGAACCACAAGTATGCAAAAGAAGGCACAACAATGTCATTATACTTCGGGGCGAGCCCGACCTCAGCTTCAGACAATGTTCAACCTCAGCCTCAGACATAATAATCAAACTTATCAAACAATATTATGAAGGCGCTCGAGGTCGAGGTACACGAGGCGATTGTAACTTATTCAACCTTATACTTAGGGCGAGCCCGATCTCAGCCTCAGACCCAATAATCAAACTTATCAAACCACATTATGAAGACGCTCGAGGTCGAGGTACTCAAGGCGATTGCAACTTATTCAAACTTATACTCAGGGCGAGCCCAATTTCAGCTTCAGACACAATGTTCAACCTCCGCTTCAGACCTCAACTCGACCTCATTATTCATTTAACTGATACTCGGGGGGAGCTCGACCAACATCTTATAGGTCGGTTATTGGTTCGTCCAAATTTGACCAAGCATAATATATTCTACAAATCTAAAAGCTACCGCCTGGATACAACCAGCCCAGCCCTACATACTATATATCTCATTACGCCCACTTATTGATACACTCAATTTAACCTTTAACTGAGACCTACAACATTGCTCATCAAGTATACACGCTCTCCCGAGAGTCGCTTATTAAATTAATCAATTCGACCTGGCCGAGACACGCTATACAGCTATTCAACATTTAATATTTCTCATTACGCTCGGCTATTGATACGCTCAATTCGACCGTTAACTGAGACCTACAACATAGCACTTCAAGTATACACGCCATCCCGAGGGTCACTTATTGAGTCAATCAATTCGACCTGGCCGTGATATGCTATACAGTTATTCAACATTTAATATTTCTCATTACGGTCGCTTATTGATACGCTTAATTCGACCTTTAACTGAGACCCACAACATAGCTCTTCAATTATACACACTCTCACGAGGGTCGCTTATTTAGTCAATCAATTCAACCTGGCCGAGAAACGTTATATAGCAATTCAACATTCAATATTTTTCATTTTGGTCGCTTATTGATTCGTTCAATTCGACCTTTTACTGAGACCTACAACATAGCTCTTCAAGAATACACGCTCTTCCGCGGGTCGCTTATTAAGTCAATCAATTCGACCTGGCCGAAACACGCTATACAGATATTACAACTAGTACAACTTTCCTCGCGGTTGGTTATTGATTCACATAAATCAACCTGTGCTCGAGACATACTATCATACATTCTAAATCATACATTATCATCCATTCTACTACATTATCATACATTCTAATAAATTATCATCCATTCTACTACATTATCTTACATTCGAATACATTATCATCCATTCTATTACATTATCATACATTTTAATGCATTATCATCCATTCTACTACATTATCATATATTCGAATGCATTATCATCCATTCTACTACATTATCATACATTCTAATACATTATATTCCATTATCATGCATTCGAATACATTTGAATAGTTGCTTTAACCAATCTAACCATGCAGTTTACATATCCAAAGGTCAAAGATGTGTCTCAACCAACACCACTCGCTCATGATGCTTCACGTGCTATTGGTGGATACGGGGCGAATATAGTGACTTATTTCCAATACTCCACCTAAACCTAGATTTTGAACTTCAGCCCGATTGGATGTAAAAGCCAGTTCTGAAACTCAAGCTTAGGTCTCAGCATTCGACCATCACGCATTTACTCGACCTCATCTACAAATACATGGTACATTTATGACACATAATGGTGTTGTTACTAGGAAGAATAGTTACTCAAGCCATTACTCGACCATTATGAAGACCCATCAAAACCTGATATTGTAATGTTCCTCATTAAAGCAATAAGGAACATGTTATAAGACCTCTAAGTAGGACTAAAGAGCTACCGATTAGAGAGGCTTCTCTGACACACCTTCTAAGAGACCTTTTCTAGCATCTCTCTCCTTTTGTAATAGCCAGCAATCTATAAATATCTCTTTCTTTCTAAATCCCCAGGAGAGATAGTTGTTTTTAGCCCATTCATTGGTTTTCCATGCTATTCTCGTGTTAGTTATTTTTAATTCTTAGCTAAAATTCTATATTTCAAAGGTGTAAGGTGCTATCTTCGACCAATACGAAAATAAGCTATTACATTTGGTGGCGTCTGTGGGAACCACAACGATTAGCCAATGTTCAACAACCGAACCAAAATGCCGATCTTAAACGTTTAAGGTTCCTGTTCGTCTACTTTTCTCTCCTATAAAAAAGTTGTTCTCTCTCTCGTAACTTCAAAGCATTTTAGACAAAAAATTTGTTCACCACTAATGTTTTCATGTCCATCTAGCCTTCACAACTTCAAACATCTACAACAACAACAACAAACTCTTCTTCTCAAATTATAGACCCTAGTTGTTCCAATCATATTCCTTCAACAACAAACATTCCAGCGATTGCAGTATCAATTTGGGAACAACGTACGCTTGTGTTCTTGGCCTAGCCGATAAACCCATCTGATCATTTCAGATCGATCGTCCATAAAAGAGGATTCTTTGTCAATTTGGGTTTGTACGATTCAATCACAGAATCGACATCGATAGCTTGTGATCCACAAATGGGATTTACAGATCAAATTAGTTCACCAATCGATTATGATGTTGTTCCTTCTGCGATAATTCACCAATTCTGATCATGATCATCACCATCAGTCTCTCTGAAACTCGATTTAAGTTTGCTCCAATGGCAACAACAACCTAAAAGCTTTAACTTCAACTTTCAGATTTCTCTATATAACCGGCTCTTGTTCAAGAGGGTTTGATTTCAGATCCGATGACGTTCTTTGCTCTTATGATGATATGGTGAATCAAGATATTTTGAAAGGGGAAATCCACTCTACTACCTGCTTTTAATCTGCAGGAACAATCTATTTAAAGGTCGAATTATCTACGGCAGAGCAACAGTTTGTGAAACTCTAAGATCAAATAATATCTACTTCAACAGTTCGAGAAGCTCTTCATTTTGAATTCTTTATATCGACAGTTCGTGTAGCTCTAAGTTCGAATGATCTCTGCATCAACAGTTCATGAACCCCCAATGAGATTACAATTGAGTTCCATCTTATCAGCGTTGGCTGCACCCTACGTGATATCATGCTCCGCCTTGAAATGATAGAACTAGTTGGCGTTGCCGCATTTTTTTTTTTACCCGATCAGTTACAGTTTTAACAATTCTGCTGTTATTTCAATAGCGTCAAGGATCGCAGAAGCCAAAGTTGTTAGCCGCATTCTAATGGATAACCGAAGGAGTAACTTTAGCACATCCGTCTAGCTCACTATTTATATCTGCTACTCCTCGTACTCGTCGATGTTGTTACTGTGATTGCACTTATACCCTCACCATTAACAGTTTATGGAGATGGGAAGCAAACTAGAAGTTTCTAATGTTTTAATTTGATCTCATTCTGGATGCTCAACTGCAACTATGGCTAATTATCTTCAAACAATCATGAACATCTCAGATAGTCTTGTTGTAACAGATCTTGCAATGTCGTTGTCATTATCATCTTCGCCGCGAAATTCGGTTTTGTGCGGGATTATTTCTAATCCCCATACTGAGTCCGATATTTGAACTCACATAGCTCGAGTAAAAACACTAATAACCAACCAAGGACTAAAAGCAAGGAGATCGTAGTACAAACTTCCTTACCTACAGTTCAAAGATATCAAAGCATCCTGTGACTTCGCGCTTCAGAAGATACTCCTCCACTTATCAATAGGTTGTATGCATGGGAACATCACAAGAGATCGCATCTTCCCAACGGTTTGAAGTTATAGCTAATGAATATTAATAGATCCATTGCAGATCAACAAATATCAAGACGTTACAGAAGGCCATTATGATGACTCGTCAAAACCTGATATTGTAACGTCCCTCATCAATGTAACCAACAGTCATATTATAAAACCTCTAAAAAGAAACCTGGAGATCACGATCCTGAACGACTAATATCACCTAGAGTTCTCTTAGAGATTGTCATCCCTACCAAAACTCAGAGACTTGATCTCTTTCTCTCTTTGTAATAGCTAGCATATATATAAAAACACCATTCTTTCAGAAACCCTCAGGAGAGGTTGTGGTTTTTAACCCATTCAAGGGTTTTCCACGCTAAATCACATGTCAATTGCTATCAGTTCTCAACCACTATTCTATATTTCAAAGGTGTAAAGTACTGTTTTCGGTCTCGACAAAAATAAGCTATTACATTTGGCACCGTCTGTGGGAACCGAAGCATACACTCAGCGTTCTCCAATCCAGTTTTTACCGCATTTACTTTTAAAAGATGGCAAATTAAGACAAATCACACCACGCCCGTCTTGATGCGGTTGAAGGAGTCACAGATTTGCGAACAACTGTACAAGCAAAAGCTAAACGACGAATAGAGCTAGGGAAACAGCTCACTAGAATACAGGAAACAATCAGAGCGCTTCAAGCTCAAATAACAGCAAATCCACGACAGCAGAACGCTCTGCCTGCAACCTCGAGGATATCAGTCCATGATCGTCTGGGACATCGAGGCCGAAATATCACGCCTCCTCAAATTCAGCATGAACCAATCCTACCTCAGAGTCACATCAATCCACCATTACCCCCTGGAATGGTAATAGATCTACAGCAACAGGAGGAGCAAAATAGAGAAAAACCTAGAGTTTCAGTCTATGACCGCATGGGAGAAGCAACAGGAGAGCATAATCCTGTGGGAGGACCAACAAAAAAACGAGCTATCACGTCTCGCCTACATCTCACTCTGGAGCAGGTGGACATGTGAATCAAATAGCTGTTAGACGCTCAAATACACACTATAAAAAATAGTTATCCTAAACTACAGAAGAGCCCACTCACACAAGAGTTTCTAGATGAGGAAGTACCCGCCAATTTTCATACTCCAAAGATCCATAAATACAAGGGGGGAGATCCAGTGGAACACGTCTAAGAATTTCAGAATTCTTTGGGACTGTACTCGACATCTAACCACATCCTCTGCCGCCTCTTTCCAACCAGTTTAAAAGGAGAACCTCTACGATGGTTCCACACACTCAACGAAGGATCTATTTTCACTTTCAAACAACTTTGCGAACTGTTTGTCAAAAACTATTCGCACAATAAAGACAAGGATGAGAGTCTTTATTCTTTGTTCAGCCTCAAGCAGACACCTGATGAAAAATTAGAGACATTTACCAAGAAATTTTTCAGACTAGCCCCAGAAAATTAACAACCTCAACAAGAAAATCACAATCTCCGCCTTCACCAATGCTTTAATCGCGGATGGACGAGTCAAAGAGTACCTGGTTCTCAACAAACCATTGACGTTGGAGGACATGATAGAGAAGGTCAACAACTTCATCGACCTTGAATGACTATCAACTGAGAGGCCAAGGCCTCAACGCACCACCCTACCAACAAAAGGCCATCCCGACGAACGAATCCATAACAATAATAAAAACTATGGGGAACTGGTCAAACAAAAGCAACAGACTCTAGCGCCAAGACTGCGAGACGAAGTAAATAAAGAGATCAAAAAATTGATTGAGGTCGGCTTCATTCACAAAGCTATTAACCCAGACTGGATATCAAACATTGTCGCAGTCCCAAAAAAGAATGGCAAAATCAGAGTCTGTGTTGATTTCACAGATCTCAACAAGCACATGCCGAAAGATAGCTTTCCACTTCCAATCATCAATCACCTGCCCGATTCTACAGCAGGGCACAAACTCCTTTTAATGATGGACCCAACATCAAGATATAATTAGATACCACTTCTTCCTGAAGATCAAGACAAGACTGCGTTCATCACCGGACAAGGTTAATATTACTATAAAGTCATGCCTTTCGGCCTGAAAAATGCCAGAGCTACCTAACAGAGATTGATGGCACAAATGTTTAAGGACCATCTTGGTAAAATCATGGAGGTCTACATTGACGATATGCTCTGAAAAAGTCTCAAGAAAGAGAACCATCTCACTGATTTGCGAACAACTTTCGAGATTTTACGATCATACAAGATGCGTCTAAATCACGATAAATGCTAGTTCAGAGTGCAATCTAGAAATTTTCTAGGCTATCTAATCAGCAAAAGAGGGATTAAAGCTGACCCGTCAAGCATACGAGCTCTCTTGGCTATGCCATCACCAAAGACAAAGAAAGATGTTTAGAAGCTAGCCGGGAAGATTGGAGCGCTAAACAAATTTGTATCCAAATCTTTAGACAGATGTCAACCTTTATTCGATCTGTTGAAACAGGGTACATCACGAGGAAAACCAAAGAAAGATCCAGAGATCGAATGGACAGACAAGTGTGAAGCGGCTTTCCTCGAGCTTAAGAGTTATTTGGGTAAACCACCAGTTATGAGCATACCAACAGATGGGGAAGAGCTCACAGTATACCTAGCTGTTACAGATACATCTTTCAGCTCCGTCCTCCTCCGAATCGAAGAAAGGACTAAGAAACCAGTCTATTTTATCAGCAAGACTCTGACTCCCGCTGAAACGGGATACACTAAGATTGAAAAGCTTCTTCTAGCTCTCGTCTATACATAACTAAAGTTGAGGCTGTATTTCCAAACTCATACTATTCGGGTCTTGACAAACTATCCACTTCGCGAAATCGTATCCAAGCACGAAAAATCTTGACGTATTCAACAATGGTCCGTAACACTCGGGGAGCACAATATACATTTTGAACCACGCCATTCCAAAAAGGGTCAAGCTGTAGCAGATTTCCTTGCATATTTTCCAGTAGATGATCCTCATTAGGAAGAAAAAATTATTGATCAGAAAGATGAGCCACTCACAGATCAGTCCAAAGATAAATCAGATTAGGTAACAAAAAAAGGTTGGCGACTTTTGATTGACGAATCCGTCGGTCCATCCGGATCAGGGATTGGAATCGTTCTTACTACTCCCACCAATGATCGGCTCGAAAAATCCGCTCACCTCAGTTTTGAAGCAACCAATAACGAAGCAGAATATGAGGCCTTGATTCATGGTTTGGACATGGCAATCACACTAGGAGTAACAGAACTCTCTGTCTACACAGATTCACTACTAATAGTGAACCATTACATATGCATCTCTCAAACCAATGGGAGAATGGTCGACTATGCTGCTGCAGTGGTAGAACGAATGAACAAATTCAAGATAATTTCTATAGAGCATTTTCCAAGGGGAGAAAATAGACATTCAGATGTGCTCGCTTACCTTGCTGATGTCCTCGGATCAGAAGCTCATTACTTAAAGATCGACGTCATTTCTAATCCCAGTATAAATACCATTAAATCAAACGCCATTAATATTGGGGGCAACGATGAAATCGAAGATGATTGGAGAAAGCCTTTTATTAGTTACATCGGACCTCACAATAAATTCGACGGGCCACTTCCTGAGGATCCTACAGAGCGGCGGAGATTAATTGACAATGCTCGAAGATACACTGTTCAGGACAATATCCTATTTAAAATTTTGGTCACTGGTCCCTACCTCATTTTTCTATCTGACAAAGAAGCACAACAATTCATGCACGATCTACATGAAGGCACGTGCGGATCTCATGCAGCAGGATGGTCTCTCCCAAACAGAGTTTTAACTCAAGAAATGTTTTGGCCTAAGATGAAAGTGCAAGCAATCAAATATGCCCGTAAGTGTGACGCTTGTCAGCGGCACGGACCTATAATTCGAGCTCCAGCACTTGAACTACACTCGAGCCAAGTCACTTGGCCATTCAGACGTTGGGCTCTCGATCTCGTAGGAGAGTTTCCTACAGCTCCAGGAAAATGAAAACATTTGTTGGTCACTACAGACTACTTCACTAAATGGGTAGTAGCAGTTACGTTGTGCCGGACCTGAGAAGACGAAGTCATCAGATTTATCTGGGAGAACATTATTATCCGATTCGGCAGACCACATCTCATCCGAATTGATAATGGACTACAGTTCGTTGGTTCCAAGATCGTCGCATTCCTCAATAAGCACAACATTATTCATTCCCCATCCAACCCTTATTACCCACAAGGAAATAGACAGGCTGAGATTACTAATCGAACTATTGTGGATGGCATCAAGAAGCGTTTAGACGACAAAAAGGGGAACTAGGTGAACGAGTTACCATACGTACTTTGGGCCTACCAAATAACTCCTAGAACTGCAACAGGCTGTACTCCGTTCTTACTGGCCTGCGGAACTGAAGCCATCATTCCCACTCAATACCATCACCCAATACGAGATCATGAGATGATCGATGAAGAAAACGAATTTTAGATCGCATGTAATCTGAATTTGATTGAGGAAACACGTGACAGAGCCATTGTTAATCTGGGTAGATATCATCTTGCTTTATCCCGGTCATATAACAAACGTGTCTGATACAAAGAATTCAAAGTTAAAGACCTCGTTCTCAGAAAAATCCTACCACATCACAAAACACCTCATGTTGGGAAGCTGGCAGAGAATTGGGAAGGTCATTTTATCGTAATTGGAATGAGTGGTTTAGGATCCTATGATCTCAGTACGCATAATGGAGTACCTGTACCAAATCCATAGAATACTCGCCGACTGAAGCTGTATCGGAGATAAAGATATTGTAATATCCGATATTATGCAATAAAGTACTTTTTCAGCATCATTTTGCAAGTCAACTCAATTCAAGCATTCATACTATTTTCAAGAATAACTATATCATACCTGTTCAAATAAATTTGCTCTCCGATGGTCGCTTATTGAGATAATCAATTCGATCTGGCAGAGATGCGCCATATAATTATTCAATATTCAAGATGTCTCAGTAAGGTTGCTTATTAATACGCTCAATTCGACCTGTGACTGAGACCTACATCATAGTTGTTCAAACAAATTCGCTCTCCAAGGGTCGCTTATTGAGATAATCAATTCAATCTGGCAGAGATGCGCCATACAGCTATTCAATATTCAAGATGTCTCACTACGGTCGCTTATTGATACGCTCAATTCGACCTGTGACTGAGACCTACATCATAGTTGTTCAAACAAATTCGCTCTCCAAGGGTCGCTTATTGAGATAATCAATTCAATCTGGCAGAGATGCGCCATACAGCTATTCAATATTCAAGATGTCTCAGTACGGTCGCTTATTAATACGCTCAATTCGACCTGTGACTGAGACCTACATCCTAGCTGTTCAAATAAATTCGCTCTCATAAGGTCGCTTATTAAGACAATCAATTCGATCTGCCTGAGATACGCCATACAGCTATTCAATATTTAAAGGTGCCTCAGTACGGTCTCCTATTGATTCGCTCAATTCGACCTATGACTGAGACCAACAACATCAATTTTTAAATATAGTCACTCTCCAAAGGTTGCTTATCGATTCAATCGATTCGATCTGACAGAGATGCATTATTCAGCTATTCAAACATTTTATAACTCTTTTTAAGGTTGCTTATTGACTTGCTCAAATTCGACCTATGTACAAGAGAATACAACACTGCTGCAACCATATCTCTACATTGTCATTTATTAGTTCACCCAATTCGACCATACAAAGAGGTTACAGAACAAAAACATTTTTTACTAAGCTTTTGACATTTTTTCTACAACAAAGACATATTTATACTCTATCTCATTACAATATAAACAATGAAACTACCTTTCACGCTTTGGGCGTACAACATTCAAACTTTCCCCAGGCCCAGATGAAAGTAAGGCAGGGAAAGGTCTAGCCGCATCAACTACATAAGAAGATGCATTCAACAATTCCATAACTCTCGGCATCAGATTATCTATATAAGATAATTGCGTTAGCGGCAAATCATACTCCATGCAGTATTCAGTTGAAGCAGCAAAGATCGAATCAGGCTCTGTTTGAAATTTTTCTACATCAGCATGCAACATAGCCATAGTGCGCAATGTAACATCATCCGCAGTTATCAACATAGCTTCACCATGCCCGGTCTTCACTTTGTTTAATTCGCCTTCAAGATCCTTATATCGATCTGCTAGAGACTTTTTCTCCTGCAGCAACGAATCTCTATATTGCTTCGTTATCTTCACACTACGCTCCATCTCCTGCTTCAGACGTTGCAACTTCTTATCTACCTTCTTCGAATACTAGATCTCATCGTCTACTGTATCCACTAACCTCTGCGATTCTTTGTACTTAACATGGAGCTCCTCGTAAACTTCATTACCTCGCATACACTCTAGTATCAAAGCTAATTTATCCCGGACAAGATCGACAATCCGTGAATTACACTTATTGATGGTTTCATTCATCTCTCGATCTCTCTTGGAACATGCTTCCTCGTAAGTTTTGGCACGATCACTTTTTCTTTGGCATGAATCTCGAGCCTTACACAAATCCCAGTTCATCTTTTTCAGACGCTCTCGCATATGACGGATTTCAGCATCTTGCTCCTTTAAGAGATCAGTAATATTTGTTACCACCGACTGATGGTGTAACAGATCGTTTTTTGGCTTTTCAATCCTACTTAACAGATCCAGTACTTGTTAATTCGCAGCCACGGTCTCCAACTTTTTCTTCTTCAGAGATTCTTTCCACAGTTCAGCTTTATTATTAGCAGTCAATATCTTTGCATCCTTACATGAGAACTCTACAGTCACAGCATTTAGCCGACTCTGCAGCTCTAACATCTCAGATTCCAGCTTCGAATTCAACAAAGTCGTATTTTCAACCGCCAATAAACATTGCCGCAACTTTGCAGACAGTTCTTTATTTGATGCGGATAAGACAACCAGTTTGTCCTGTTCATTGTCTTCAGCATAGAAGAACAAATTACAAACGACAATACATCTATCAACAGATATTCATTCAAGTAAGACATATCAATCAACAACATTTATTACAACATCAAGCTATAAACGAATCAACTATATTATGCAGAACACAATCATATGCCACTGTTCAGTTGGCTTATGATTGAACCCTACTACTACTCCCATCTACTTGTAAAGGTTCAGTGAAGATTACGACCTCTTGAGGACGGGTCTTATACCGTGTGTGAAGTAACAGATCTTCGACCTCCTCCTCCTCAGACTCTTCCACTCACGGTCTCGAGGTTGAAGCTCCTCCACCCTCATTACCTTTTACAAACCACATATTTTCAACCTTATCATTCTCTACATCAACATCTTTACCACAGCTCAAGATATAGCATCTAAATTCATTTTCCACTTTCTCGAGCTCTCCCCCATAAAACGCGATAACATCGGCTATCTGACGTTCGTGGTCTGTTTTACTAGCATGTTTTCCCCGCTTAGGAGTAAGATACTTTTTCAAGCGCGATTGAGACATTTGCAAACGTTTCTACGTATCTAGTAAGAACACTTCTAACAATGTCACTCTTTTATCCGAACTCTGCAACAACTTAATACACTCCACCTTTTCCATCTCCAGACATGCATTATGATCCTTGCATAGCTCTAGTTCGTTACGAGCATGCCTCAGGTCATTTTTTAATTGTGCCTGGACCCTTCTATCTTCCTTCTTTATATTGAAGAAATGGATCCTCATTGCTCTTTGCCCCTAAAAAAGTCAAGCTCATCAGGCAATGGACCTACACCACCCCATATGATGGATACTCCAGCCCGAGTAGAGCATCTTTGCGCCTCTATACTATGGCGATTACGCGCTTTTTGCGCCAAGAATTTCACCCGAGCTGGGTCCGTGACTATGCCTTTATCAGTTAACAGTTTTAAATAGGCTTCCTTCAAGCCCCGCTCACTATTAACTTTGGCCTTAAAATAGAGCGTCAAAGACAATAATGACCTTTGACACTCTAACTTATCACTCTTATCTACGAACCGCTTATCCTTAAGGGATTTTTGGAGTAAAGCGAACCTATCGCTCTCTTTTCGCAAAACCTCATCCCTCTCAATTTTTATCTTTCCATATTTACATTGAAGCTCAAATAACTTCTTAAAGGTGTTATCAAAATTTGACTTATGAAGACGTCTCTCATATTCAAGTTTATTGTGTACCTGTTGAGTACGATTGATAGAATCCCTTGCTCGACTCAAGGCCTTCTCCATTTCGCTCACTTTTCTCCTCAAACGAACTACCTCCTACATACAAATTATACATTCACCATCAAAATAACATATATCAACAGCAACCGCAAAAAAATTCAAGTCTCAGCAAAAATAGTTTTATCACCAGTACAAAGGACAAAATTCGACCAAGTCTCAGAACTATGTTACAACTGCAGAATTAGGAATTAGCTCCTACTACCTCCTTGGTCGTATCATCAGCCACTGGAGGATTTAGGCTCTGCTCAGCCACTAGAGAGGCATCATCCCCTAGAAAGATGATCTCACTATACTTCCCTGCAAGAGCAAGATCGACATCCTCTCTACTCAAACCCCAGAAGTAGAAGGCTTGAATCAGCTTATTTCGGCAAGCCACTACAATGTCAACAGCTTTCTTTGTCTCATCTTCAACCTCTTTCTTTGTAGCGGCAACTTCCTTCTTGATTTGATCCTTCCGCAGAGCCTTCTCCTTCTCGAACTACTTCCTCTGTAGAACCTTCTCCTTTTGCAACTGCACACAGAGTACAGTTCGCTCCTTCAACTATTCATCCAAAGATACTTTCTCAGCCTCATACTCAGCACGATCCGTAGCAGCTACCTTCAACACCTCCGCGGCCAACTTCCAAGCAACAGAAAGCTGCACCACAAATACAACAAAGCAGTATTACAAGATCGGATCATTACTTAAAAAGATTTAATCAGATAACATCATGCATACTTGTAAGATACTGGATCGAATTTGAGTATCTAGGCGGATGGGATCACGTTTAGCCAAATCCAGTGCCTCTTGCTCCACCGCTTTGAGGTTGACCCGGAGAAGCTCGGATATCTTTCCCGGACTCTTGTATCTATTTCTACAGAGGAGGAGCCATATTTACATCAGTACCCACCCCCTCAGTCCCCACCTGCGGTGTCTGCACAGGAGCTGTTTGTTCAGAAGGCGACGCCGTCTTTTTTACTCTAGGCTGCCGAACTAAGGAACTAGAAGTACCCGCAGTATAGGCAAGAATCTCTATAATGTCATCATAAGCAGAACCAGAAGTAGCCATAGCTCAATTTAGATGAGCTCGCTGTACTTTTTCAACTATAGAATTCAACCTCTTTTCTCGGCGGATGCCTAGTGCTCAAAAAAATTTGTTCAGTTCGGTTCCTTCTCGACTAACGACGTCGAACAGACTCGACGTATCAGTGGCACCTTTGGGATTAGGCTCTGCCAAATCAACAACAAACTATGTTAGCAGCTTACAATAAGTTAAAAGACGAACTACAGGCAGAATGAAGACACTTACTCTCGTTAAAATTCTTATATATCAGCTCGAGCGCCGGTTCCCCAGGCACTTGCATATAATTACCCCTTACCATCACAAGATGGTCGTACCAGGGTCTCCCAGTAGATTTAAAATCAAAGAATTTCAGCCTCGTCGAATCACTAAACAAGTATCCGCTCTTTCGATCTTTCACATATTTAAACTTATAATATTTCAAGACATCGTCTACTGCGAACTGTCTCGCAATACCACCATCCATCCATCTCTGCTTAAGGGCTTCACAGACCTTCATCATTTCAAAGACATTATCATTTAATTGGCCAGGGCAGCTCTTTGGAGCATTCATGACACCCTTTTGAAAAAAAGTAAGGGGAATACTCGACCCATGTACAACCTGGTTCAGATAGCAAAGGAATCAGTCATCTAGGACCTCTGCACCAGTCCCATTGTAATAAGAGATATCTATATCATCTCCTATACCCATATTCCCCTTCCACTTATCCAGCGAAGTCCCTGATAATGATCTATCTTACCATCTGGTCTCACCAGAGTCTTAAACCACAACCCCGCATTCATCACATAATTCCCCCATTTTCCATTTAAACTTCTTTTATACTGCAAAAATTTCTTTGCTACGTCTACATTCTTGGGATACATAAAAAATTGCCCAGTTTCAATCCCTGCATACAATCCCACATCCCTCCCAGAAGGAACAGCCGGTTTATCAACAGTTACAATACCAATTACCTTTGAATCATCCATAGTCCTGTCAAACGATGATGATTCCTCACTACTAGAAGATACAACAAATTTACTACTGGGTTTCGGATTTTTTGAGCGCATCTACCACATACAAGAAAAATATGTTCAGAGTTTTTTAAATCAAACAGGCCTCCTCCCTCAGCCGCACCCAACACTTTATTATTCTACCCAGAAGTTCAAACATACAATTACCAGTTCCAAGAAACTAATATAATAGCAAAAATGGTATAAACAGAGTCACTAACCTGTAGTAGAAGAACAACAATCATCGTCTCTGGTCACCACCTTCACTTCAGACAATAAAGCGTCGGTTTTTACAGGAAGACCACAGTAAAACGGTGGACTACGATTGAAGTTTGAAGACATTTTCTCTCTAGAAATAATTTCTTCTCTCTCTACAAATGAATATGGCTTGAGGGAGGGAGAATGACGAGAGTTTATATTGACCCTCAGTTTTTAAAACGACGGCTCTTTGGGACACGTGTTAACATCATCCCTCTTTGCATGCACGTCTTTTCGTTTGCCCTCATGATGATCTTTGGAGTAACGTGCTCGGTTATCACGTCTGTCTCTCTCCTCCGCCATTATTAAATTCAAGAACTCACTGCCCTAGAAGATTTTTACAGATCTTACAGCACGTTCACTCCCGTACATTAACAACCATCTGCGGCTACACGATCCTGCTGTGCAATTTTAAGCATGATTTCTAATTCAAAAACCTAAGTACAACTATTGCAGCTGTCACTTACCTCAATTTCGGTCTGACAGAAGCACAAAATCAAAAGCCAATCCTGCTTCAGTTATATTTCAGTCAAAAATTATCATAGATACAGTAAGTGATGACAAGACGACCTCAACAAAGTCAAATCATTATGATTAATAACTCGACCTTACATATACATACAACACGGATGGTTCTTTTCAACACACAGAATGATTTCCCCACCAGCAGCCCTTTAGCAAATTTATCCAACACGATTTATCGAACTGATGTCTCTCATAGCTCTAAATCTAGTAAAAGTTCGCAAATCACTCCACATCAGAGGCCGCAACCAAGTTTCCACCCATGATAACAAGTGTTCAAGTTGACTATGATGATACTCTCACAACAAGGAAACAAATACATAACACGATCTGCAAAGTTCAACTCAGCAATATTTCGATCTACATATTTATGACCTATATCATTTTTGACTAATTCGATAGCAATTCATTCAAGAAGTTTCAAACACTTATAAGACAAGAAAAGAAAATTTAAATTTATTATTCAAGAAAAATAATTTACAAGGACGAATACTTCAACTAGTTCGAAAATCAAGATTACAAGTTCTACAGACAATTTTTTCTTTTACAAAAAAAAGCCTACGTTGCAGATGACAGTGCAACACTTAAGAAAAAATAATGGCGGGCCCAGCAGAAGAACTCAAAGCCCAAGAAGAGGAACTGGAGTGAGGTAGAGGACAAAGTTAATCCCACTACTCCTCCATAACCCCCACCTCCACTGCCGACGAAGGACCTCCTCCACCATTACAATACCTAATCTTTTGCGGGGTATCGACAATACTTAATAGAGGACACCCCGGCCTTCTTATCCTCCACCGCCACCGCATCCTCTGCAAGCATCCGAAGATAGGACCGACGATGAGCAGCAAACAAAACCACATAATGGAATCGCCACATTTGATGATAATCATCATCTCCCTCCTCTACTTCTTCTCACGACATCTCATGGAAAGTTGGAGGAAAAGGAATTGGAGTCGGCTGAGAAAGACTTTGGGTCTCAAAATAACGAGTTTGCAGACTTGCCATTTTGGTCTGAACTCTAGCTTCATATTCTTGGCGTCGAGTTGTCACCATCACTACTACTTATACCAATCTGAATGACTGGCAAAGTTAACCAGGGTGAACAGTGATAGCAACTATTCACCATGTTTTATACTAGCAGCATTTAATGCATGCCACAACTTCCAATAAGGTATTCATCACAAGTGCACATCTCAAGTAGAATTTTTGGGAGACCCAACAGTCGAAACTATTATTTTTCCAAGATAAAATGGAAGCCATCAATGCAGCACTCAATTCAAACGACTGGACTTCTTAACAAACATCACTCCCAACACACGTTTTTCCTGCTATTGGTTGAGAGGAGGAAGTTGTGAGGGCTTATTTCTAATCCTCATACTGAGTCTGATATTCAAACTCACATAGCTCGAGTAAACACACTGATAACCAACCAAGGACTAAAAGTAAGGAGATCGTAGTACAGACTTCCTTACCTATAATTTAAAGATATCAAAGCATCCTGTGACTTTGCGCTTCAGAAGATACTCCTCCACTTATCAATAAGTTGTATGCATGGGAACATCACAAGAGATCGTATGTTCCCAACGGTTTGAAGTTATAGCTAATGAATATTAATAGATCCATTGCAGATCAACAAATATCAAGACGTTACAGAAGGCCATTATGAAGACTCCTCAAAACCTGATATTGTAACGTCCCTCATCAATGTAACCAACAGTCATATTATAAGACCTATAAAAAGAAACCTGAAGATCAGGATCCTGAACGGCTATTATCACCTAGAGTTCTCTTAGAGATTGTCATCCCTATGAAAACTCAGAGACTTGATCTCTTTCACTCTTTGTAATAGCTAGCATATATATAAAAACACCATTCCTTCAAAAATCCTCAGGAGAGGTGGTGGTTTTTAACCCATTCAAGGGGTTTCCACGCTAAATCACGTGTCAATTGCTTTTAGTTCTCAACCACTATTCTATATTTCAAAGGTGTAAAACACTATTTTCGGTCTCTGTGGAAATAAGTTATTACAGGTTTTACCTTATGAGATTAACTCGATAGAACATTATAGATAATTCGTATCAAATCGGGTGCAGAATCGTTGATAATCCATTAGAATGTCCAGGTTACTACGGCCTTAAACTGCCGAACCGCAAGTATGAAAAAGAAGGCGCAATACCATTATACTTCAGGGCGAGCTCGACCTCAGCTTCAGACAATGTTCAACCTCAGCCTCGGACACAATAATCAAACTTATCAAACCACATTATGAAGGAGCTCGAGGTCGAGGTACTCAAGGCGATTGCAACTTATTCAAGCTTATACCCGGGGCGATCCCGATCTTAGCCTCAGACCCAATAATCGAACTTATCAAACCACATTATGAAAACGCTCAAGGTCGAGGTACTCGAGGCGATTGCAACTTATTCAAACTTATACTCAGGGCGAGCCCGATTTCAGCTTCAGACACAATGTTCAACCTCCGCTCCAAACCTCAGCTCGACCTCATTATTCATTTAACTCATACTCGAGGCGAGCTCGACCAACATCTTACAGGTCAGTTTTTGGTTCGTCCAAATTTGACCAAATAGAATACATTCTACAAATCTAAAAGCTACCGCCTAGATACAACCAGCACAGCACAGCTCTACATATTATATATCTTATTAGGGTCGCTTATTGATATGCTCAATTTGACCTTTAATTGAGACCTACAACATAGGTCTTCAAGTATGCACGCTCTCCTGAGGGTCGCTTATTGAGTCAATCAATTCGACCTGGCCGGGACACGCTATACAGCTATTCAACATTCAATATTTCTTATTATGGTCGCTTATTGATACGCTCAATTCAACCTTAAACAGAGACCTACAACATAGCTCTTCAAGTATACACGCTCTCCCGAGGGTCGCTTATTGAGTCAATCAATTCGAGCTGGCCGAGACACGCTATACAGCTATTCAACATTCAATATTTCTCATTACGGTCGCTTATTCATATGCTCAATTCGATCGTTAACTGAGACCTACAACATAACACTTCAAGTATACACGCTCTCCCGAGGGTCGCTTATTGAGTCAATCAATTCGACCTGGCCGAGACACGCTATACAGCTATTCAACATTCAATATTTCTCATTACGGTCGCTTATTGATACGCTCAATTCAACCTTTTACTGAGGCCTATAACATAGTTCTTCAAGTATACACGCTCTCCCGAGGGTCGCTTATTGAGTCAATCAATTCGACTTGGCCGAGACACGCTATACAGCGATTACAACTACTACAATTCTTCTCACAGTTGGTTATTGATTCACTCAAATCGACCTGTGCTCGAGACATACTATCATACATTCTAAATCATACATTATCATCCATTCTACTACATTATCATACATTTTAATACATTATCATCCATTCTACTACATTATCATACATTCGAATACATTATCATCCATTCTACTACATTATCATACATTATAATACATTATCATCCATTCTAGTATTTTATCATACATTCGAATGCATTCGAACAGTTTCTTCAACCAATCCAACCATGCAGTTTACATATCCAAAGGTCAAAGATTTCTCTCAACCAACACCACTCGTTCATGATGCATCTCGTGCTATTGGCTGAGATAGGGCAAATGTAGTAACTTATTTCCAATACTCCACCTAAACCCAGATTTCGACCTTCAGCCCGATTGAATGTAAAAGCCAGTTCTGAAACTCAAGCTTAGGTCTCAGCATTCGACCATCACGCATTTACTCGACCTCATCAACAAACACATGACGCATTTATGACAGATAATGGAGCGGTTATAAGGAAGAATAGTTACTCAAACCATTACTCGACCATTATGAAGACCCTTCAAGCCCTGATATTGTAACGTTCCTCATTAAAGCAATAATGGTCATGTTATAAGACCTATAAGTAGGACCAAAGAGCTACCGATTGGAGAGGCTTCTCTGACACACCTTCTAAGAGACCTTTTCTAATATCTCTCTCTTTTTGTAATAGCTAACAATCTATAAACATCTCTCTTTTTCTAAATCCTTAAGAGAGGTCGTGGTTTTTTACCCATTCAAAGGCTTTCCATGCTAAATCTCGTGTTAGTTATTTTCTGTTCTTAGCTAAAATAATTTATTTCAAGGGTATAAGGCGTTATTTTCGTCCAATACGAAAATAGGCTAGCGGCTTGATAAGCTACTCCAACTTATCGAAGGCCTTGCTCTACAAACTTGTCTATAAACAGTATGAACTCTGCGCTCAATGTCTGACATGTTGTGTACAAGATTCATAATCTGTTCTGGTGCTTCTTTGCTGACCCTAGACAATTCTAAACCTCAATTCTCTGATTTTCAAACTTACTCAAATTCATCCTCATGTTTCCCTGATTGATATTGTTCCACGCGAATCCAAAGTCAATTTCTGTCAAAAATAGTCACAAAATCATGAGGTCGTACCATAAGAGGTGGTAACTTTGATCATGGATTATCATGGAGGAGTCGGTGTTGGGGTGAGGATTACTAGGATATTCAATACTTGTGGGCCTCAGATGTGTATCGTTGATGGTCGGGTGGTTAGTAACTTTGTTGCTCAAGCTTTAAGCATGGAGCCATTGACACTTTCTAGAGATGGGAAGCAAACTAGAAGTTTCCAATATGTTTCTGATCTAATTTAATTCCGGATGCCCAAGTGCCCTTCCTTTCATCAAAGATCAGGTTTTTCGGGTGGAACAATATCAATCGCTTCATAGGGTTCCGGATGCTCAACTGGTTTCGATTGCTTCAATTCACTCTAGTCAAAATTGAAGTCGAGATCCATGTTTGTCGCAATTTCTTTAGTACAAAGGCGATGATAGGCGAATTTCATCAAATCTGTACCGGTGAGATTAAAATTAGACGTTTACAAATGATCTTTCCGTAGTAATGGCTTCAAACCATATTCAAGTTTTTCAAATTCTGCAGATAAGCCTAATACAAGGGATGTTATTGAAGTGGCTCCAAAGATGCACAAGGATTCTGTTGGTTCAAAAATAATACCAGCTTCTGCTTTTGTTCCGGAACTGAGGCTCGATAGTGCTGTTAAGAATAAAGAGTCAAATCAACAGATCTCTGTTAAGTCGAGTGATGCTTTGATCTTGTTCTCTCCTTCAATCAAGCGATGTGGAGGATCATTGGATGTTGTTGTTGTGTCGATATTTGTTGATTCTGATCACGATTTAATTGTTGCGGCATATACTTCTACTTTCGATTTGATTCAAAAGATTGCGACTGAATGCGGAACCTGTCAACACCGGGTTTTCTCGCGATTGCGACAATGTTTTGGGTATAAAATGGCTCCATTTTTTAGGCGTAATTAATTGAGATTTTGCCAATTTGATCATGAAGTTTTGCCAACTTAGGGTCGAGTATACTTTGGTCGATGTCGCTTCTCTGCCTGCTAAGCTCATTAATGCAAGCTCGACTCATCGTTTATTATTACGTGTGCGAGCTCGATTCATCGTTTATTATTACGTGAGCGTTACCGGGTTCTTTTACAGTTGTTGGTGCAACCATCCGCCCCCAAGCCCAAGTCTTCTTTAACTTCTATACCAGTACTTGCACTTCCAGATTCTTCAAAAGAGTTTTACCTCGAATGTGATGCTTCAGAAGGCGGCATAGGAGTTTTTTCTTATGCAAGCTGATGGTCATCCTTTGGCTTATTTTAGATTTATACATCATCAAAACCTAGTTTTGTTTGTTTCTTCTGTACAAGGAGAAAAGGTAACAAAGATGTACTACAAGAAGTGTTTAGAGTTTATGAAACTAGTCGAGGAATTCTACAGAGCTTACCGTGCTCTAACTAAAAGATATGATCATGCAACAAGGGCTCTCCGACAGGCCCATCATACTATTGTAGAAGTGTTTCCCAACCAAGTTCCTCTTATATTAACTGATGATTCACCATCAGGCCTTTCCAATACTGACATCGAACCATACACACCTGAGATGTCACACTTTGACACCGATGACTTATCTTACAAAAGAACATACTTGGGGGCGAGCTCAACCTCAGCTTCAGGCTCAATGCTCGACCTCATATTTTCAACAACATCAACCGTATTATTAAGGTGCTTGAGGTCGAGGTACTCGAGGCTATTACAACTTATTATCAAGCTTATATCCAATAATATTCAAGGTCGGGGTATTCAAGCTCATACTTGGGGGCGAGCTTGACCAACATATTACAGATCGATAATTGGTTCGTCCAATTCGACCAACAGATAACATATTACATAATACATTACAGGTCCACAATGGGTTCATCCCAATTCGACCAACCCATCTAATACATTACATGTCGGTTATTGGTTCGTCCAATTCGACCAACAAATCTAATACATTACAGGTCGATAATTTGTTTGTCCAATTCGACCAAACATATCATATTATTAGTCGATAATTGGTTCGTACAATTAGACCAAGCAAATTACATATTACATATTACATATCATAGTTTTCATTTTACTATCATTTTTGTACGTCATTCTTACACTAATAAAATAATTGTGTTTGACCGACTTACATCAAAGTACTCTTCTATTATCTCATACATTACTCTTTTACTATCTTTATCATTTTTGTACGTCGTTTTTACACTAATGAAATACTTTTGTTTGACCAACCTACATCAGAGTACTCTTCTACTATTTCATACAGTACTCTTTTACTATCTCTTACATTTTTGTGCGTCATTCTTACATTAATGAAATACTTGTGTTTGACTGACCTATATTACAATACTATTCTATTATCTCACGCAGTACTCTAAAATACATAACACATCTACTATTACAGATATACAATGGGTTCATCCCAATTCTTCTACTACATTACAGATCGGTTATTGGTTCGTCAAATTCGATCTTCTAATATATTACAAGTCGATAATTGGTTCGTCCAATTTGACCAATAGATAACATATTACAGGTCAACAATTGGTTCATCCCAATTCGACCAACAGATTACATATATTAAAGATTCACAATTGGTTCATCCAATGCGATCAACACATCTACAACGAAAAGGTTCCAATACAGCAATCTTGACCAAAGCCATTGGTTCTAGAGAACCCCACAATCACAACGGATTTTCATGAAGGAACATTGGAAATGTTCTCCGGATATTGAATACAACATTAATGATGCTTCTCAACTAATACCACTCGCTCACGATGCTTCTCGTGTTCTTGGCTGAGAGAGGGCAGTTGTAAGGGCTTATTTTCCACTCTCTACCTAAGCCTAGATATCGACATCCATACCAACAACTCGATTCAACGAACACGCAGAGTCATTAATGAAGTCGTTACAAGAAGAAAAGTTACTTAAGCCGTTACACAACCATTATGAAGACTCATCAAAACTATGATTGTAGCGTTAGTCATTAAAGTAAATAACGGCCATATTATAAGACCTATAAATAGAACCAGAGAACTACAAATTAGACACAGAGAAAATTCGAGGCAGACTTTTCCTATCAAGAAAGTCTATACAGAACTATTCAAAGTGTTTTTTGTAATAGCTAGCCAATCAATAATATCTATCTTTCTAAATCCTCAAGGGATGTCGTGGTTTTTAACATATTCAAAGGTTTTCCACGCTAATTCTTGTGTCACAGATTGATTGTTTCTTGTTAAACGTTCTTACTATCTTTAATGTGAGAGACTAAGTTCGATATACGAAATTATATTCTTACACCTTAAAAAAAAACAAAAAACATTCTACTAGTTGCAGTGGAAAAAAGATATGCACCATATCGTAATCATCCTTAAAGAAGAACGATAAATGTAATGTACAACAACAAAAAAATCCATTCTACGGATATAATTGCTGGTAGTACCAGGCTAAAAAATAACAACTCAGAAGTGTCCCCAAAGTTTGATACTTTTGTAACATGGGATGATGATGGACTACAAAGGAAAATAATAGGTTGGGGTGTCCTTGATTTCAAATCATACAAATAGCTTTAGTCCAAATGAAGAGTTTTTGCACCATTGGATTCTTTCACGAGTTGTGTGTGTGTTTTGATTAAAGATGAGGGAGCGCGTTATGTCTCTACCAAGCCAGGCCAGGCTAGGCCAGTTGCGGTTCACCTACACATTCCAAAACACTCCAGCCTGGCTCATTATCTTCCCACTATACCCATGTAGTTTCGAGTTGGACAAAAAGTCAAGAAGGGTGTGATTGGTACAAAACAAAATTAGTAACGACTTTAGTAATTGAAGATCCTTCCTTAGCTGTAAAGTGTAAACCACTTTTGGCGAAATTAGATAAACGCGTTATAGGCCCTGCCCTGCGTTACTTCGCCGCTCTATCGTTTAAGTCCCTATCTAATGCCTCATCACTACTCACATTTCATCTCTACTCAAATCACAACAATACTATCTCAAGTGCTCAACCATCTATCTCTACCTCTACTCACCTCCTACATTCATGGCTTCTTCTGCTCTTCTAGTTCAGCTTCTCTTTGTAGTAGTTTCTCTCTTCCAGTTCTCCTCAGCTGGGAGAGCACTCTTGGATTTAGTCCAAGATGAACCCAATCAGCTATTGAAGTACCATTATGGTCCTCTTCTCTCTGCCCAAATATCTATCAATCTCATTTGGTATGGCAAATTTAAGCCATCCCAGCGCGCTATTGTTTCCGGTTTCTTTAACTCCATCTATTCTGAGAAACCCCAGGTTAACAGACAACCCAGTGTGTCAACATGGTGGAAGACTACTGAAAAATACTACCACCTGACCTCGTCTAAAAAAAGTTCTCTTGTTCTTACACTGGGGAAACAAATCATAGATGAGAAGTATTCATTGGGAAAATCTCTCACTAGTAGACAATTGGTTGAGCTTGCTGCGAGAGGGGAGCAAAAGAATGCGATAAATGTTGTGTTGACGGCGTCTGATGTGGCTGTGGAAGGGATGTGTATGAGCCGGTGCGGGACACATGGGTCTACTTATTCAGCTTCGAAGAGTAGCAAGTTTGCTTACATTTGGGTTGGAAACTCGGAGACTCAGTGTCCAGGGAAATGTGCCTGGCCATTCCACCAACCGATTTACGGACCTCAGAGTGCACCATTGGTTGCACCCAACAATGATGCTGGCGTAGACGGCATGGTTATTAACCTGGCTAGTCTTTTGGCTGGAACTGCTACCAACCCTTTTGGTAATGGTTATTTCCAGGGACCATCTGATGCGCCTCTAGAGGCTGCATCTGCTTGTTCTGGTGTTTACGCAAAAGGGGCTTACCCCGGTTATGCTGGTGACCTCTTGGTTGACTCGAACACTGGTGCTAGCTATAACGCGCACGGGAACAATGGAAGGAAGTACCTGTTGCCAGCATTATTCGATCCCTCGACTTCTTCATGTTCGACTCTGGTTTAGACTAGAACACTTAGCGGGATTCGACAATTTACTAGTGAAAAGATGTATTATGTATAACGTTTTGAATTTACAATTCATTCATTCTTTTTTTAAATTCAATGAAACTCCAAAATTACTTCTATCTGTTAGAGCCCAAGTTTATCCAAATAGTCAAGTTCTTAATGCTTAGACTTCGGTAAGACAGGAATCTTGGAAGGAATCAAGTGTACATCACACTCCTAACAAATGCAGTTGTTTAACCTAAACTTAATTAGTTATTACTTATTACAGGTTTAGTGGTAAACCTGCATCCTTGCAAGGAGTCTAAGTGGTGGGAAAACCACTAAAAAACCCTCTACCACCCCAAAATAGTGGTTTTTATCCCAGCAGGGGAGATTTTGATGGGGTGATGGGGTTCCAATAAAAAGATTCCATGTCATCATCCTTTTTAGCTTACTTGAACACTCCAAAATCTCAACCAATAAAATCTTCTCCTTCATGATTTCTCCATTAAAATCAAAATAGTAGCTCAATATTTCCACACAAAAAATCCCAACTTAATTTCATCTTATTCATATGAAAATTCAATCGTTTTAAAATCTCGCACAAGTATTTGCGAAGGACTAAGATGCCGTTTGATTTTTTTGCTGATTCTAAACACTTATTATGAATCTGAAGCTTGATTGCTGAACCTGAACCGTAAAAAATATTGTTTGTTTATTTTGCTAAATATGAACTATGAACTAGTTGAAAATTGTATCATTGTCCAAATTAGCCATTCAAAATAGTGGGATTGTCAATTGTCTCTTTCATTTCGGTCACTCCGTATTATTTGCATCTTTGTATCCATTAAGAACCACATAATGCACTTGCGCCTACGTATACATGACGAGGTTTTATATCTCGCTTCAAGGTTCTCCTCAAAGGATGATGCCTCAAAATATTCCCAATTACGAAAACCCCAAACCGCTATCATCCTTAATTGGGGTAAAACTGGAAGAGCATTCCAATCCTTTATTTGAGTAAAACTATAAAGAGCTTCAATTTAAATTTTAGAATTTTGTTACTCTTAATTTCTGCAGCCATCTACTGCATTGAGCTCTTTTACACAATTTTTGTGACCCACAACAAATTAATATAAAAAAATTAAAACAGGTATAATGCTGAAAATAAGTTATTCAAAATATTAACTTTTTAGGGAGAATTTAGAAAATTTGGGATTGCATAAAGCTAAAAGTCAACAATGCGTTTGGAAATAGATTATACCAAAAAAGGTTGTTAACTATTGAATCATCCCCCAAAACAAAAAATTTTGATACGAATTTAACATATCCTCAGGAAAAATAAATTCATCTTTTGGGGTTATATATTAAAATTCCTAAACAATGGCAAGGAGAAGAGCTGAGAACTACAACTTCATCAATGGCCAACAAATTAATATAAAAAATTAAAAACATGTACAATGCTGAAAATAAGTTATTCAAAATATTAACCTTTTAGAGAAAATTTGGGATTGCCCAAAGCTAAAAATCAACAATGTGTTTGGAAATAGATTATACCAAAAAAGGTTGTTAACTATTGAATCATTTCCTAAAACAAAACTCTTTGATACGAATTTAATATATCCTCAGAAAAAATAAAATAATCTTTTGGGGTTATATATTAAAAATATTTAACAATGGCAAGGAGAAGGGCCGAGAGCTGCCGCTTCATCAATGGCCAGGAGTTGTTTGGAAAACTTATATGATCTTTTACTTCATGGGGTATTCTGCAATTTCTAAATACTAGAAAGTTTATTGGGAAGTGAGGTGTTAATGGTTGTAGATGAGAGAAAGAGAAAAAAAGATAGTATAATTTAAAAGAGAGAGATCCCAAATGAAAAAGATAAAATAAGGGTATATTTGGGCTTTCATATTTTACTTAAGTCACGTACTAATTACCTCTGAATTTAGTAAACTTGTTTCAGAAAAGCTAAGATTTCTAACTTTTTTTAAACTTCTTATATGGGGGTGCCATTACCAATAAGTTACTTTTTAAAACAAAAAACAAACTCAACTTATTTAGAATTTTAACTTAATTTGGGGCAATTAAATTAAATAAGTTGAATAAGCTAAAAAAAAAGCCTATAAGAGTATTTGTAGTCTACTTTCTATATGGGCTTAAAGTCAAATTTGAAGAGCCAAATCTCTATAAAACACCTACTCCCAACTCTCCAAATTAAAGTCAAATTGCCTAAAGTCATATTTATTCATCAAATTTGACTATTTTTTTTTAACTCTTCAAACCAAATTTAATGAAACAAAATCTACCAAAAAATTAAGGATTTTATGAAAAAGTTAACATCATGCGGCATATGACGAATACTTTTTGAGGAGTCGGATGTATTGAAAAAAATATTTTACTTTTATTAGCCAATAAAGTCAAATTTGGTGGCTAATATTTGAGGAGTCGACTACAGATGCTCTAATACAACTTCATCTTTTTCCCTATTATCATCATTCATCATTGGGTTTTTGTTGCAATTTTTTCCTTTTTAGGCCATATGATTGTGAATATCATATTATATATCTTTTCTTATAGAAAATTCACAAAGAAAGGACTAATACTACTCGTAAAGATTCGTTATTTTTAAATGTGCTTATTTAAGATGATAAGGGTTTTGATCGCTGTAAAACAATTTGTAATTTGAGTTGTGGATATAATTCACAATAGCCCTCCCAATCTTGTTCTTGTAACCATGCCTATTTTAAGTGGAAAAAGTGTCTGCAACTAATTATTTTGTTTTGATGTAGAAGATTTAGAAAAAGAAGATCCTATTAATATTAGGTTTCCTGTTTTGTAGAGACTATTGAGTTTTGCTAAGTTGTCTACCATTAACTAATTAAAGATTTAAAACGTTAAAATTGGAGTTCGGTTTTGCGACTCCTAGGATTAGGGAGCACATACCAACTCCTTCACATAAATAATGGACATGTGGATTCTCCAACTCTCCTCCCACCCCCTAAATTTTTTTTTTCTTAATACCTTCTTTACCCCCTTGAGGACTAATCTCCAAATAAACTATTTTGTACTATTCTTGTAAAAGGATATTGGGAGGAAAATTCAGGCGCAGGAGGAAAATTAAGATCAAAATCACGGGGACTTTGAACTAAACTTGGAGCGGTCCAACCAACACTTTTCGATGCTAAAACATCAGGTTCACCATAAATCAATGGGTTTAAACCATTATTCTTGTGACCCCTTTCGTGAGCACTCAACGAAGCTTTGGGAGGAAAAACCGTATGACATACATGTCACTCATGATGGTGAGTCCTCGCATTTAGTATACGATACAACTCAATGTGTTGGCAAACAAAGCACTCATTGTGATGGTTTTCACTATAAAGTGCCCTATACAGTACCCTATACATATTAAAAAATGTCGTAAACGGTATTTCCCCAACTTGTGAAGTTACATTCTTTTCTAATTGTCTTTCAACTTGATGGTGACTAAAGTTGTGGCTACCTAAAGCTTGGGAAGGAATGATTTGAGGCATACCTTACATTTGGATTTCTTCGGTGTTGGAGAAGTAGTATTAGGCATTTGGGAGACGTGGACACGGTTTAGAGCAAGAATGGGTGGGTTGTTGCCTCTTACGCATAATCTCGCCTCAACGGGGAGACATAGATATGGTGGAAGGAGCACTAGTTATTGAGGATCAATGGTTGTTAAAGGTTGATAAGAATATAAAGAGTGAGAGCTTTAAGGATTTGGACATGGGATTTGTTCTTGGGGGGTAATGCGTGTTGCACAAAAGGGTTTCAACAAATCAAATATCTAGATCCTATGGATCATAACTTTATTTTAACCACAACTACAAAATAGTTTATTTCAATATTAGTCCTCTACGGGGTAAAGAAAGCATTAAGAAAAAAATAGAGTTAGTGGGTGGGAGAGTTATGTGTCCATTAATTTTGTGAAGGAGTAGGTAGGTGCCCATGGGAGTCGTAAAGACGGACTCTTAAAATTGGGTTAAGAAATGGGATGAAGTGGCACTTTTGATTGTGCCCTCATCACCCCGTCAAGATTTACCCCCATCAAAAAATTTCTCCTAACCCCTACCACTTTTCCCTTATTTTTTCACTACCCAAAGTTTAAAAATGACTCTAGGTGGAAATGGTAGGCAGTAGCAAGGGTTCTTAATTGATATCTGGGTATTATTTTCTCTGACGTAAAATCAAGTCGCGGAAGCGAAAACTTGAAGATTACGAAAACCTAATTAAAATTTGGGTTTTCTCTAAACAGTAAAACTCAAAATAAACATAAACTTAGCTATTCGTTATTCTCTCATCAACAACTTAATAAAATGTTACACCACCCTCTCCTATATATCCTAGAACCCTAGGATATCTTTCCTAGAATATTTCCCAATATCTCTCTAAAATAGAAACGACTAAATACTAGAAACTCTTAAAACCAGCTCCAGCAGAGCATAAAGAAAAATAGGAATAGTACAAAGACATGTGGGAAATGATCACAGAAGATGTTCACATCAAACCCTCCATCTTTGAAAGATTTCAACCACAAAATCAGTAAGTTGGGACTCTTCTGAAAATTTTGAAATCTTCCACGGAATTTTCCATATCCATAAATTATACCAAAGGTCGTCAAATTCCTATATTGAACAATGTCTAAAATAGAAGAAAACACCGTGATCCGCTTCTCGAAATTCAGAAAAAATTCATCCCAAAAAAGATTAACAAATTGTGGGTACTATAGGGGTTGGGTTGGTAGTAGCTGCTAGAGCAAGTCTGGTTGCTTTTGAAGGATCTGGGTCAGGTGGGAAACCCCCAAGTAACGACCACGTGTGTTGTAAGGTAGGCCTCGGTGGTGGAGTAGGGATGTGGTTTATGAAATCATGAGATTCCCACCAAATTTTAAAGTCAAAAGTGGTTGGATGGAATTGAAAGTGGGTTGTAGTTGATGGATGGTGGGCTGGGCCTGGGTGACTTCAAAACAAGGTACACGCTGCTCATGTGATGAAGCTTTTTGTCCCCTACGAATGGTCTCTATCTTGATCTCCCAACCTGTAAAAAGAACCAGCTGGTTTTCCAGTCCATCAGCCTCAATATCAGTCGATGCATCCCTTTCTTTTCTTCCCACAAACCTAGTCGAGCGTCCCCTTCTTCCTTTCTCGTTAAAGCCATTTTTTCTCTAGGGTTTAGAGCGGCTTTAGGAGCGCCATTGGGAACGGGTCTGGCTTGGGTTTGGGCTTTGGTTTGGCCCTGGGCTTTGGCTGGATCTTTAGGGTCTTACACCCCACATGCCACCCTCGTTTGGCTTCGTCTCTCCCATGACTCTGTAAGCTACCAACAAATATGCCGATAATCTCTGATGATCCAATTACAATCTTGTCCCCAAAACACTTCAACAAACCCCCTTTGTCTCTGTCAATTACTCTGTTCAAGGCTACAACGTTGGTCGCTTCTAAGCCTCGGGCAGAAAGCTCGGTGTTAACCTTTTGTGAATTTGTATCTGTGACGACGACGGTTGTAACGACTACTGAAACCCTGGGATAGTTGGTTGTCATGTTAACGATAACCTTGCCTTCGTCGGTGCTACTCGCGGCTCCGATTGCGGGGATCTTTGTCACTTCTTCCAATTCGGCACGTGGGTTTTCCTTGTCTGTATTTTCCCTTACGGTTTTGGTACTCCCAACTTGGGGTTTGCTCTCCAATGCACCTAGAGGAGAGGGTTGAGGTAGGGGTAGTTTTAACGCCTCGAAACTCAAGATGACGTTGACAAACTTGTTAAGTTGATTCTTAAATATCGCGATTGCTTGCGCGGTGTTTGTGGCATCCTTTTCCGCCGCAGCTCTTATACGAGACATCGTAGATATCGATAACTTGACTTTTCCCGAAACTCTAAACATCACTCTTTCCATGGAACGAATATGGCTCTAAAATAACATTGTAGCAGTTACCCAAAATCACTGTAACAACACAGAAAACTACTGTAGCAGTTGCTGTAAAAAAATAAAATAAATAATCTCCCAAAATCTTGCTAGCTCGGTTACCAATTCGACGTAAAATTAAGTCGTGGATTACGAAAACCTAATTAAAATTATGGTTTTCTCTAAACACTAAAACTCAAAATAAACATATACTTAACTATTATTTATTCTCTTATCAACAACTAAATAAAAGGCTACACCACTCTCTCCTATATATCCTAGAACCCTAGGATATCTTTCCTAGAAAATCTCCCAATATCTCTCTAAAATAGAAACAACTAAATACTAGAAACTCCTAAAACCAACTCCAGCAGAGCATAAAGAAAAATAGGAATAGTACAAAGACATGTGGGAAACGATCACAGGAGATGTTTACATCATTCTCATTTTAACTTTGATAAAAAGATTAATCGATAAAAATCGGAGATTATAGTTTACTTTTCCTTCATTTTGTTTGTTTGAATTAAGCATAAGATTAATCGTAATTAATCGCAATAAATTGTAAATTAATTGTAGGTTAATAAAAAATAAAAAATAGCTAATACATGGATGATCTTTAAAATAAAATGATAAAATTAATAGACTTAAAATATTCATATTACGATTGAAATTATTTGTTACACATGTTGAAAAGTTAATAATAATTCGAGTGATTTCCTTATTCTTGGATATTTGTCCTCTTTTGATATTCAATATGAGTAAGATAATGGGCCCACATCACGTTTGTCCCCTCGTATATATGACTGTATTGATGTATGTATTCATCCTACACTACATGTGGATATACTTAAGAATTCTGAGTGGTGGACAACCCAATACCGATATGTTTCCATGCAGCCTCTCAAATGTTATAAGGTTAAAAACATCATATGCCTGCTCAGACGGATACCCATACCCCTGGCGGTATGCAAAACCATACCCATAATTATAGTGGGATGTTTGGGCATATAGGTATGAAGATCTAAATGAAGATCCTTGTGAGTCATACTCTTCGTCGTAGCTTTGCTAGATGAGGTATGACTCATAACATACAATTTCAAAATTTATATTTATTTTAACTTAAGGCCTTGTGATCCAACAATAGATTTAATCTCGATTAATCTCATTTTAATATCAATTTTAATCCTGATTAAATAAGATTTTTGCAGCATCTAGATGAGATTTGGCTAAAATATTCAGAGTCGATTAATCTTGAGACTAAAATCCCTTATGCGCTAGTAGCGACATTCAGAATGTCATCAATGATCTGACATTCTAGATTAAATCTCTAACTTTCCCATCTAAAGGTTGATTTATCTGAGGTCAAAAAATTTAAGCAGGAATTTTTTTTTGATTGTCGCTGCACCATTTAATACCCCCTAAGTTTTTTGTTTTTCTTTTGTCTTACGGCTAGGCCTACTTCTTGGGGTGGTCGGACGAGGTAAGGGGAAGGGTGGTATTCCACCACGCCCCTTCTGGGATGCACTTTTATCTCCCCCGCCAATAGACAAATGGTAAATATTCCAACCTGTTAGATTTTTTCTTAAACTTCCTTTGGGCTTGGGCTAGCCTAATCATTTTCGTTTAGGTTATCCACGTGGGCTTGAGTTCTGGACTCTTGCTTAGTCTTTTCACCAACTTGAAGTGGACCTAATCTTTAGGATCACATCTCCTCTTTACTAGTTCAAGAGTTCAAACTTCTTTTGACGTAAATAAAAGAAAATAGTTGTTGCATCTTCCTTTTAAATATCCTTTGTTATACCACCTTCATATATAGAAAAGGAACAGTTTACTCGTCTCTCTCACACTTAACACAGAGAAAATAGTTTTCATTAAACTCAATCTCTCTGTGTGTTCAAACTCTCTCATTCGTTGGAACGGTTTACGTGAGGTGCGAAAATACTGTTTGTTATTGTGAGTAGACTTCCGGTACGAAGCTACCGTATATGATCGTAGTATCCTGGGAGGGATCAGACCAATTACCTATACCCGAGGTAGGTCAAAATACTCTTTAAACAGAGTGCGACCCACGCCTCAAACTGTCATTGTTCTACTGCTTCTTTGTTAGAGAAATTGTTAACGTGCTGATTACTGTTTACCGGAGTACAAGCTGCCTCTAGTAGTTGTTGCTGTTTACTGCACGTTACTTGTTGTTCGCTAGAGTAGAACCTGTCTGTTTATTGCCGTTGAAATCTGCCTAAAACTGCCTTTCTCTTACTGTTAAACCTGTCTGTTATTGCTGTTGAAACTGCCCTTCTCTTACTGCAGAAATCTCCATGATTCTTGAGCTAAAATCTACCTATTCTTACTGCTGCATACCTGCAAATCAGACCTGCTGTTGCTGTTTGTTATTTGTTGTTTAACTCGTTACATCGTTGCTGTTACAACTGTGTTACTGCCGTAAACAAAACTTGGTCGGTGTTTGTTACTGTTTGTCATACCGATTACCAACAGTAGTGTTATTGTTCAACTGTTTACGTTATGAGAAAGCGATTACAATCCACATGGAAAATAACAGATACGAAGATGATAAATCTGCAAGATCAGAAGCGACTCAGAAGTAGATGAAGAAAATATCAGAAAAAATATAAAAATTAACTTAAAACCCACTAGAGAAGAAGGCCAAGGTTCTAATACAAACACTATAGGACAAACCTATCCAAACATAAATACTTAAAATGAGGAACAACAAAGAAAAAGAAGGTCTAAACTCAGGCCAGAGGAAGATGCTGAGTTTGAAAGAACCAGAACTATTCCTATCAGATCTAATAACACTACAGATATACTACCTAACTTCCACAATAGGAATATCCCTCCAGAATATCAACTAAAGCAAAGAGTTGGCATTCTGGGTATATCTATTTTGGAAATAGATTGTATCCGAGAAAGAGAAAAATTAATAACATAGTGGTGCACAAAAATGAGTCTTATCATCCAAACCACTTCAAAATTAACAACAAGCTTACAATCAGTAAAAGCATTAATTTACAACAAACTCAGTGGAAATGTAAGAACATGGTTTGCCAAACTTACAGACGAAGAACACATTGAATTGGGTCGAGGTTGTAAAACTGGACTCGAATATTTAAATAAAGTCACGGATGCCATTTATCGAGAAATGGTTGGTGAAGATAAAAAATAGCATAAAAACAAAATATCCCAATTAAAAGAAGTCCAAGCTGCATGGCATTTGGATAACCTAACCATTTGCGATATGTGTTATTTTGACACATACACATGAGAATAAGAAAGATTCTACCATAAATTTAATAAATCAGTTCAGGAATATTATAGAACTTTATTCTATAATAAACTTCCAGGATACATTGCCCGAGTAATCAGAGAAGAATTTAACAAATAGGAGTTTATCCCTGATACTCTTGGGGGAAGAATAAAATTTGCAAAATAGTATATTATACTGGCTTGCCAACAACGGACAGTCACAAAACAACTCAAGGTAAGGACAACATCTGTTATGACAAAACAAATTCCGATATACCTGGAAAATATGGATGCACAATAATATCTCATAAAAAGAAAAATAAATTCTTTAAACGAGAATTTTCACATAAAAAATACCAGTTCAAAAAGTACAAAGGGAAGAAGTTTTTTAGAAACAAAGAAAAACCCCATTTTCAGAAGAAATTCTTTAAAAAGATAAACTTCGTAAAAAAAATGACAACTTTTATCCTCAGAAAAAGAAAAATTGTAAATGCTGGATATGCAACGAAGAAGGGCATTATACAAACGAATGCCCTAATAGGGCAGGAAAAGATTTTAAGCATAAGTAAAAAATCTTAGAGCAAGCCTATGCAATAAGATTAGAACCTGTAGAGGAAGAAATTTCAGAAAAAGAAAGTATTTATCTCCTTGAAACAGAGACTGAAGAAGACAGTTCAGGTACAAAAACTGATAATGAAGAATGGACATGTTAGGCATACTAACAAATTTCGAGGATAATCCAAACTCCAATACCTTAAGCAATATCACAAACCCTAACAACACCTATATAAAAATTGGTTGCAAATTTAAGGGATATAAACAATACCATCTACATGCATACATAGATATATGAGCAAGTATTTGTATTGTAAACAAATATGTCCTACCCCCAGAATTATGGGAAAAGGCAAGAGTACCCTTAGAGATTAAAATTGCAAACAATACTTTGATATATCTTGACTATGTAGCAGGACTATCGATATACTAATAGGAGGAGAAACATTTCATATCCCTTTTATCCATCAACAAGACTCAGGAGTTGATTTTCTTATCGGAAATAACTTCTTCTAAATCTTTATAATCCATTTATCCAAAATGTGGATACTATCAGTATTTCAACAATTATGGGTGACAAGATTGTAATGAGTAAAGTAAGAAATGTAATTAGTGTTAAACTCCAGGGATTCCTTGATCAACATAGAAAACACAAACGAGGTGAAGAAATCAAACAAACCAAACCACAGGTTACCAATGTTAGTATTCTTCATAACAAAGAAGAATATAACTACGAAGATTTAAGTATAGAAATACCAGGAGAGAATCCTTACTTAAAATCCATAAGAGAACTTGAAAAAATCAGAGGAAAATTAAAAAAAATTCGCTCTGAAGATCTATTAGACCCAAATATACGAAGATCAAAACTCACAGCTAAGATCAGACTAAAAGATAAAAGCAAAGTAATCAGGGTTAAACCTATAATTTACTCACCAGACGATAGAGTAGAATTTGCCAAACACATCCAAGAGCTACTTGAATTACATGTATTTTGCAAAAGCAAATCCCCACACAATTTACCTGTTTTTATGGTAAATAAAGCAGCAGAACAAAAAAGGGGGAAGAAATGGATGGTAGTAAATTACAAATCCCTCAATCAAGAAACTATTGATGATGGTTATTATATTCCTAAAATAAAGGAATTAATAAGCCTAATCAGATGAAAAAAATATTACTCCACATTAGATTGTAAATCAGGTTTTTACCAAGTTACAATAGATGAGGAATCACAAAAACTGACAGTGTTTAGTTACCTCTAAGGTCACTACTAATGGAAGGTAGTCCCCTTTGGATTAAAACCAACACCATGAATTTTTTAAAGACACATGGATGATATCTTTGCAGAGTACTTCAATTTTTGTTGTATTTATATAAACGATATCCTTATCTTCAGTAATACACTAGATGAACATTATGAACACCTAAATACTATTATTAATAGATGTAAGAAAGAAGGACTAGTAATGTCCGAGAAAAAAGTAATAATTTGTTAGACATAAATTAAGTTTTTAGGCTTTGAAATTTAGGATGGGAAACACTGCCTTCAACCTCATATTCTAAATAATATCCAACATTTTCTTAGTAAAATTAAGGATAAGAACCAATTATAAATATTTTTAGGTTGCTTAACATATGTAGAAACATATATCCACAAGCTGGCAGAAATGAGGAAACCTCTCCAAGCTAAACAGAAATAATATTTTTGTTTTTTGACTTTTTTTATATAGATAGTGTCTGTTGGTGTCCAATTCCAGGGAACATCTTTTTTGAGTTTAGCTTGGAGAAGTTTCCTCATTTCTGCCAGCTTGTAGATATATGCTTCTGCATATGTTAAGCAACCTAAAAATCTCTGTAATTGGTTTTTATCATTAATTTCACTAGGAAAATTTTGGATATTATTTAGAATATGAGGTTGGAGACAATGTTTCCCATCCTCAATTTCTAAGCCTAAAAACTTAATTTTTGTCTGACAAATTATTGTTTTTTTCTCGGACATTACTAGTCCTTCTTTCTTACATCTATTAATAATAGTATTTAGGTGTTCATAATGTTCATCTAGTGTATTACTGAAGATAAGGATATCGTTTATATAAATACAGTAAAAATTGAAGTACTCTGCAAAAATATCATCCATGTGTCATTGGAAAATCCCTGGTGTTTGTTTTAATCCAAAGGGGACTACCTTCCATTGGTAGTGAGTGATCTTGGGGCTGTCAGTTTTTGTGATTCTTCATCTATTGCAACTTGGTAAAAACCTTATTTACAATCTAATGTGGAGTAATATTTCTTCCCTCTAATTAGGCTTATTAATTTCTTTTTTTTAGGAATATAATAACCATCATAAATAGTTTCTTGATTGAGGGCTTTGTAATTTACTACCATCCATTTCTTCCCGCTTTTTTGTTCTGCTGCTTTATTTACCATAAAAGCAGGTGAACTGTGTGGGGATTTGCTTTTGCAAATTACATGTAATTCAAGTAGCTCTTGGATGTATTTGGCAAATTCTACTTTATCGTCTAGTGAGTAAATTATAGGTTTAACCCTGATTACTTTGTTTTTATCTTTTAGTCTGATCTTAGCTGTGAGTTTTGATCTTCGTATATTTGGGTTTAATAGATCTTCAGAGCAATTTTTTTTTAATTTTCCTCTGATTTCTTCAAGTTCTCTTATGGATTTTAAGTAAGGATTCTCTCCTGGTATTTATATACTTAAATCTTCGTAGTTATATTCTTCTTTGTTATGAAGAATACTAACATTGGTAACCTGTGGTTTGGTTTGTTTGATTTCTTCACCTCGTTTGTGTTTTCTATGTTGATCAAGGAATCCCTGGAGTTTAACACTAATTGCATTTCTTACTTTACTCATTACAATCTTGTCACCCATAATTGTTGAAATACTGATAGTATCCACATTTTGGATAAATGGATTATAAAGATTTAAGAAGTCATTTCCGATAAGAAAATCAACTCCTGAGTCTTGTTGATGGATAGAAGGGATATGAAATGTTTATCCTCCTATTAGTATATCGATATTCCTAGTTACATAGTTAAGATATATCAAAGTATTGTTTGCAATTTTAATCTCTAAGGGTACTCTTGCCTTTTCCCATAATTTTGGGGGTAAGACATATTTGTTTACAATACAAATACTTGCTCCTGTATCAATGTATGCATGTAGATGGCTTGTTGACATCTAGTATTGTTGGTGGTGGTTTTAAATTCTTTGGGAAAAATCTTCATGTTGTTTCGATAATTATTGGTAGATTTGGTCGGGTTTTTAAGATATTACTTATATTTATTTTCTCAGTGAATTTTTTTAGTTGTATTGCACTTAAGCTTTCTACTTTTAGAGATAAATCTTTTATCTCTTTAAGAATCTTGCTTGGAGGAGTCTGCTGGACTTCCTCTATAATTTCTTTTATATATTTGTTTGAAGCTCTCTGACGTTTGTCATGAGTTCCATAATTTGAGGTAAGATATGAGTAAAGCATCTTTGTAAAGACTCAATTTTATTTTCTCTATTTTTTATTGGGTCCATTAGTCCAAAAGGCCCATTTGGAGAGTATCTATTTTTACCGATAATCGTCTAATTTCTGCAAGGGATTGGTTTGCAGGTTCTTCATTTAATATATTTTTTTCTAATTTGGAACCTGGAAGAGTTTCTTACTTCCATTTGTCCATTTTGTACGTGTACCTCATTTTGTCTTTGATAACTTAGAAGGAGTTTTTCTCTTATGTTTAGGCTCCAGTTTTTTGGAAGTTCATTTAATTTTTTTATCTGAGGTTGGTGAATTTTTCTTATTTCAGAGAAGATATCATCTATCTCAATCATTTCTTTTTGCTTGAATAACTCACTGTGATGAGAGTTAGTTAAAGCATATCCCACCACATATATGATGCTAAAAGGACTGTTTCCTGGTTTAACATGTTCAGACCTTTCAAAATGATGGGCTAAACTTAAAATTTTGTTTAGATCTTTGTCATGTAGGCTTATTGCATATTTTGGGTATACTGAAAGGATTAATTTTTTATAACTTAGGTTCCCTTGGACCATTCCTAATAATGCATCCCTGGGGTTATTAATACAATTATCAAGTATTGCTACTTTGATAAGTGTATTAATTCCTTCTCTAAAATGAGATTTTATCATAATCTGAATTCTTCCTAGATGTATATAACCTATTTTACTCCTGTCATCTTTTGGGATGACATTTATTCTTAGGTTTAAGTTTCCTTTTGTGATGAGAGGTAGATTTATACGTCATGATGTGTCTTTTATATCAAGACTATTCTTTATGGCTAACGCCTAGGCCTATTTTCAGATCGGATCGGATCGGAAATGGAGGTATTAAAAAAAAATTCGATTTATTTTCAAAACTAGAAAATCTGTTCCGATCCGATTTTTTCGGAACTGCCAAAATAGATTCGAATCCGAAGTTTTTCAAAAATTTTGATTTTCGAAATTCAGATCAAGTTTTAGAAATTTCAGAATTCGGAAGAATATAATTCAGAGCAAATTTTGGATATTCAGAAAAATCAAAAAATCAAAAAATTCTAAAAAATTCCAAAAATTCTGATTTAAAAATAAAATAAAATGTATTTAACATCTTGAAAATGATAACAACTAAATACCACTTGAAAATAATAACAATATGAAAATAAAAAATGTCCAAATAAGTTTACAAAATTAAACATCATTTAACAAATTAAACATCATTTTTTCAAAATCTCAGCCACAGGAGTTCCATGCAATGCTTTCTCAACCAACTTGTCACTACAAAATCCACAAACATTCAAGAAGAATCATTAGACAACAAGGAAATAAAGTTTCATTTACGACTGTGATCCAACACCACAAATCGGTCTGATAAGACATCTCTTTGCATTCATTTGTGTGTGTTTATATAATATGGTAACTAATATGTCATTCGTGCAGGTCCTCCACGAAGAGATATGGTGTACATGCATGGGGTTTTCTTAGATGCTATTTGAGATTGTGTGTGACCCTTGGAATAAGAGGATTTGTGTAAGGTTAAACCCCATCCTAACTGATTAAAGTAGTGAACATATAAGTAGGCAAGTGATACTTAGATGCTATTTGAGATTTTCACTAAAGATGATGGTGCACGGCGTTGATAGATCCATGTTATTGTACATATGGGGAAACATTTTTCATAGCACCCTTTGGTTTATAGGAGTTGGATACAAATAAATAATTGCATTTCCACTTGGCAACACTACTTGCCAGAAGAAACAGAACTGCAGTAAATACCAAAAAACTTCCAAGCGAACCAAGATGAATTAGCAAGCATCAAATAATATCATTGCCTATAAAATAAAAAATTAGCAATTATACATGTGCGAAAAGAAATAACTGTGTGACTGTAACACCACAAAGAGCACTAATTTCACGAGAATCCTTCTTGCTAAGCGTATCTTTGATGGAAAAAACTGACTCCATGTAATTTACTGCCTTGGGGCTTAGCAAATCCCTTGGTCTCTTTCCTACATACACGGATAAGCTATAATGATTAATGATTACACAACCCTCATCATTAACAATATACATATCAGAATAACATGCACCAAGCAAAGAAAATAAGTGTTAGCAGAAGAATTTAAATTTTGCAAAACATTATTTCACTGCAATTACAAGAGCATAGTTCTTACTTTTTGTACTGTGTTATATTATTAGTTTGTATTATGTTGTATTCAAAGAATATGTTATGAAGAATTTGAAAATGCACACTACTCTAGTCAAATAAGCTAAGAAGAAGTGGTGTCTCAAATCGAAAGAAAGCATTTGTTGATTGAATGCTAACAAATAACAACATGATTGAGGCCACCTTGTGCTGAAATAAAGTTACTAGGATATCTCAAATACAGTAATAGCAATATTATTATAATTCAATATCTTTGATCATTATACTTGTAAAGCGAGATTCGCATTGTGTTGGAATTTTTCAAAACTTATACCTCTTTTGAGCCTTGAACCCATGACCTCTTGGTCATCTATTTTATGTGACTCCTATACTATAGCCTAAAGTTTAGTCCCACATTGTTTATAAACAATAGAGGAACTAAACATATAAGGTAGTACCCATGTGACATGTGTGTAACATGTGACATAGAGAGAGTGTATAGTTATGTGAGTGTGTGAGAGGATTTTATACTCTATACACACTTGGACCTCTCTCAGGCGGCCCGGTAGGCCGGGCCGGCTCGGGCTCAGACTTGGGATTGGGCAATTGGCTCTTCTGGCTCTGGGGGCCTTGGGCCCTTTGGGCTTGGGTATCCATAATCTTTTTAACAAAAAGTTCATTGGGCCTGGGCTTGGTTTATTCCTTAGTCTTGGTCTTCACTGCCGTTGGGCAAACTCTCTCTATAAAAACAACTCCTCACCACCTTCTAAAAGAAAACACAGAACACAACTCTTCTCTCTCTCTCTCTTGTACGGTTACCTACCTAAGGGTAGTGCATACCTGAAGTCTACTGTATACGTTACGCTCGTTGTATCTTGGAAAGAGATCAGACCTTCGTTACCTTACCCGAGGTAGGTCGAAATACTCTTTAAAGAGAGTGCAACCCACGCCTCGGGCAATCACAACCTCTCTCTCTCTCTTTGCTGTAGGCGCTGAGTTCCCTCCTCAAACTTCAACTGCTTGCCTGAAACTGCTGGTGTTGTTATGATCAGTTCTTCCTGCTGTTAACGCTAACGTTGTTCTGATAATAACTGTTGTTCTTATAAACCAGTTCTGATAACTGTTGTTTGTCGGAATCTGCCTGTTTGTTGCAGCTGTATTCCTCTACTTTAATCAGACCTGAGGTTGTTGTTTATCGTTGTTGTTACAACAAGTTACTACTGTCGTTGTTTAACATCTGAGTTGCTGTTGTCCCTGCCGTTATTTAACATCTGAGTTGCTGTTGTTCATTGCCGGAGTACTTGTTTTACTGTTGCTGAAATACCTTACTTCTATAACATCTTGCTGTTACAACTTCAAGAAGGGAAAGCTATACTTACAGGTTCATAAGACTTAAATTATTTCAAAAAAATTTAAAGAGTATTTATTTCCTATAATATGGCTCTTTCCTCAGAAGTGCTGAAGTTTGATTCCAGCAAACCCTCTAAGTTTGATGGTCTCAACTTCAAGAGGTGGAAGAACAAAATGTTTTTCTATCTCACACTTAAGGAAGTGGCGTATGTTCTGGAACAAGAATGTCCTGTTGAACCTCCTGTTCCCGTACCTGCGATAGACCCTGACCTGATTACAAACGAATATGACAAAACCTTAGAATCAATTTCGAACTGGACTGAGACTGACTTCAAATGCCGTAATTTCATTTTGAACAGTCTAGCAGACGAACTGTACGATTACTATCTACAGTCCGAATCTGCAAAAACTGTTTGGGATGCATTACAGAGGAAGTATAATACGGAAGAGGCAGGCTCTAAAAAGTTTGCCGTAAGCCGATATCTCAAGTTCACTATGGTCGACTATAAGCCAGTAATTTCCCAATCACATGAGTTACAACGAATTGCACATGAGATCGTGTCCGAAGGGATACCTCTTGATGAACAATTTCAAGTTACCGTGATGATTGAAAAATTACCGCCTAATTGGAAAGACTATAAAAATATCCTGCGACACAAGTCAAAGGAACTTACCATGGAGAACTTGATTACTCGTCTTAGGGTTGAAGAAGAATCTAGAAAACAAGACCTGAAAGAGGAAATCCTTTTGGTTCAAGCCAAAGGGAAGGTCCATCTGAAACCTAAAGGGAAACCTTTCAAGGCTAAGAATGGCGGTAATCGGAACAACCGTCTTAACAGTGGTAATCCGAATAACCGTCAGAAAAATGGACACCAGAATCCTAATAAGGGAACGAACCAACAAGCCCCACCATATAACGGAACAGTTTCTATTGTGTGCTTCAACTGTAACAAGCCAGGACACATATCTAGAAACTGCCGGAATCGAAAACCTGTTGCTCAGGCCAACGTTACCGAAGAGCCCTTAGTGGCTATGATCACGGAGATCAACATGGTCGGTGGAACCGACGGGTGGTGGGCTGATTCGGGCGCTTCTAGGCATGTATGCTATGAACGCAATTGGTTCAAGACCTATAAGGAAACTGAAGACCAGAAGGTACTACTTGGGGATTCCCATTACACCAAAGTGCTAGGCACTGGAGATGTTGAACTGGTATTTACCTTTGGAAGGACAGTGACTCTGAAGGATGTGATGCACACTCCTGAAATGAGGAAGAATCTTGTTTCTGGCTATCTTCTCAACAAGGCAGGATTTCAGCAAACTATTGGATCAGATCAGTACATTTTGACTAAGGGTGGGATTTTTGTGGGAAAGGGTTTTGCTTGTAATGGAATGTTCAAAATGAGTATTGAAATGAATAAATCTGCTTCTGCTTACTTATTGTCTTCTTTTAATATTTGGCACTCTAGACTGTGTCATGTTAATAAGAAATTAGTACACAATATGAGTAAACTTGGTATGATCCCTAAAGTAGATTTAAATGATTTTAATAAATGTCAATCTTGTAGTCAAGCTAAGATTACTAAAACCTCACATAAAAGTGTTGTAAGGGAATCACAACTTTTGGATTTAGTACACTCGGACATATGCGAAATGGACGGTACATTAACTCGAAATGGTAAAAGATATTTTATAACTTTTATAGATGATCATTCAAACTATACTCAAGTTTATCTGATGCGTCACAAAAGTGATGTTATAGATATGTTTAGGATATATGTAACCGAAGTGAAAAATCAGTTTGATAGACACATTAAAAGATTTCGTAGTGATAGAGGCACAAAATATGATTCACATGAATTTCAAAACTTGTATGAATCCTTAGGGATTATACATGAAACAACTGCTCCTTATTCTCCAGAATCTAACGGTAAAGCTGAACGTAAAAATATAACGCTAATAGTTGCTATTTTACTTAGTTCTGGATCACCCAAATCTTCATGGGGTGAAGCATTATTATCTGTATCCCATGTTTTAAACCGTATTCCTCATATCACATCTGAATTATCACCTTATGAAATTTGGAGAAAAAGAAAACCTAATGTTAGCTATTTTAAGGTTTGGGGTTGTTTAGCCTATGTTCGTAAACCTGATTCTAAACGGACCAAACTAGCCAGTAGAGCTTTAGAATGCATTTTCATTGGTTATGCTATAAACAGTAAAGCCTATAGGTTTCTTGATATTAAGGATAATATAATAATTGAATCACCAGATGTTAATTTCTATGAGGACAAGTTTCCCTACTTACTGAGGGACAGTGGGAGTAGTAGTGGGGGTTCTCAACCTTCTACGTCTTCGACCCCTAATGTACCTCAAGTAAATGTTCTTAGAGCTGTTGATTTTCATGATACAGACCCAGAACTTCGTAGAGGTAAACGTTTAAAGATTGCAAAAGATTTTGGTAACGATTTTGTTGTAAATACCTTAGAATCGGACCCCAATACTATTAGAGAAGCGTTAACCTCAGGTGATGCTGATTTGTGGCAAGAGGCCATTGATGATGAAATGGATTCTCTTACTACAAATGAAACTTGGGATTTAGTTAACTTACCTCCTGGTAGTCGCTCTATTGGGTGTAAATGGATATTAAAGAGAAAACTTAAACCAGATGGTACTATAGATAAATATAAGGCAAGACTTGTAGCAAAGGGATATGTGCAAAAAGAAAACATTGATTTCTTCGACACATATTCCCCAGTTACTCGTGTGACTACCATTAGAGTATTATTAGCCGTTGCTGCCGTGCACAATTTGTTAATTCACCAAATGGATGTAAAAACCGCATTTTTAAATGGAGAGCTTGAAGAGGAATTATATATGAATCAGCCTGAAGGCTTTGTGGTATCTGGTGAGGAACACAAAGTCTGCAAGCTGAACAAGACCTTATACGGTCTAAAGCAAGCTCCAAAATAGTGGCATGATAAAATCGACCAATTACTTCTTTTAAATGGTTTTAAGATTAACGTTGTTGATAAATGTCTATATTATAAAGTATCTGGTAAAAGTTGTATTATGATATGTCTTTACGTTGACGATCTACTTATTTTTGGTTTTACACTTGACATTATTTTAGAGATCAAAAACATGCTTAACAATAATTTTGATATGAAGGACCTAGGCAAGGCTAGTGTAATTTTAGGCATGAAGATCACACGCACAGACACTGGTATTACTCTTGATCAATCTCATTATATTGAGAAGATCTTAAAGAAGTACAAATATTATGACCGTAGACCTGCGTGTACTCCTTGTGATCCACAAGTTAAACTTTTAAAGAACTTGGGAGAGGCAGTTAGACAGAAAGAATACGCAAGTATTATTGGAAGCCTTCGCTACGCTACGAACTGTACTAGACCCGATATAGCTTATGCTGTAGGGGTTCTATGTAGATTTACGAGTAAACCAAGTTTGGCGCACTGGGGTGATATTGATAGAGTTATGCGGTACCTGAAAAAAACCATGAACTTGGGTTTACACTATCAGAAGTTTCCCGCGGTCCTTGATAGATTTAGCGATGCAGATTGGAACTCATTTTAGGATGATTCCAAAGCCACCAGCGGATACGTGTTTTGTATAACTGGAGGGACGATTTCTTGGAGATCCAAGAAACAAACGATTCTAGCTCAGTCGTCTATGGAGTCTGAGTTAGTAGCACTAGCTGCAGCTAGTGAGGAGGCAAGTTGGTTGAAAGACCTCTTGTCTTATATTCCTTTATGGAGTAGGCCTATACCACCGATACTAATCCACTCAGATAGTACTGCTGCGATAGCCAGAGTACAAAACAATTATTATAATGGTAAGAAGTTAGCGATACGTCGCAAACACAGTACGATGAGAGGTTACCTCACATCTAGTACTGTTACAGTGGATTTTGTAAGATCGGAAAACAACTTGGCAGATCCTTTGACGAAAGGATTGTCTCGTGACAAAGTGTGGAGCACATCCTTAGGGATGGGGCTAAAGCCTGTTATTGAATCACAAGTGGTGGGAACCCAACCTAAATGACTGGAAATCCCAAAATAGGTTCAATGGGGAAAACAAATCACTGTGATATAGAATCATGCAAATAAGGAGCTTGTCACTCCAGAGTTCAACTCGCAGTACATAAATGTAAATATGCATGATATCTTGAAGCGAATGTTAGGCTGAGTTCTATATCTCATTTCTTTGAGTGGGGTGTCTAGCTACAAGAACACTCTTCATAGATTCACCAAGGTGATTGTGGAAGTGCGGCCGCTTCCTATGAGAAATTAGGCTAACTTCTCTAAAGCCTTCACTTATACTGGGATTAAGCACATGGCCGAAAAGTGCTGGCATTTAGATATTGCACATGGTAGGGTTGTATGTAGTTTTCCTCACTGTATAAAAGCGAATAATGAGTTCAAGACTCTGTTCACTTATTATTCTTATACGTTGAAGATTGTTTACTGCGCAAAGGTTCAAGTCTAAGGACACCTTCACTTAAGTACATCTCTATAATCGAAACCGTACTCTCGTTTCTCTTTTCATTCATCTATCCTTTTTTAAAAGTTTTTTAAAAGTGGGGGATTATTGGAATTTTTCAAAACTTATACGTCTTTTGAGCCTTGAACCCATGACCTCTTGGTCATCTATTTTATGTGACTCCTATACTATAGCCTAAAGTTTAGTCCCACATTATTTATAAACAATAGATGAACTAAACATATAAGGTAGTACCCATGTGACATGTGTGTAACATGTGACATAGAGAGAGTGTATAGTTGTGTGAGTGTGTGAGTGTGTGAGAGGATTTTATACTCTATACACACTTGGACCTCTCTCAGGCGGCCCGGTAAGCCGGGCCGGCTCGGGCTCGGACTTGGGATTGGGATTGGGCAATTGGCTCTTGGCTCTGGAGGCCTTGGGCCCTTTGGGCTTGGGTATCCATAATCTTTTTAACAAAAAGTTTATTGGGCTTGGGCTTGGTTTATTCCTTAGTCTTGGTCTTCACTTTGTTTTCTCCACCTCTTGAGGAGACCTAATCCTCAGGGACACGTCCCACACGTTTGAATAGAGAGAGAGCCGTTGGGCAAACTCTCTCTATAAAAACAACTCCTCACCACCTTCTAAAAGAAAACGCAGAACACAACTCTTCTCTCTCTCTCTCTTGTACGGTTACCTAAGGGTGGTGCATACTTCATTTTTACGTAGACTTCCGGGATAACTGAAGTCTACTGTATACGTTACGCTCGTTGTATCCTGGAAAGAGATCAGACCTTCGTTACCTTACCCGAGGTAGGTTGAAATATTCTTTAAAGAGAGTGCGACCCACGCCTCGAGCAATCACAACCTCTCTCTCTCTCTTTGCTGTAGGCGCTGAGTTCCCTCCTCAAACTTCAACTGCTTGCCTGAAACTGCCGGTGTTGTTGTGATCAGTTCTTCCTGCTGCTAACAAATAACAACATGATTGAGGCCACCTTGTGCTGAAATAAAGTTACTAGGATATCTCAAATACAGTAATAGCAATATTATTATAATTCAATATCTTTGATCATTATACTTGTAAAGCGAGATTCGCATTGTCTAGTGATAGCTTGTGATTTAGGAAGCAACAAATCAAATAGGTTCTAGAATGATATTAACTCAAAACAAAGCACCAATCCATAGAACCAGCATAGGTTACAAAATCCTTATTCCATATATATATATGTATATATGTATGTACACAGTAGGAAGGCAATCTTGATGTTTACTGGATGGAAGCAGCCCATCACCGAATCTAGATACATTTACGGTTATGTTACTCTAGCATATCCCAGTATCCGTGGCGGTGAGGCATAGTCGTCATATACATCCTACTCAAACAACCTACCAATAAGGTTTCTATCTCCTTATAACTTACTGATACTGAAAAGCAACAAGATGAAGACATAACTGCAATTTTTAACATCCAAACCGGATGACGATACACGAAATATCATCTTTACTCTTCCTGGCCAATGCTTCCATCGTCAGACGTTTCGCTGTTGCTTGAGGATCCCTAACAGATTTCACCAGATCAACAGCCTCTTGATTTTTCATGACCTGCCACAAGAAATATTTACTATTTTAATTTCGCACTCAAGCAGTAGTATGCAGGAAGGAGTCTGAAAATTTACCCTCCATAAACCATCACTTGCGAAATCCCCAACCTCTTAATCGTTCCCAAATCTCAAATCTTCTTAACAATCGTTCCCAAATCACCAACCTCTGAATCGTTAGGGTGATAGATGGAGAGAGAACCTATCGTTAGCGTGATAGATGGAGAGAGAGAGAAGAGGAGGCAATTCAAACACTAAGGAGGGGAGGCAGTAGAGAAGGAGGGAGAGGCACTAGAGAAATGAATGGAGCCTTATATTTTAATTTTAAGTTATGTTTTATTATTTTCGATTGGATCGGAAAAATCTGAATTTTGGAATTACAGAAGTCTATCCAATTCCGATCCGAATTTTTTCGGAAAAAATTGGAAATTGAATTTTCGGAAATTGGAGGAAAAAAATTGGAAGTTTGGACAAAAATTGCAGTCCTTAACGCCAAAATAAACCAAATTTTTTCTTTTAATAAACATTCCTGCAATCTTAGAGATATTATTGGGAACCTTGAATATATTGTTTTTATCCAAAGAAAGTATTTTCTTTATGATTTCATTAAATTTTTCTTTTATGATAATTAAATCAACTGAGAAATTTCCTTCTTGTTCATGAACTTCATTTAATTCAATTTCTGGATTTATAAGATTTTCATAAGAAATACTAGCTTCAGTCTCTAGTTCCATCTCTGGTCTTCCGGGATTCTATAGAATCATATGTGCTTTCTAGCACTTGAGACTGAGTAGAAAACTCTCTATCTCGTCGTTGTGCATCATTAGACATCTTCATGGGTATGCGTGCATGTCGTGAATACATGAGTTCTTGTTAATAAGAGGTTTATTGACCTCTCTAAGTCTCACATCAGTGGATTCTAGACGTAGGGTTCGACGTCTCTTATCTTGATGAGGTGTGCAATTAAGCACTGAGTCATGTAGACTCTCGGTTCATATCCGTTTTTTTATCATGAAAACTAATACTATGTACTATAATAATAATATATATTCAACAACTGATAGCTGAACACGAAATATGATAGCAATCAATATTAATTAGTAGTTTTAAAACTTACATAGTACTTGGTAAGAACTCTTGAGTGTTCATGGTTTTGGGTCCTGAATGTAATGAATTTTTAGTTTAAAGGTGGTTGATGAACCGAAAGAACACTCTGTGCCTTCTTTTATAACCAATTCATAATTCTCTGAGACGTGTCTTCTCTGAGACGTATCTTCTCTTGAGACGTAACGTGTCTCAATTATTTCTTTTTGACAAAGAGATGTCGCACACTAAAAACTATTTTATGAATAGTGAAATTACTATTCATTATTTACTATTTACAAAGTATCCCGTTTTTGTGTTTTGTCTCTTGAGACGTAACGTGTCTCAATTATTTTCTTTTGTCAAAGAGATGTCGACACTAAAAATTGTTTTTATGAATAGTAAAATTACTATTCACTATTTACTATTCACAAAATATCTTGTTTTTGTGTATTTTTCTCTTGAGACATAATGTGTCTCAATTATTTCCTTTTGACAAAGAGTTATCGACACTTAAAAGCTATTTTTATGAATAATAAATTATTATTCAATATTTTACTATTCACAAAATATCTTGTTTTATCGTTCGTGTGTCGGCAGAATTTCTTCTTCCTAAAGAAGCTTAGTAATAGGATCGAAAGAGTACGTATACCTAAGTTATCGGCCTCAGACTCTTTGATTGTACAACTACCAAATCGCTGATGATCTCCTGTCTATAGCTTTAAAGGTATGCACCGGGTAATTCATACCGTGGCTCTGATACTGCTTATTTTATCGTTCGTGGCTCTGTTACAACTGTGTTACTGCCGCAAACAAAACATGATTGGTGTTTGTTACTGCTTGTCATACCGATTACCAACAGTAGCGCTGTTGTTTAACTGTTTACGTTATGGGAAGGCGATTAGAGGTTCATAAACTTTATATTTTAACACAACCAATATTACAACTTATTAAATTCCACCCCGTCAAAATCAACCAACCAACTATACAACTTATTAAATGGCTGCCACCTTCCGAAAATTAACCCCACCGGCTTCTCATTAATGTATCCAACAAGACGCATACAGACCCTGCGACTTAAACGCAACTCAAACCTATTGTGAAGAGCACAAAAAAATCAACTCTTTCACCATCAAATATCTCTAAGAAAATGGACCTCAAAACCCTTCTTTTATCCTTGATGCTTGATTCAAGTACATGGTTTTTACTGTTAGTAGGGCTCATTAGCGTAAGCATCGTAACATGGTACATGAAACATAAGAAGAATGCGTTAATACGGTGGCCTATTGTGGATGCGCTACCATCTCTCCTTCAGAATGCTCACCGCATTCATGAATGGACGGTAGAGATATCCAACAGTGTGGGGATGACCATTGTTGGGAGAGGGCCGCTTTTTGGGCTTTCTGAAGTACTATTTACGTGTGATCCTCGTAATGTTGAGTACATGGTGAAAACCAATTTTTCGAATTACCCGAAAGGACCCGAGTTCTTGGAGAATTTTGATGTTATAGGTAATGGGATTTTTAATGTAGATTTCGAGGAGTGGACGACACAAAGGAGGATGGCACACACGGTATTCACGTCCAAGAATTTTCGTAACTATATCACTAGCGTGAGCAAGATGTTGGTGGAAGATGCGCTGCTCCCCTTGTTAGCGCATGTAGCTACACATGAGACCGCTGTGGATGTGCAAGACGTGTTTCTAAGGTATGCGTTCGATGGCATTTTCACAGTTATATTTGGTAGAAGTTCAAATTATCTTTCTATCAACTTTCCTGATGATGAGTTTGCCAAAGCGATTGACGAAGGAACGGACGGTATGTTTCTTAGGCATGTTATGCCTTGGTGGAAGATACTCCGTTTTTTCAACTTAGGGGCGGAGAAGAAATTAGCGGTAGCCCGAAAAACTATTGATCATCACTTAGAGGAATACATAGCTTCAAAAAGGGAAGAGTTGCGCAATGGAGTAGAATCAAGTGATTTACTTGCATCATATATTACTAGTACTACGTCACAAGCACAAACACCTACGACCGATACATTCCTTCGAGATCAGGTGTTGAGCTTCCTCTTTGCCGGGCGAGATTCAACGGGCACATCACTCACTTGGTTCTTCTATTTGATATCGAAAAACCCACAAGTTGAGGGAAAAATCCTGGAAGAATTAAGGCTTGTTCACGCAAAAAAGGAGAATACCGGGGGAGTTAAGAAACTATTTGTGTTCGAGTCGGAAGATCTCAAGGGTTTAGTATATCTTCATGCCGCATTGACAGAGTCCTTACGGTTGTATCCACCTCTTCCTATGAACCTAAAAATGTGTCTAAGAGACGACATATTACCGGATGGGACGGTCATGAAGAAAGGGATGAAGATCCTGATATCGGTGTATGCGATGGCAAGGATGGAATCGGTATGGGGCAAAGATTGCTTGGAGTTTAAGCCCGAGAGATGGATCGATGAAGACGGGATGCTTAGTCATGTACCTATGCAAAACTTTTTTGTGTTCAATGTTGGGCCAAGGACTTGCATTGGTAAAGACATGGCTTTTACTCAAATTAAGCTGGCCGCAGCGGCTGTGCTTATTAACTTCCACGTTGAAGTGGTGAACGGTCACAATGTACGCCCCCAACCGTCCTTAGTCCTTCATTTAGCAAACGGTTTGATGGTGAAGATTAAGAAAAGGATTTAACTATGATGAGAGGTTACAAACTCTATATTTGCGAATTGGAGGGGGGTTGTGTGTGTTTATTTTTTGCAATATGTTGGGTGCAGTATCGCCCCAAAATGAACTATGTGGGTTTATAATTCATCACTATTTGGTTGACTAATCCCTGGAGGATAATAAAAAAAATCCCTGGTGAGCGTAACGTGAAATCCCTGAAAGAAAAAAGAAGAAGACACGCTGGTCTTCTTCGCAGGCGCTTAGGGCCAACTAGAAATCAAATGCCTGGTCTAGTTTCGGTCCTACGCGTGAAAATAAGACACTTTTCACATGTAAGTTCACCGTCCAACACTAACAAGTTTCTCCTCTTGAACTTTTTGTTCACCACTTTTCTTCTTTTGTTCCCATTCTCGGGTCAACTCCACCGGCCTATCACCCATGCCAACCGAGATTGCTGCCCAAACACAAAATCAAATAAAGTAATAAACACAACTCTGGTTCTTAAACCCACCAACCTCAAAGCGTATCCTACAAGTATTACTCATAACTCATAAATGCCTAATGATACCTCACCATTGATGCTCCGCAATGATACCCTATCTCTACTTCTAGGTCTCAGCCCTACTGTGGCATCATGATCTCCTATTAAAGGTCCTAAACTAGGGAAATCATTACATCCATAGATCGACACGCGTCAAGGTGATGATAATTAATGTACGTTGTAATTTAATTACACTGTGCACGTTTGTACTATAACGTTTTCGACACGAAAAATAAAACGCGGTACTTCTCTGATTTCACTCCCATCAAACATCTAATCTCACACACACTTCATCAACACGCCATCTCAAATCTAACCAATTGTGTTACACCACGTGGCGATGCATCATCAGGGAACGGCTGTCACCTGTTCCCTCTCTCACTGTATAAAACCCCTCCAAAGCCACCAAACTTCCAAACAAATATTTCCTCTTTCAAATGACGTCAAGTTACTATTTTGCCCTTCTGATTTCCACTTTTGCCCTCATCAGTCCAACGTTCTCAGCTTTAGTTGAGGAACAGCCCCTTGTTCTCAAATATCACAACGGGCGACTCTTGAAAGGTAATCTGACCGTTGATTTGATCTGGTATGGTAAGTTTACACCAATCCAACGGTCCATATTAATCGACTTCATTCAGTCTCTGAGCTCCCCCAAAAGAGCAAAATTTGAAACCCTATTGTCACCCTCTGTTTCCTCTTGGTGGAGAACAACGGAGAAGTACAAAGGGGGTTCTTCTAATCTCGTTTTGGGAAAACAGATTTTTCTGGAAAATTATTTTCTCGGAAAAAAATTAGAGGCAAATCATTTGGCAGCTTTGCCTGCCAAATCCGGACCTGGGTCTGGGCATGCCCGTTATAGCAGAATAAACGTCGTTTTCACGGCGGATGATGTCGTCGTTGATGGGTTTTGCATGAGTAGATGTGGGACCCACGGGTCAAACAAGAAGGGACGATTCGCGTACGTGTGGGTTGGGAACTCAGTGAGTCAATGTCCGGATCAATGCGCTTGGCCGTTTCACCAACCCATTTACGGCTCACAAACACCTCCGTTAGTTTCACCTAACGGTGACGTCGGTGTTGACGGAATGGTGATTAATTTGGCGACACTTTTAGCGGCGACCGTTACAAATCCGTTAAATAACGGGTATTTTCAAGGACCCGTTGGTGCTCCGTTAGAGGCTGTTTCTGCTTGTACAGGTGTATTCGGGTCGGGTGCGTATCCGGGTTACCCGGGGAAGGTTTTGGTGGATAAAAGTAGTGGTGCGAGCTATAATGCGCGGGGTTTGAATGGGAGAAACTACCTTCTTCCTGCTATGTGGGACCCGAAGAGTTCTGCTTGTACGACTTTAGTGTGACTTATGATATGGCGTTATTGAGGTGTACTTAAGTACTAATGCTTGGACCTGTGTAAATTTTGTGACGGAGTATATAGGATTAAAGTTTTTTGGATATGTATAGTAAATGGTTAATAATTTGTTGCTTGTGGTAAATGATCAATGTAAAAGATTCTCCAAGTTAAAAGCTTTGGTCTAATCAGTCTCATTTGAAACGAGTTTTTTTTAACTCCATGAAAATATCACAAGTTTGGGTAATTTTGTGTGTTTTTCTAGTAATTTTTATTTCATCAAGCTTAGTAAAATTGGCATTTTACGACCAAGGTTGAGCAGTGGTTCACTCTGTAGTGCCTCAACATGCTGCTTAAATTATTTATGATCCAAGCAATGAGCTCCCCTCCGTGCGGAGTTGAGACCAAACAAGATGTAGTGGTACTGTCGATAGAAAGTGGCCTCAAATGACCCCCAGCGAAAAGTAAAAAATCTAGGAAATCAGAGGTATCCCAAATCCCGCGCTAGTGGTTTAATCCGGTTATGGTAATACTAATGCTAATTTCTAATTAGGAAGAAGAAGATGAAAGTAGCCCCATGATGTTACATTTTTTTTTTCCAAGCATGATGTTATATTAATTAGGTGGAAGGCTAATGTGGGACTATCTATGCGCACTTTTTATGTGACCGGTCTATATGTAGTTTCCTTTTAATGTTTTATTTTATTTTATGTTAGAGAATCCTCTAAAATTAAGATTACTTTTGGTGGCTATTTTTGTTGTTGGGAATGTAGATAAATGTGTGGATCTTCTATATTTAGGAGAATTCTAGGAGAGCGAAAAGCAGTGTTGAGTTTTTGGAGAAACCGAAGAACCCTATGAAGAGCTTGTAGTAGTTGTTGGGGGATTTTTTATTATTTATTATTGAATAAAGAGATCGAATTTTCAGTTTAGTAGAGAGTAATTGCTTCCTCACGTAGTATTTAACAAATTGGTACCAGAGCTAGATCGAACTTGGCAGAGTTTTTATTTTTATTTTTATGAAGATGGGTAAGAGAACACAGAAACAACCGTTACTCACAGAAGGAGAGCGTTTGAAATCGGTAGGAGAATTTACGGCGTTATTGATGGAATATAAGAAAGAGTTAACTACTTCCAACAAGCTTATAACGAAATAAATTGAAGCGATGTTGGTAGCGGTGATGGCAATTTCGGTGAGGATAGCATTGTCTGATGTTGTGGGGGACGATGTTGAAGGAAGCGAGCGAGGTTCTATTAAGGGAAAATAGGGAGGTCTTCCAAAGGGTGCCTTTATGAGCGATGGGAGAAACTCGGGCATCAACCCCATAAATACAACGCCGTTGCGAGTAGTTGGGCGAGGGAAAGAAACGACATTTCCCCAAAATTAAGTAGAGAGGTCCGATTTGGAAGGGGAAATGACACATCTTTACAACTCATTTACAGGTTTGAGCATGGAGAAGGAAAACATTGACAAATTTACAGATTCGCGAGAAGTTGAGGGATATGCTGATTCCCAACAATGCTGGCATATGTCGCCGAATTTGAATGACAACACCGTGATTGACGATGGGCTAGAGGCGCAACACGAAGGGAAAAAGAGGTCCCCAACGATTCCGGTGACCAACGAACAACAAGGGAGGGAGACCCAAAATATCACCGGAGATCACGTGAGCGAGATTTTTTGTGATTCGAACCTGGAAATTGGTGAGGAAGATCCGGCATGCCAACGACAAGGCATGACCTGGGCACGGGCATGCCCTCGCTGGGGTAGAGGCACAAGGGGGCATATACACGACATGCCTATAAATGGGATAACCACTGAGGGTGTAGGAGAAGACACACAAGACTTCGGGCAGGGCATGCCAAGATAAGGGCATTACATGACATGCACCAGACAAAGTAGATGAGGCATAGAGTGGGGAATACCAGACATTGTTCAGGGCATGCTACAACAGGGCGTGACAACTGGTGGCATGCCACACGTTACTACGTCCATTGTTGGGGCGCTTTTGGCACATTCTCATCTTTTCCACTCAAGCTTGACAACGTTAATGGAGGAGCGACAGAGATAGACCCCGACAACCCAACTGATTCCCACAACATCAACGGTAATTACCATCGCTGCAACTCTAATCACAACGACAACTCCGGTTTCCCATGAAATAGCTACGACGTGGACGACACCGTCGGTCATGGTGACCACGGGCTTGCCACCGACAACACCTCTGATCGCTAACACCCCCCCAAAACCAGCAGTCAGCAACCATCCCCACGAGGGTATTTGACTCATAGGTCCAGTACAGAGATTCAAGCGTCGGGCATCGTAACATTGACAAAAATAGTAGTGGGTACTCCAGGAATGTTAACGGTGACTAGAGACATCAAGAACAAAATTGTGGGGGGCAAATATCAGCGGGAACAACACTTTATGTTCCTCTACGACCACAATGACCGCCTACACCTCCACAAGGACCTCATTATTCCGGACGGGGTATTCCGCAAAGACAGTGGACCAGTGAACAAGGGTTTTTGGATGAAAATAGACAATGGGATGATTCTGAGTAGTAGGGATATGGAGACAAATATGGGTTCCATAACAGGAGGGGTCGAGATTGCAGCAATACTCCAAATAATTTTGGTACTCGTTTTTGCACTAACAACTATCAACTGAATCAGGTATTGGGGCTACTGGGTACGAACAACGACCACAGTACGACACTCAGGGGTATGGCTACCAAAGAGTCAGGTCGTGAACACCATTATTCCTGTGTTACAAAATCTGAACTCTTACGTGAAGATTAAGGCGCCAGATTTTAGTGGGAAATCAGATGCGAATAGTTTTATTGATTGGTTAAACTGAGTTGATAAAATGCTAACATTCAAGAAATCCATAGGGAAAAGAGTAGTGATCTTGGTGGAAAAAAATTTAATGGGGTATACCTTCTATTGGTGGGAAAGCGTTCAATAATTGTGGGTATTAGTAGGAGACGATTATGTTGAAGATTGGGAGCTTATGCAAGGAGAGATAATGTCCCATTTCATACCAAGTGCCTACGAAGAGGAGAGTTTTGCTAAACTCCAAACTTTGTAACAAGCCAGGACCCAATCGGTGGATGACTATGCCAGTAATTTTTATATGTCATCTTCACAGGTTGTCTTGACTGAATCTGAACCACAGCTTGTAGCAGTAGTTTTTTTATTGAATAAATATATCGTATTTTCAGTTTAGTAGAGAGTTATCGCTTCCGCACGTAGTATTTAACCATATATCTCAATTTCTCAAAATAGAACACGAAGAACATCTCCAGTAGTTGGGTGTGGGTTGGGTTTTCCTGGCCCACACATCAGAGCAAAAAACCCAACTCAAACTTTACTCTTCCAGTAGTTGGGTGTCGGTAGCACTGACACGTTTTATTATTTATAATTTAACAGATTTTTAAATACTGTGCAGTATTCTAAAGCCCGCACGGTAATCAAAATTCCGTCGCTTCTTCTGTTTAACAAATAGAGAACACTTCGTTTCCTCCCCAAATTCTTTTCATCATTCCCTTCCAACTGAATAAAAAAAAAACTATCTCCAAACCTAATAAATAGAAGTTCCATTGGGGTACCCACACCCAAGTTGTTTTACTAATTTTGGGTATACAAGAAATTCAAACGAAGCTATAATTCGGTCGAAATTTAGAAGAAAAAAGAAACGGGTAGAATTTGAAGAAATTCAAGGCCAATCACAACCAAACCAAGAGGGGATTCTATTGTTGCAGCCTACTACCGCTCTACTCCATGGCTTAAAGCATATATGTCACACCGACAAGGACCTCATGGTATGTTTATCTTTGATTGTAACTTTTTTGTTTTTATTAACCAAGTGTTTGATAAAATGCTCAAACAAACAGAATTGCGATTCGATGCGTCCCCACGACACATTCACTATCGTTATAAAAGTTTGTAACAAGATTTCAGTGACTGACAATAAGGGATCCCATGGTGAAGATTTTCGAGAAGTTCATGGACATCAAATTGGGTAATTTTGATAATCGGCTAATTCAGGCGCTAACAGAGCGCTGGTGGCCGACGACTCACACTTTTCTCTTCCCGTATGCAGAGATAGAGATTACTCAATTGGATTTTACAATGCTTACATCATTGTAAATTGGCAAGAATCCTACACCATTGCCGTATGATGACCGATGGAGTATTTTATTCGAGGCGGCCAAATTGCTCTCCCACATTGCATCAAACAATATAAAGAGTAAGAACGTCAGCATTGCACATCTAAGGAAATATTTAACCATACAAAGAGTGGCTCGTGTTTTTATCCTTTTCATGATGGGAGATTATGGTTCCAAACAGCCAACGACACCATCCCACTTAGATATCTTGAGGCCATGGCTGATTTGGACTCAACTACCTTATATGATTAGGGTTTCGTTATTCTCGCTTCTCTGTACCATGCTTGGATACCACAATCACGACCAGGGTTGCCATCACTGAATTTTTACAACTCCTTGAGATATACTAACACTCTTTCCAATGATACAAATTAAATATCATGCAATAGACGTCTTAAATGGAATTTCTAATTATTTTATGTGTTGTTCCCAAATGCAGTATTGGTTCTATAAGTATTGTGGGGTTGGTCACCCCATTATTAGCTATACGCTGAAGGCGTCTGCTTATCCTTGTCTCAGAGCATAGGAAAAGGGGAACAAGAAGAAGATGCGTGACCAGGTAGGGATAACCATATACCTCATTGACCATTTGGCTATTACTTTGATCAAGTGGCATCCTTGGGATACATCTATGGCTTTGGAGTTAGATGATGTACATGTCACTTCATCTCTGTCCTTAAAGAGGATGTCACTTCAAGTCCCAAATGGGAATTGTGTGTATTACTTAGGGGAAAGATGTTGGAGGCAATTGACTGGCAATCCAGGTATTTCGATGGATCTACTGTCCAACATGTTGCCACACCTTAGTCCAGCTGATTTAGAGGATTTTAGAACGTTTACTTTCGTTGACTGTATCCAGTTTGTGATGGAGGAGTCTAGGATAACTTACGCCGACTACTATATTACTATGACTATGAGGTTTGCCACCTATTAAAAGATTTGTAGAGGATGAGGAACATAGATATGTTTGGGGTCAGTGCACTCAGGTCTGGTGTTACACCCGTTGTTGTTACGTTAGCAGAAGTCCATATATAGCTTGTCCTAGGACTTCAGTCTGCTCGACTTAGATATGGGGCAAGACCCGGGGTCCAACATAGAGTGGACATGGAGGAATTACACGATCCCCATCCACCGCTTTAGGGATCTGCCACTCATGCCTCCTTTCTACGACTCAGAGGAGTTGTGGCGGCTAAGTCTCGGCATGTGGCGAGTCGCACTTACAGAGTTTCCGCAGGACCAACAAAGGCTAACAACGCTGGCTGATGAGATTGCTACTCTCTATAAGGGCTATGACATTATCAACGAGCAACTATATTAGCATGTAAGAAATTTATTTATTTTTAACTTTTAAGGTCATATTAATATTTATATTAATCTAAATAAATTTTCTTTGTCCATTTCAGAACTTACAGCTGACGACAACACCGAATTTATAGGTATAACCGCTGCCACATGGAGTCGAGCTAGGACTAGGTAGGGGACCAGTGGAGTTGGCATTCGAACCAGGGGAGTTGGTAGTAGCAGCAGGGGGCGAGGTACCGGGGATGATATTGGTCAGTCTCAGTAGATGTAGTTGTTAGACGAATTTTATTGTGGACATTTATTTTTATTGTGCGACTTTGCGTTGAACTATTTCAAGATGTTGTAGTACCGTACGACCTATATTTCTCTATATTAGTACTTGTATGATCCGATGTCCCATTTCTTTAAATTCAATTATTCTCGATCAATGTTGGTTATAATTTGAATTTAAATAGAAATGCAACTAAAATTCTTGAAATATAGATAATACGATCGAAATAAAACTAAAAAGAGATACAATTAAAAACAAATTTAAAGTCTTCTTATGCATCTAATTCATTGTCTGGGGGATGTAGGGATTAAACCACGACCATTCAGTAAGGGATAGCGGACCGCGTCCCTAGTTTTTTTGCCGATAATTTGCAGAAGGATCAGGTGGGACGTAGTTTTGGTAAAAAAATATCGTATGGAGTCTCAAAAGGGAATGGCTGGTTGTATTTCTCATACCATTCATCTCTGGCTTCCCGCAAAATGTAGGCTAGAGGAACACTTCTAACCCTCCAATCAATTTTCTTTCGTATATAACTCATGAAATTTTCACTTTTTACCTTAAATAGATTCTACCAGTGGTATAATTTTATAGGGGCGGCTCGAAGTTCTATGCGCTCCCTAAATTCTTGACTCACTTGTCCCCATAAATGATCGAAGTTGACTTGTGCGACATGAGGTGGATCATCAATGCATTCCTGTTAAGGGCATTATCTTCATTTCAACCAAATACCATTGAAGCAATGGTTAAAGCTCAAGAGATAGTATATTTAAAATGGATCTAGGATTGTAGAAGACTAAAATATATATAGCCATAAAAGAGTAGCTGTCGGATGTGAAAAATAGCCGCTGGGGGGAAAACAAGCTTTTGCAGTGAAGTGAAGAATTGAAAACTAGCCGTTTGGAAACACAGAAAAGGTAGCGGAGTTTGGAACACCGTGCGTTCAAAATTTGCCACTTTTTTTGTGTTTCCAAATGACTAGCTTTTTTGGCTTTAAATCACTTACTCTTCTCTGTTTGTATCTCGTCCATCTTCCTTCTTCTAATCCCATATCTCATCTCAAATCCGCATCCGAATATGTCTTATTCTTCCTCATCCTCCTTTTCAACCATTTATTATCCTTCACGTGTATCGTCCTCCTCAGACGATCTTATGTTCCTTTGTGCTACGATATGGCCACAATGCACCAAGATGCAGTGAACCTACTGGTACAGGATGAAGATTCAAGTCACCGCATGAGTGTCATGGGCCATCATGATAAGATAAAAGCGCGCGACCACAAATTGGGGTATGAGAGCATTATGCGGGACTACTTCAACACTCCTTACACATATAGTGAGGTAGATTTTTAACAACGCTTTTGCATGAGTAAACAAATGTTTTTACGAATTTTCAATGAGGTAGTAGCACATGATGATTATTTTGTCCAAAAAATCAATTGCGCAAAAACAATCATATTGTCACCCTAACAAAAGATAATCGCGACACTATGTGTGTTAAGCTACTGTGTTATGGCGAATCTTTTTTATGACTATTTGAGAATATGAGAAAACACCATTCTATTAAGTTTGGAAAAGTTTTGTGTTGCGGTTCTAGAAATTTTTGGAGAGGAATATCTTTAAGAATCAAACGCGGCCGAAGTTGAAAAATTAAAAACAATAAGAGAGTCACGGGATTTTCTCAGCATGTTAGGAAGCCTTGATTATATGCATTAGATATGGAAAAATTATCCCTTAGCTTGGCACGACCAATTTACTGGCCATTACCCCAAGGCGACCATAATTTTTGAAGCGGTTGTTTCACACGACCTATGGTTTTGCATGCTTTTTTTGGATTATCGGGGGCTAACAATGATATCAACGTCATACAACAATCATATTTTTCTATCGACCTCACCGATGGTATTGCTTAACCATATAATTATACAATTGTCAGGAAAATTTATGCTATGGGTTATTAGCTAGCTTATGACATATACTCCAAATGAGGAACACTAGTCCAAACCATCTCCAACCCAGTTACAGTGAAACAAAAATTCTTTGTTCAATAACAAGAAAGTTACTGAAAGGATGTAGAGTGGGCATTTGGGATTTTACAGTCACGGCTTAATATTGTCAAAAATCTGGTTAAAATGTGGAAATCAGACGTTTTGAGTAATGTCATGAAGGCGTGCGTGATAATGCATAATATGATCGTCGAAGAGAAATGAGGTTCTTTTCCATCATACTTAGGCTACGATTCGGACAGTCCCTCAACTTTAGAAGGCGAACCTATTGTGCGCGAAAGCGGAACACTGAAAGCTTTTATAGGGAAAATAAAAAGAATTCGAAGTCGAGAAATATATTTTTATCTAAAGGATGATCTAGTCGAGCACTTGTGGGTCGTGAAGGTAACATTTCCTAGTGTTACAATCAAGTAGTGTCTAAGAACTATGTATAATTTTATGATTCTTATTGTACAAGCTTATGAATTATTGATTTCTTATTGAATAAGTTTTTAATAATGCATTGATCTTGAATTTGTCTTAATGCAACATTCTCGGGGGAAAAAACTTCTTCAACAAAATACATTCTTGAAAATTAAAAAACATTCTTGAATAACAAAGAACATTCTTAGAAAATAAACTGCATTATTAGAAAAACTACGTTCTTGGAAATTAAACAACATTCATCGAACTTAAATTACATTTCATGAACCTAAACCGATACTTGGTCCCCCGTTCTTGTTGGCCCATTCCATGACCTTTGCGTACCTTTGCATATAATATTGCAATACATGTCCAAAAAGTAAAGTAAGGCCTTTATCCATGATTTTGCGATCTTCCCTTGCTCTTTCCAAATCTATTTTTGTTTGCCATTATTGATTATCTTCCGCATTTCCTCTTTTGCTTGCCTCATCTCTAACCTCATCTCTATAAGCATTATTGCCATATTTTGGCACGATACAATAACATTATCCACGCTCTTATTTTTCGCATGGCTTTTCCTAATTTTTTTTTTGGTCGGGGGGCCTCGATCCACACTCATACAACGAGCCCTCCACATAAGAATTTTGGGGAGCTAATTAAGAAGTAGGTGGGTCGACGGGATCCTCTGATAGGTTGTTTGATCCGATCAAGTTCCCCAGAGAAGAATTGTGCGATGCTTTCGATACCACATTTCTAAGGAGATTCCCCTCATGGTTTAAACCATCATCCTTTAGGGTGACCCATCGTGGTTCTCTTGCTAAAATCTTATAGGCTTCATAATGTTTGAAGCCATTACCTCCATTCAAATCTTGATAAACATTATACAAATATTACTTTTGTATATCCAAGAAAATGTTTGTATCATTTTTCTACAATTCCCAAAATCACCAAATACAAATAAATAACGTGTATATCCAAGAAAAAAAAACAAATTTGAGTTAAAGAACATTAGAATGTACCCGATCCTCCTCATTTTTCCCACTTTCGTGCCAAAATTATACTTGAGCAACTATCCTCTTGTAGACACACATTGTACATTAAGGAGATACCACTATGATTTGGTTGACCCACATGATTGTTGAATGGGGCACTCGGGGTCTCCGTTAAGAGCGATGTTAACCTTATGATAGAAATTAAAACCCTTTGTGTACCCCATGGTCTGAACAGAAGCCATTACCCAAGCCCTTGCGGGACATGTAAAATCTACATCCAACCAATGTAGTCCAATATAATTCGTCTCATCTAAGAACTTGACATACTTCAGCACTTGCATATTTTTTCTTGGTTTAGCGAGTGCTATATTTTTTCTTCATTTTCCTTTTTCTTTCCCGACTGCCATAATTTAAATGGGTATTAGAGCATTTTTGGAACCCATATTTAACTTTGTAGCGTCACCATTTAATAGGTAGTTCTGAAAGTAATTTGGAGGTTGAAAACTTTGAGGATAAGTGTTGGGATAATATTGATAGAATGGGTTAAACGCCTGAGGTTGTGGTTGAGAGAGGGTAAAGTGATTTTAAAATTGAAAAGAGGTATCCCTTTGTGACATGGTAAATGAAATTAGAGTTTGTGATTGGAATTAAGATTGGTTGTGGTAGGGGTAGGGAGTGAATTCTGATGATGGGTGTTGAAAGAACTGAAAGGGCCTAATTTTGTTGCTCGAATAGCCACTTGCACCAAATGTACCTGTAATAAATAAGACAATAAAGAATATAAATTGACATAAGTTTTAGCATGAAAACCTCTGAATAGATAAAAACCACGATCTCAGCTTGCAGATTTAGTAATATTGACTTTATTGCTCAAGAGTAATGAATGTTTAAATACAGTTTGAGATCTCTCGAGCCTGAAATTCTTGGTCCCCCTCTCCCCTATCTGTTATGTATTTTATAGGCCTAGCCTTCGGTTTGTTTACGTGTACCAACACGTTTTCCTAGATTAGGGGAGAGTGGAGGTTATCTCTGTAACTGCTAGTTCGTGGGGGGACAGGTATCCTTAACTTATTCTATTGTCTGGAGTGCTTGAGCCATGTTCTTCCTCAGTTAGTGGTCCAGGTGTCAATGTTGATACGGTACATGCTGTATATTTTATGTGAGTCTAGTATTGGATCAGTTTGAGTATGTGCCAGCTCGAGGGATATGTCCCTACAATCACCCCCTCACAACTGAAGGCACAAGTGGCTTTAGTTGAGAAGTCCCCATCAAGCTTATGATATGGATTTTGAAAAGGTTTGTCCGATAAATTGAATGACGTGTTCAAATGATGTGGATTGGATTGGGAATTGGAAAATATTTATTAGAGACTGAACTGTGGTCTTGATTGTTGTTGACGCATTGAATGTTACCACTGTAGTTGACTGTTGGGTTTCCAGAAAATATTTCTTTGAATGATGGTGCGTTGGAAATCCTTCCCTGCATTGAATGTAGTTGCTCTATAAGTTTTGTTGTCATTGTACCGTCGTTTATTCTTCTGTAATCCTTATTCTTATCTATAATTTAACCAATGGTGACCACCAGATGTTAAGCAAGGAAGGCTAGGGTTCTTGCCAAAATGTAAGAGCTCCAACTTCGTTACTTTAGGACCCAACACCTTGATCTTTCCACTCCTTTCCCTGTCTATCCTACCTTCTAAGGTATTATTGCCATATGGACCGCCTACATTCTATGTATACATTAGAGCAGCGACGCAGGGAGTATATCCATTTTCTTACGGAGAAGGCTATTACTATGAAGGATGAGGATACTATCGTCCGTGTCAGGAAGTATAACCACTATCCTTTGAGTGATTGGGTTTTCTTGGTGGAGGCGGTGGTAGAAGATCTCTGTTACAACCATCTTTGTTTTCTTGCAGAGGTAGTCCTAGTTTTAGAGGTGGAAGAGGCTTATCTTTTACAACCATCTTTATTTTCTTGCAGAAATGGTGGTTTCAGAGGTGGAAGAAGTTTCTGTTGATCGTACTTGAAGTCTTACCGATATCAGACAATGACTGTAATCTATAGAATTATTCGTAGGACATATTTGTAACTTGTTGTTTTGTAAAGTACTATGTAGTATGCATTTTCAAGATAATGAAAAAGATTTTTTGAACTGAAACCTTTAAATTCTGAGTCAATTTATATAAATTTATTATATCGAACTGTAGAAAATAGTATGGTTAGATCGAAATATTAAATAGTGTTGAACGCTTTGAGCTATACTATATGATAGTGTAACGTGTGAAAAAATGTAATGCAAACTATGTAAATCAGTTTGTGTAATTATAGTAAAATACTTCAAGGGTCTGTTATATCAATTCGAGGGAACTGGTTGAAATTGATACAGATAATATGAAGTTCATGCAATGAGGATGTAATCAGATATATATTCAGCTTTATTTGAGGATATGGAACTAATGGATAAGTGTGACAGCTGTAAGAGCTATGAAGGATAAGTTTTAACGTGGTAAAAGGGGATTTGGTTTATTCTTTTGTTGCCTATAAGTAAAGGAGTCTATCAAGATGTAAAAGCAGTAAAAATGGTGAGGACTTGCTCTCAGAGGGCTTGACATGCGGCTGAGGGAATTTAGCTTTAGCGTTAAAGGTTACCGAAGTTTGTGAAAGGATATTTATGCAACTTGATTACGATGCCGATTTGCCTATATCTGTGCTGCAGTTGGATGGTTTGAACTCAAGAGCGAGGGAGAACGAGGTTGATCGTCATTTTTGGTGTAAGGTATTTCGAAAAAAAATCGTTGAGACTGAAGCTTGAAAAACTGCTATGAGGGAGATTGCATTGGATGAGATTGTTGTTGAAGATGAGTTGATTGACGGTGGCAAGTTTATTAGGTGTGGAGCGATAGGTCATTTATGATGTTTTAGATGTAATTATTTTTTAGAGTTACTGGCACTATAGGTCAAAATAATATAATGGTTTAAAATAAAACTATTATTTGACTGTGTCTATTTTTTTCCTTGTCGTGTGGATTATGTTTGGTGTTTTGAATTTTTGAATTTCTGTTTGCTTTGTAGTTTCCTTCAAAATAATTATAAATACTTTGGATTCTCTACATCATGGAGCTAAAAATCATGAGGATGAGTGTAAAATTAGAAAGTGTGAGTTTGAATTGTTTACGTAGTAAGAAGTTGTCATGGATGTGGAGAGGTGTGTGAGAAAAATGAGTAAGAGAGATAAAAATACATTTAATGATAGGTGTGGTTGTAATGATGAAAGAGTGTTGTAGTAGCATATTCTCCAAATTCGATAAGGAGAAGCAAGTACAATCATGTCGAAGGTATGTGATCATTCGAGAAGATGTCAAGTACACGCCTACGGATCTTGACCCTCTACAGTAACCGTTATGCTTGGTCAAATAGAGCCGTTGTACATGATCTTTGAAGTTCGCTCACCACCCAGGAAATCAGGAGAACAATTAATTATTTGTAACCTGTCTGCATCCATTATAAATACGGATAGAGCTTAGAATAACGGGGACGAGTAATTTTCACTATTATTTCTTAACTTGTTAAATCTCTCTATGATTGTAATAACCTAGAACATATTGGATTTATCCTTAAAATCCTCATCGAGGTCATGATTTTTTTTTCTTCAGATTTCACTGAGTTTTCATGTAAAATCTATTGTATCCCAGCTTATAATTGTAATCCTCTTACTGAAGAATTGGCAAAGTTTACCATCAGGGAAAATATGCCATTACAATTAGCACCGTCTGTGGGAAATCTACTTTTTTTTTACCAAATCACGTTTTTACACCATCATTTCCATGACCAACATAAACTTAAGAAGTTTTTCCAATAATCAGAGAAACAATGAGGACATTCTAGTCACCGTCTAGCTAGAGACCGTCAATTTGCATAATACTATTATCGAGCTTCTGAAGCAGATGGAATCTGATAGGAATTAACGACTCCAAGATTAAATGATTCACGCTCTGGCCATCCAAGTCGAGAGGGACGAGAGGAGGAAGGCCCTATGATAAGAAAGCTAAGCTCACCAGAAAGAAATGGAAAGTCTACGATGATACCAAGATTGATTCACTAATCGCCAAGGATCACCTCCTCAAGCCCGAAGTGAACATCGATCTAGAGCTCCCATAAGGGAAAATATACCAAGGGAAAAATGAAATCAAACCTCAAGATCTTGATCGAGGAACCCGGACAGAGCATCCCGACATTTTGATCTCACGTCGTCAACATCAACAACTCAGGGAAGTCAATAAACATGTCATCAGACCCACCTCCACCTCCACGATGACCAGTTAGGGAACGGTTGGGCCCAGAAGGACAATGAGATTTTTATCCATAGGTTACAGCTAAACCTAGCACTCTCGAAAAATTTATTACCTTGGATGACTTGAACAATTGAGTTCAAGCCATACATTGGGATAAACCTAGTCGACGATCTGCTCTTGACAAGATCGAGACCAACTTAATTTGTCCTCATCTCGAAGTCATGCCCAATTCTAGAAAACTTCCACATGACAAATTTTACTAATATGCAGACCTCACTGACCCACTCACCCACGTCCATCACTTCAAAGCAGCCGTCGGCCTGTACTCTAAACTTAATTACATGCTGCGCTGTCTGGTTAACATGAGCCTTAAAGAAGAGCCTCTTAGGTGGTTTCACACCATTCCTGAAGGTTTAATAACCAGCTTCACCCAGTTACAATAATTTTTCGAGTCAAACTATGCTCATGCCAAAGAGCGCGAGATAACGGTGGACTCTCTCTTCTTTTTCGAATAAGGGACGAAGGAAACGTTTTGCAAATTTTTAAAAGCATTTTCTGCAAGAAATGAGGAAAATTGGAAACTTAGATTCCAAGATTATCGTACCAACGTTTACCTCTGCACTTTACATCGATTCAAAAGTTCGAGAAGAGCTTATACTTTACAAACCCAAAACAGTCACAAAAATGATTAATGTAGTGAATAATTACATTAAACTCGAACGATACAAGAAAGATAAGATGACAAATTCTTCTGCTATACATTCCAATGACGTGTTCTCATCCTCACACTCAAAACCAGCAACAAATGTTCTTGCTAAGTAGTGTGGGTGTTTTAATGACAACGTCAAACGAAAAGATGGGAAAAAAGATCGACCTGTCCTAGTCTTATCTCCTATGACGACCACCCTGTTATCTTACCAATATTGAGGGAGGATGAACTCTTTTGAGAAGTACAGGAGATTCCAGACATCACAAATAAACTGTTGTGCCAGTATCATAGCGTCCATATCCATAAGACTGACAACTGTTACTCCCTGATACAAAATTTTCATCGTATTGTAATGGCAGGGATACCCCACGATTACATGATCGATGTCGAGAAGTTTCTCGAAGAAGACACAAAAAGAAAAGAAGTAGAATAAGAGCAAGGCTAAGGTCAAACTCGACATCTTTACTTGATCGAGATTGAGAAAGGCAAAAAGCAAAATAAGGATGACAGAATCACGTCTTGTTGCAAGATGACATCTTTAGAAAAATTTGCCAAACTTCTACCCAGCTTCAGCAATGCCAAATGTCCATATCACATTTCCTTCGAAGATTGTGACACTACCCATGTCAAATACCCCCATGACGACCCATTAGTGATAATATTCAAAGTTGGGTAGGACTATTTACACACACTCCTTGTTGACATGAGAAACACAACTGATATACTGTTCAAAAGAGCGATTGGCATCCTAGGCTTCAAAGATTCAGTCAAAGCTTCAACCACAACCATTACAGGCTTCAATGGTTTTAAGGTATCAATCAGATAGCAAGGTGGTAGTACAGAAGCATCGCAACCTAGACCCCAGGCTATAAGAGGTAGTTAATGAAGATATCGACAAGTTACTTCGTGTTGGGTTCATTCGAGAAGCTAAATATCCAAAGTGGGTCTCAAACATCATCGTTGTCCCGAAGAAGAAAAGAAAAATTAGAGTCTATGTGGATTTTACTAAGCCAAATAAGTTTACACCAAAAGATAACTTTCCCCTTCCGTTAATTCCCCACCTCCTCGATTATGTAGAAAGACATAAACTTCTTTCAATGATGGACGTAGCATCCGGGTATAATCAAGTTCCTCTCGCCAAAGAAGATTAAGAAAAGACAATATTCATAACAGAAAGAGGTCTACCCTGTTACACGGTCATGCCTTTTGGATTAAAAAATGTGGGAGTAACATACCAAAGGCTAGTTACAACAATGTTTAAAGACCACTTAGGAAAAATCTTGGAGGGTTACATCGATGACATAATCTGTAAAATCCTAAAACGAGAAGATCACTGCAGCAATCTCTGAATAATCTTCGACATCCTTCAAACTTACCGGATGAAATTAAACCTAAAAAAATACTAATTCAGAGTTGCCTCTAGTAAATTCTTGGGACATCTAGTTAGCAAGAGGGGCATCGAAATCGATCCAGCATAAATTAAAGCACTCATGGCCATGCCATCGCCACATACCAAAAAGATGTTCAAAAACTTACCGGCAAGGTTGCAGCTCTCCACCGGTTCATCTCCAAGTCATCTGATTGATGCATTCTTCTTTACCTCCTTCCTCGTAGGAACCCAACCCTAATGACAAAGAAACAGCCTAAAGAAATCATCTGGACCACCGAATGTGAGTTGGCCTTCCAGAATATCAAAAAATACTTGGGGTATCCTCCCATAATGAGTACTCCTGTTGATGGAAAAAATTTAAACGATGTATTTATCTATAATAGAAGATTCCATCAATTATGTTCTTATTCAGGAAGATGACAGAGCTGAGAAGCCATTATATTTAATCAGTAAAATACTCACGCCTGCTGAATAAAGATACACAACAACAGAAAAATAGGTTCTAGCCCTGGTCACAGTTCCCAAAAACTTTGACCATATTTCCAAGCATATCCCATCAAGGTAATCACCAAATTCTCCCTTAAACTAGAGCTTTCCAAAAAAGAGAAGTCTAGAAGAGTTCAATAACGGTCAGTTTTCCTCGGAGAATATGACATCTCCTTTGAACCTCAAGTATCAATCAAGGGACAAGCAGTCGTCAACTTTTAGCAAATTTTCCTATCAAAGATCCAGAATGGGGGGAGCTCGATGAAGTACTGACAGATGACTCAATTGTTAAACCAAACGCTTGGTCAAAAAGTACAAAATATTGACTCTTTACAGATGGCTCTGTTGGACCATGAGGGTCCGAAATTGGCATCGCCCTAGTAGTACCCTCCAATCATTGAATTGAGAAAGCCATCAAACTCAAGTTTTATGTAACAAACAATGAAACAAAATATGAAGCTATCTTTCATGGTCTAGATCTCGCATTGGTACTTGGAGCAGAAAAAATAGTAGTCTACATAGATTCATTGTTAGTGACCAACTATTATAACAAAACATTCAAAACATCAGGAAAAATGGTTAATTATGCTGCACTGGTCAAAGAAAAGATGAAAAATTTTCAAGACAACAAAAATTTCATATCTACCTTGAGTCAAAAATTGTCATGCCGATGTACTAGCATGCATCACCGCCATGCTCGAAGATAGTGAGAAGAAAACATTAGAGATAGAAGTTATCGAATATTCTAGTCTCGATACAAGTCATACCATGCAAATTCAAGTTTTCAAAGATGTAGATCCTAAAGATTGAAGAATGCCATTCCTCACATACTTCAATTCCATCACCCTCCCCGAGAACAAAGAAGAAGCGCGATCCCTATTAGCAAAATGTCCCCAGTTCAAAGTTTAGCGAGGGGTCTTATACCACATTACTGGTGGAGGCCCTTTAATCGAATATATCTCTAAAAAATAGGTTCAAGTCAAAATTCAGGAACTTCACGAAGGAATTTGTGCCATACACATTTTAGGATGGTCGCTAGCACAAAAAGCATTCACACAGGGTTTATACTGGCCGAAGATGCGATAAGACTGAGTAGATTTTGTTAGAAATTGCTACAAATGCCAGATCTATGCCTAAAATATCAAAACTCCAGCACCTGACTTACATGTCCGTAATGCCCTTTGGATATTCAAAAGATGGGCAATTGGCATTATTGGTCCCTTCTACCCAACATCCGATAACAAAAAGCTTGTTCTTGTAGCTACCAACTACTTTACAACGTGGTTCAAAGTTGTACCACTCTATCATACTGGCGAGAACGAAGTTATCAAATTCATTTGGGAGCACATCATCACCAGATTTGGTTGTCCGCAGATGATAAGATCAAATAATGGGAAACAGTTCATCAATAACAAATTCCTTAACATCCTCCACAAATACAAAATCCAATTGACTACTTTGACACCATATTATCCCTAGGGAAATGGCTAAGCTAAAGATATCAATAAAAACATAAAGTCTAGATTATGAAAGTGCCTCGATAAAAAAAGGGGCAAATTGACCGAAGAACTACTTATCATTTTATGGGCATATAGAACTACATTGCGAACATCCACAGGTTGTACACCGTTTATGATGGCCTTTGGAACAGAAGCTGTAATCCCATTAGACCTCGGCCTCCCAACCACTAGAAGACAAGTCGCAGATGAAGAAAATGAACTTGGACTTCTCTGTAATCGCAATTAGATAAAAGATACTTGAGATCATGCAATTGCTAACTTGGAGCGATACCATGACACTCTAAGAAAAGCATACAACAAGAAGGTGAGAAAGTGTACATTTGACATCGGTAATCTTCTACTTCGACGAATTCAAGACAGTACTTGACTTAAGAACTCTGGTAAATAATTTGAAAATTGGGAAAGGACTTACATTATCAGCGACAAGAACGGCAGTAGTACTTACTGGTTGATGACTGAAAGCAAAGTACAACTCGAGTTCCCATGGAACACAGCTCATCTGAAGATGTTCTACAGATAAAAGCTTTATTCCATTTTATTTATCTTCAATAAAGGAGTTTTTTTCCTCCTTATTATGACATCTATTCTACGTTCTTTCTTTTGACAAAACTTAAAAAGTATTTGTCAAAACTAAGTTTTCATTTTTTCGACAAACAAATATCTAATTCATGGGTAAACTTTTTAACATCATTACTAGTTCGATAACACATGACATGGTTGTCTCTTCATAAAATATGATATCCTACAGTAGAAACACATCTGGTAAACATTTCTCAGTCGACAAAGCCATATCGTGGTCATCCTAACCCAATCAAGTCATATATACATACCACTGGTACATTCTGTAAATATCTAACATTTAGTATGTCTGCTATCAGTGATCTCGAATCAAACACTTGGTATTTATTTAGAAATATCATGCATCAACTACTTAGTTATCAAATATCCATACTTCAAAAACATATTATTTGGTAAAATTTTCAAGGAGTTATTTATCAACATATCTAAAAGATTGTCAAGTCCCATCAACCACTTGTACAATCAAATTAACTTAAGCAAAAATAGTTTTCAGTTCAAACAATCTACTTCTCTAGAGGAAGGATTGGGATCACATCTTTAACTGGAATCCTAGGCATCAGATCATCCAACACTTCTCGTACTGCAGCATTAGAAAAAGTAGGAGCAGGGTCAGTTGACTCGACAGCCTCATCCTCGGCATTCGAATCGTACAAGTTCTGACCAGCAGCAGTGGCAGGACATTTGAAAAAGTCATTCCTCTCCTCCATGGCATTAAACTCCTCAAAAAATTTGCCTTCATCCGCTTCAGCGAGTCAATAAGATGACGATCGACTCCAGCAAGAGCATTGGCCTTTTCTTCCTTCATAGATATTCGAACAAACAAAATTTGTTTGCGAAAATCATTTTCAAAATTAGACTTTTGCAAAGCCAAGGCCTCCTTTCTCTCCTTTGCCAGATCGGCCCTAATATGCTCGATCTCTTTCCTCTTATCTTCCAGAGACATCTTCTTGGTGTCTCTAATGGCAGCCTCCTTCGACTTGGCCTCCCCAACCTTCATCTGCTCCAGCTTAAACTCAAGCTCCTTATTTTAAGTCGCCGGCCCTTTCTCGATGTTCTTGGAGACAAAAAGCTCATTAGCAAGGCTCTTTCCACTAAGCATCTGCGGCTTCGCATCGAGAAGCAGTTTCTTGATCTGTATCAGAACACAACAATGAGACCTCGATGAAGGCACCAAATACATTAAACGAGTCAAGGCATGAAATTTTCTAACCTAATTCATCGTGTAGTGCCCTTTGATAAAGAAGGTCGACAAGCTATTAGCTCTAACCAAATAGTTGAAGAAATCTTCCTTAAGTGAGCCTTTCCTAGCAGTAGAGGACTTAATAGTTCGCTGGGTCTCCTCATGGGAGCCACCAAACTTCCCACCATCTTTCGAATTGGTTATGTCGAGGGAATCCTTCTTCCCAGATTTAGCTTTCTGCTGCATAATAATGGCCTACTTCGGTGGTCGACCTTCTGGGACATTTACATTCCCAGACCCCGTAGCTTCAGGATTACCCCCCATCTTCACAGGAGAGTGTCGAGATAGCCTCTTCGACGGTTGTACAGGGACAAGGGGAGGGATAGCAGCCCTTTCATTTTGATCCTTCTGAAACCCCCACTCAGCAATGCCTCTATCTCAGCAGTTGTAGAATTCGTTGTGTGCCAACTCAGAGCAGGATTCTTGAGAGGGATACTTGTCTCCGTGGCTCTCTTTTTTTGGCCGACATTTTACAGTCGATTAGAGGGATTTCCTAACCTTAAATTTGAGCTCTCTCAATCCCAGCTTCTTGGAACAATCCTTCGACTTTCTCTTGGTCTGCCACTAGAGCGTCGAGTCGGCCGCAGTAATTACTCCTTAGCACATAGTCAACTTACACATGCAGTACAAAAGTTTGACAACATATCATATTTTGACAAATACAACCCTAGGTTTTTAGGGTTGCACTCATAGTTCCCTGATACAAGGAGACGATTGCGCAATGTACAGCCCCTCCCGTTGATACCATCTCATAAAATACGGTCCTCTTCAGAAATCTAGCCAAGTACCTATAACCAACTTTTTGAGGATTCTGTTTGAGTGTGTAGTAAACACACAAATCATCTACAGAAATTAGCTGCTCCCCCTTCTCCTTAAGCCGACTATTTATCACTGCCACAACCCTTAAAAGTTCATATATATTTTGATTAAACTGACCAGGGGCAACATCAAAGAAATTTAAAGATTTCTTTTAGTCAGCTCGAAGAGGCAACTTCAACCCCTTTTTTATTTGTTTTGGGTAGACGAGAATACCATCCATTAGGAGGTCTTGATCAGTCATCTCCCAATGATACTCCTCCAACATTATATCTTCTGGAATACCATACTTTAACTTGAAATTAAATATTTCATTGGTCTCTGGATCTTTCCCATAACATTCCATATCTGCCTCACCTCCTTCATCACCCCCACCAACATACTCTTCTCGATTACTCTCCTAAGGCTCATGATCCACATCGGTGTCTGTCCTCACCCCATCCGATATCTCAATAACTCCAGCCTCCAACTTAAATCGATTTAAGTCAGCAACCTTTAGACTATTCAACCCCACCCTGTACTTCCCACCCAATTCTTACATGTAGGCAGTCATATCTGTAGTCTTCAATGAACTTATAACAATATTCTAATAGAAAATAAGAAATTGAAACAGGTATTTTTAGCGTGGAAAATCTCTGAATAGGTAAAAAACCACGACCTTGTATGGAGGATTTTTGTAAAAGTATCTTTATTGCTTAAAACGGATATCTTTATTACAAGTGATCTCTAAATATAAAAATACCTTTAATCTCGTAAATAAGAAGTTTGAGTAATTTTTCTTGTCCCTATCTCTTCTGGAAGTTTTCCTTTATATAGACTTTTCCCACAGCTCTTCATCGTGCTGGAGCACGTTTTCCGAATAATGCGATAAGTGATGGTTGATTGAATAACTAACGAGTTCGTGGGAGATAGGTATCTTTGACTGGATAAGGTTTTTCGGGTTTAGCTCGATCCACATTCTTGAGTAGTTCGTGGGGCAGGTTGGAAATTTGACTGGAGTGTCAAGTGTTAAAAGTGCGTGAGCATGAGATGGAGGTAAATCGAGCTTCGTGAGCTCGATTATGAGTGAGATTGAGGGATAAGTCCTTATAATCGCCCCCTCACAACTGAAGTCATGAGTGGCTGTGGTTGAGAAAGAATGTATTAAAAGTTTAGAATTTGAAACGGAGTAATGATGGCTTTTCATTGGATAGAAGTTACGTGATATTGGGAAGTGATGGGTATTAAATAATGAAGCGGATTTATATAACAGTTGCGTTTGAATAGTCACGTCCGTAATGAATGATGACGCATGGGAAAACGTACCTCACAATAAATATAGGGTTATATAAGTTGTACCTGTAGCAAATCTTTGAAACAATTCCTTCTTGCGTATCTTTTTGAGATGGAAAAACTCGAAGGATTGTGCTTGAAGAGAAGATTGCGTCTGAAATGCAGAGGTTGAAGTTGAAATACTTTGGTGACCATTCCTTGGAAACGTCGATACCCGCTCCTATTCCTCCGACGTAACAAGGCTTGTCGGAAGAGGAAGCGGTTGAAGCTGAGGAAGATTTCTACTATAAGTGGAGATTTTATGTCTTCTTCTTGACAGGCAAGGGGCGGTGGGCCTGTCTTTGCACTCTTGCGGAAGATAGGGTTAGGGCTTCATATGCAGGGATAGGAGTATCTGCGGGGCAGATATGTTGATTTCTTGTGTCACCATGGATTTTAAATTTGGGCCATCTTCATCTCTACCAACTCTTCGATGGTGGTGGTTATAGGAGAGGCGGTGATGGCAGTGGAGGAGGAAGATTAGAAGTGGGAGTCTGCTGACTCATTTCTATCGTGTTTTGGCGCTCAGAAGACCTTCATCATGCTTTGTGGGGGCGAACACTAAGTTTACTGCTTGCATAGTTTCTATTTGAAGTTCAACTAGACTTCGACCAAACTCATGTGAGGGAAACTTTTTGTTACGTCCAATATCTTCTTTGCATCAGGGTGAAAAATCACAGAATCAAGAAGAACTGGAAGACATGATGCCTCGGCGTGCATGAATGACCTGTGACTTTTAACAAGCAGGGAAAAATATTTATCTGCAAAGTACCTAGAGTTTGGTGCGGGACGGATAATATTCTGTTGTATTCCTGAGGTCAATGTGGTAAAAACTTATTATCTGTAAATCGTATGTAATGTTTTCGACATGAATAAAAGTTGATATTTAATAAATTGTATATAAACAAATTTTTAGAATCAAACTGAATTGTGTTAAGTATTGGGGTGAATAACTGCTTATAGGTAACTTAACGTTGGTATAACATACAGGTCGAAAGACCTATTCCGATCTAACCTGCAGCTCCGCTTGCACGACAACAAGGCTTTAGAGGTCTTTCTTTCCCTAGCAAGTCCAGACTCTAGATCTTTTATTCTGAGACTCATCTCTCTAGCTGCATGCTGAAGATTTATAAAACAAAGCCAATCTACAGAAGTTTCTTCCCCACACAGTTCAAACAACTTACAAATATTTATACAAACACACGTGTCTACCCTACCTTCTCACTACCACCTTCTAGGAGCCCAACGTCATCCCTTTGATTGTCGAGCACCATCTGACGGGAAACATCATCCAAACCATCCATAATCCCCACAGCTTTCGCTTCCTCCTCATCTTCCTTCTCAGCATAGGTATTTGCCTTAATGGCATCCAACTCATCCTCAGAATAGCCTTTCAGCATCAAATGATGCCCTAGTTTGTCACACTCCTCAACCATCTCGTCAAGATTGGCCTTTGTCTCCACCTGCAGCTGACCGATCGTCACGACATGAGAAGCCTTCAGCTGCCTAACTTCCTTCAAAGTATCAGTCCTAAATCGAGCTAATTCTTTTTCCAGCTCGATATTCGCCTTCTTCAGCTCACTTTTTTCTTCCTCAATACTGAGCCAAATCCTCTTAACAAGATGAGCAACCTGCAAAAATTACATCGATCTCAACGATTAGCTCGAAACGTATTAAGCACTTCTTTCCAAAAATATAAACTTTCCATCATGCTCTTGTCTTCCTCTCCGTGGAGAACTGCCAACCTGTCACTTTCCTCGACCTCTTTGAGGTCGTCCACCGTCGCAGATCACCCCTCGGCGACCTTCTCTCTCGACTTCCCCGAGGGTTCGACCCTCTTCCTCTTATCTTTCGAACCTCACCACTTCCAGTTGTACTAGAGGCTGGCAGAGCCTTTGGCATCCATTTCTTCAGATATTTTAGAGCTATTTTGCTCGGCTTGACAAGATTCAGCTGAGCCAAACTGCCAGTTCCAGGAGTCTTGGAAAAATTAGTTCGAGCCTCCTCACCACTTACTTGCCTTTTCCCTTCATCAACACCCATCATCGACCTGGTAGACTGAGCTTTTCGAACCTTGTTTGACCTACTATCATCCCTCTTTTTTCTACTCAGTCCGAGTCCTTCTAACACAAGTTCGAGTTCAGTCTCCTCCTCCACAACTTCATCCAATAGATATTCCTTTCTCTCCACTTTAGACTTTACACCTGCAATAACAACATTTTTTCTATCAACTACAGTTGTCAGCAAAACGTAACAATAATTCTATCTATGCATGTCTATTCTCACTTTTCTTTATAGTTCTAAACTGAAGATCTAAAGGTTCTTCATCATCTATTTGAAGACAATTACCCTTCATTTATATGATATTGTCATTTTAGGTTCGACCTGCTGAATTCAGATCGAAAAAGAAATGCCGAGTTGCGCTCGCACAGAAATATGACCCCCCCACTGGCCTTAAACTTCTTCACCCCATAGAACTGCAAAACGTCTTCAGAGGTTTTCCTCCTCACTTTCCCTCCATTTCCTATTTTTCATTCAGATGTTCACACACGGTTATTACTTCCCATATATTCCCGTTCAATTGAACAAGACTTGCCCTAATTGCATTCATAATCCCATTCGCCAAATTGGTGAGGGTAAGACTCAACCCACACTTTAATTGAGATAGGTAACACAAAAAACCCTCTGAGAGGTCACTCCGAACATCCCTATCAAAATATTCTAATGAGATTGATTCATCTATACTCCTATCTCGCTTTTCTACTTCCAAATCTGCCAGTAGATAATAATACTCTTCCCCTTCCGCTACCGTACAACCTCTAAACTGTCTACCAACAAACTCTGCATAATTGCCCCATTTCCCTCCTACGGCCACCTTGGCTTTACAAAACTCTCTAAAGGCATCAAAACTAGGAGGATAAGATACCAATTGACCTGGAAAACCCAAGAATTATTCCCATCCTACTTTCCCTTCATATCAGACTCATTGGCCCGACCAGAGGTCGATACCTCATTAACGGACGAACTACCCATCTTAAAAACAATTTATACAGGCACATTTTCGACCTACACAGATACCTCTCACGCTCGACCTACATATAGGTTAAGGTATTTATCATTGTTCCATATATGTATATATATATATATATATATATATTATAACATATATTTCTGATCAGTCGTTTACGCATAACATATATCTTTAACATATATATACGTCAACATATATTGCATACATCTCTACTAAACTTCAGTATCCGAATGAGAATCGGCAGTTGCGTCAAGCTTTTCCCTCACAACGGTCCTGTATAGCCACCTACGAGATCCAAAATCTTTTGCCTTATTCAACCGTTTATCACCTTCGGATAACTCTTTATCAAATTCCCTAATCTTTCATCTCTTTCTCTAAGTGCTCTCCAAATTTTTTGAAGCTGTAAAACATTTTATTGGAGACAAAGAAGTACTATTTATCCTTTCTCTCTCAAGCGGCTGGCATTTATTGCTCCTCGCACGAACTGTCCTCGATTCCAGAACCAAGGCGTCCTTTCCACTCTCCATGTCAGACGCCTTGTACCTTTTCAATAAAACTACCTTTCCATCATTACAACTTCCTCATTTTTTAACATATTTTTTCTCCTTATTTCCATATCTTTTCCTGACCTTCTCACACTCATGATGACTCACTCTGTACGATGTCAGAGTTTTATTTCCTTTTGCATACAAAATAAAGCTAGAAGCTTCTGCATTTTCATATTTATAGTGATTGACGTCATTTTCTAAACTGTGCACATTTTCTAAACTGTGCACATTTTCAAAATTATTCAAAATATTTGCTAAAACAGTCTTAAAACATATTCGCTCCAATAGAGGATCCGATTGACTTATATTATTTCTGTTACATTCAAAACAATTATATTATTCATAAGAAACACTTTACGCAACATCCATCACAAACTTGGTAACCTAAACAAACATCACCCAATCATATTATTTGTCAGTCCTTAGATCTTCAAATTCGGTCTCAACTTTAGCAATCAAACCAACCAACTTCTCTCGATCTACCGAATCCCTCACCAACACACGAAAATATACCCCATAGAAATAATGAGCATTCTCCAGCTCTCTACTCCTTACATCTACCCTTCGAGCTCACATTTCCTCACCGGTAGCTCAGCATCATAACCAAATGAACCAAAGATCCTCTCACGTACTTCAACAATTTTTATAGCCAATTATCCTTCTGCGGCATAACGGATCCTCTGAGATCGAGTCTGTACCATCCTAATATGTTCCCCATTTTTTACATATCATCCTACCCGTATTTCTACGTTTCTCACATACTTTCCCCTCAAATACGTAATTTTTACCTTGTATCTCGTAACAGAAAGCCTAAAATCTTGGAATAAATTATTTGAACTTATCCCCTTACTAGTACACATATTAGTTACTGTACTTGACCTTACGCTACCGCGAGTAGTATCCCTATCGACCTGTAACAGCTCAAATTTTTAGGATTACATATTTTCTAAAATTTCTCTCCCTCACCTGTTAAACATAAATCATTTATACATCAACACCACATTGTCAACACGTACTCATCTCAGTTCGAACAGTATTGTAACATTGCTTCATCACTTATAGGTAGTTATTCACCCCAATACTCAACACAATTTAGTTCGATTCTAAAAATTTGTCTATATACAATAAATTAAATATCAACTTTTATTCAAGTCAAAAGTATTATATATGATTTATAGATAACAAGTTTTCACCTCTGCCGGCCTCTGGTACCACTGGAAGTAGTGAGGTCGCGAAAGATAAGAGGAGGAAGGTCGAACCCTTGGGGGAGTCAGGAGAGAAGGTCGTCAAGGGGCGATTTGCTGCGATGGACGACCTCAAAGAGGTCGAGGAAAGGGACAGGTTGGCAGTTCTCCACGGAGAGGAAGACACGAGCAAGATGGTAAGTTAATATTTTAGGAAAGAACTGCTTAATACGTTCTGAGCTAATCGCTGAGATTGATATAATTTTTGCAGGTTGCTCGTCTTGTTAAGGGGATTTGGCTCAGTATCGAGGAAGAAAAAACTAAGCTGAAGAAGGTGAATATCGAGCTAGAAAAAGAATTAGCTCGATCCAGGACTGACGCTTTGATGGAAGTTAGGCAGCTGAAGGCTTCTCATGCCGTGGCGATCGGTCAGCTGCAGGTAGAGACAAATGCCAATCTTGAAGAGATGGTTGAGGTGCGTGACAAATAAGGGCATCATTTATGCTGAAAGGCTATTCTGAGGAGGAGGTGGATGCCATTAAGGCGGACATCTATACTGAGGAGGAAGAGGAAGCGGTGGGGATCGTGGATGGTTTAGATGGTGTTTACCGCCAGACGATGCTCGGCGATCAAGGGGATGACGTTAGGCTCCCAGAAGATGGTAGAGAGAAGGTATGGTAGACACGTGTGTTTGTATAAATATTTGTAAGTTGTTTGAACTGTGTGGGGAAGAAACTTCTGTAGATTGACTTTGTTTTATAAACCTTCTGTAGGAAATTAGAAAGATAAGTCTCAGTGTAAAAGATTTAGAGTCTGGACTTGCTAGGGAAAGAGACATTTAAAGCCTTGCTATCTGTACAAGTGGAGCTAAAGGTTAGATCGGAATAGGTCTTTCGACCTGTATGTTATACCAACGTTAAGTTATTAAGTAAATAGGATATAGATGCATGCTAAAAAGCCAACGCTCTTAATATAGAGTAGCATATCGAAAAATGTACCTTGTACGCCGAACAAAGACTCATGAAGCGTTCATCTGAGAATGAACTCCAAACTTTTAGTCTAAAAGTATTTGGACCGCAGATGTTTAGAAATCACATAGTCTCTTTAGAAATGTAGTATGCTTATATATATTTAAAGGCTTTCCTGATTCGAACTGTACTAAAAATTGTTATATTTCCCAGGTCGAATTAGATTTATCTTGCTCACGTGAGGACGACGTACTCATGTGTAATCGGGAATTTACTGAGCAGTTCGATAGGATGAAGGAGGCGAGCGAGAATATAGAAGATCAACACGTAAAGGCGCATTTTAGACTTGTGGAGTTGACCCAGGCCGTTTCCGACCTGACTCTTCAGGTCGAAGAGAAAGATGCCAAGATAAACAAGGGATTAAAAGAGCTAGCTGAGGTAGCAGAACGTACCAAGAAGCTTCAACATCAAGTTAACGCGTTGGCTGTGAAGGGTAAGCTGGCCGACATAACTCAATACCGTATTCAGGCATTGGAACAATCAGAGGAACGATTTTGATATGATTTCCGAAACTGTAGGAACAAGCTGGAGCGAATGAGACGAAAATTTGTCGAAAAAGGCGATGAGCTGAGGGTAGCTCGAGAAAATCTATCGAAACATTTGCAAATAGCCCTACCTACCAAGGATATGGAATTCTGGGAAATACAATGAAGGTGTAACGATTTAAACGAGAGGGTTGCACGACTTAAGTCCCAATTGGCGCAGGCCATTGCGCGTGCCAGGAAGGACGAGGCTAGAGAGCGTTTACGGGGAAGTAGAACTAAGGTTAAGACTCTTTTAGTTTGAGGGGATGTAGTTAGTCTCTCAGGTCGAATTAGAGAGCTAGAGAGTGATGTATCCCATATTTAGGAGCATGACCAGAATGGAAATGCGAATTTGAGGGAATACCAACATAAGTTGGATGCTGCTCTTATCAGGGAGAAAGTTCTGGAGGGGGAGATCAAAGCAAAAATATCACCGGTGAAGAGGAAAGAAGAATTATTGAAAGATATTCCGGTTAGGGAAGAGTTGAACGCATAAATTCAGAGACTTCGTGCTCGGGTAGTAGACTTAGAAACCATGAACCTTGCTGAATCAACGAAGTATATTAAAAAGTTGGAAGAAAATGTAATCTATCATGCTAAGGTCGATGCGGAAATGACTGAACAGAAGAATGAGTACGCTAGGTTAGAGTCACGCCTCGAGAAGGTGAGAGCGAGACTTGCAACAATGGTCATACCTGATGCATCACACTCTGACCTGTTAAAGGCAATCGTTGCATATGTTCTAAAAGAAGTAAAGAGACTTAAGTCAGAACGAGATACCTTGTTCAAAACTCTGTCGGATAAGGGATGCATTTGTGGAGCTAAGATAGAGAGGGAACTGCCTGGGCGTCATAGAGACCCAACTGGGCCCTCGAACTGCTGAACTGATAGAATCAGGTTGAGCTACTATGATCTGCAAACTGAAAGTTAAACCTCTTGAGGTAGGGGGAAGCACTGCTGACTCTCCATCAGCAGAAAAAAAACCCATTATAATATGAATTTGACCTGAAAATAAATAACATCTGTTGCAGACATATTGAAATAGATGTAAGCTAGTATGACCATTGCCTTATCTTATGTCTGGTGGGGTCTTTGATCTAAAACAAAATTTTTATATTCGTTTTAATCGCAGAAATGGGTTGAGTTAAACTAAGTTAAAACTTGATTTAAACTATAGAAATGTCGCAGGCATATTGAAAGAGATGAAAGCTAGTACAAACTTTACCTTATCTTATGTCTGGTAGAGTCTTTGATGTGAAACAAGTTTTTACACTTGCTACAATCGTAGAGATGTAGTATAGTCAACCAAACCAAGTGATATCCTTAATCCAGCCGGTATAAATGATCCAAACAAGTTGAAAATGATGAAGATTAGTATTTCCTTTGCCTTATCTCTTGTTTGGTAGAGTCTTTGATATGAAACAAGTTTTTACACTTGCTACAATCACAGAGATGTAGTATAGTCAACCAAACCAAGTGATATCATTGATCCAGCCGATATAAATGATCCAAACAAGTTGAAAAAGGTGAAGACTAGTATTACCTTTGCTTTATCTCTTGTTTGGTAAAGTCTTTGATATGATTTTTTTTTACACTTGCTACAATTGCAGAGATACTGTTGAGTCAGCCAAACCAAGTGATATCCTTGATCTAGCCGATATAAATGATCCAAACAAGTTGAAAAAGATGAAAACTAGTATTACATTTGCCTTTTATCTCTTGTTTGGTAGAGTCTTTGATATGAAACAACTTTTTACACTTGCTACAATTGCAAAAATATTGTAGAGTCAGCCAAACCAAGTGATATCCTTAATCCAGCCAGTAGAAATGATCCAAACAAGTTGAAAAAGATGAAAACTAGTATTATCTTTTCCTTATCTCTTGTTTGGAAAAGTCTTTGATATAAAACATGTTTTTACACTAGCTACAATCGCAGAGATTTTGTAGAGTTATCCAAACCAAGTGATATCCTTGATCCAACCGGTATAAATAATCTAAACAAGTTGAAAAAGATGAAGACTAGTATTACATTTGCCTTATCTCTTGTTTGGTAGAGTCTTTGATTTGAAACAAGTTTTTACACTTGCTACAATCGCAGAGATATTATAAAAGAAGCCAAATCAAGTGATATCCTTGATCTGACTTGGATAAGATTGATTATAAGCTAGTATTATCTATGCTTTAATCTGTAGAATGTGGTCAAATATTCGTGAAAAGAATGATATTGTTTAAAAATAACTTTCATTGATAAGTTTAAAATTTACATTGGATGGAGATAAGAATCTCACTTTTGGAATTGAAAAACAAAAAGTGGACAATGGAAATAAAGTAGTAAGACGCCTAACGATAGTACCGTTTCTGTTGCCTAGTGTTCCAAGGATTTGAAATGGGGACTCCCTCTTCTGTCATAAGATAGTATGATCCATGGCCTGAGAGACCTATGATAATGAATGGACCCTCCAAATTGTCGGCTAATTTTCTAGCGTGAGGCTCTTTGTGATGTTGAGGAATTTTTCTGAGGATGAGATCTTTGATTTGGAAAGTAAGGGCCCTTACTTGGTTATTATACGATATGGCAAGCATATGATGATACCAACCTAGGTTAGCGATGGTGCGTTCCTTGGTCTCATCTATCATATTGAGGTTGCAAGCCAATTCGAACTCATTTTCCTCGTCAGTCAGCTCGTGATCGCGAACTGGATAATTATATTCAGAAAGAATGATAGCCTCAGTGCCATAAGCAAGAAGAAATGGGGTACACCCTGTAGATTGTCCGGGAGTGGTTCAATTCGCCCACAGGACATGAGGTAGTTCGCGAACCCAATTTCCATTTTTCTATGAGTGAGGCCATTTTTTGAGTCTATCCACGATGGTTTTGTTGGTGATTTCGGCTTGGCCATTGCCTTGAGGGTAGTATGGATTTGATGATGAGTGGATGATATTGTGGTGATTTAGGAAGGTTACGACCTTATCTCCCACAAATTGGGGCTCGTTATCGATACAAATTAAGTAGGGGTACCCGAACCAAGTGATTATGTGGTTCCAGATTAAAGAGATGACCTCTACTTCTCTAGTTCGACATAATGGAATTGCTTCTACCTATTTTGTAAAGTAATCGGTAGCTACGAGTAGGTGACAACGATTACCTGGAGAGTTAGAGAATTCGCCAACGAGGTCTAGTACCCATCTTTTGAATGGCCAGAAAATCTTACTTGCATGGAGTTCGAGAGCAGGGGCATGTATTATATGTTCATGTCTCTGGCAGGTATTGCACATGTGGGAATACTCTTCTGCTTGCTTGCGCATGCCGGGTCAGAATACTCATTGAGTGATAACTATTTTTACTAATGATATACTTGCGGCGTGGGAGCCGCAAGCTCCTTCATGTAATTCACGGAACAGCTCATCTACTTTTAACTTAGAGAGGCACTTGAGGTAAGACCCTGTAACAGAAGGCAGTAAAGCATACGTTTTGAGTAATATAATGCTTCAAGTTGTTGATCAGCTGCCGACGCTCTTTTGGACCTGCTGGGAGTGGTCCATTCTAATTGTTGTCGACACCGAGGTAGGCTAAGAAAGGCCTTCGCTAATCGTCGTTTCCCCCTTTATCACCCCCAGTGTTGATCGTGCATAAAGATATTCGATCAATGTTGGGGGTTGAAATGATTTTGATATGGAGATATTGAGCTTCTGTACCCAACACCCCGGCTAGATATGCCAAAGAATAGGCGTGTCTGCTTTCACCTAGAGGAAGATATTTAAGAGTTGCTTTTATGAACTTACTCATCTTATCTGCAATGAGGGCTTCGTATTCGATCATCTTCCCGTTTTTCTTGTATTGCTCGGAATAATGATGAACGATAAGTAATGAATATGTGTAAACTAAGAGTTCGGGGATATCAAGCTCAAGTGTAAGGTCGAGTCCGTGAATGAGAGCTTCATACTCGGTGACATTATTTGAGGCCTCAAAATATAAGCGGATTGATTTCACAATTCTGTCATTAGAAGGGGTAATCAAAACGATCTCGATCCCTGACCCTACAGGTCCTGTTGATCCATCTGTGAGAAGCCTCCACCCTGACGTAGTGATTCAGTCAGCTCGTTCATCGAATGGCTTGGGGGTTGGATTCTCTGTTATGTCTTTGATAAGGTTCGGGTTGTACTCCTCCTACTCAGGATCTTCCACTGTAAAATCCGCTAGAAAATCAGCAACGGCCTGACCTTCTCGGAATGACGCTGTTCAAACTTGATATCATGTTCTCCCAAACTGATTGACCACTATTGCACTCTTCGTGACTTCTCTTTTTTGGAAAGAACTTCTCGAAGTGGGTAGTTTGCCATAACTTTAACAAAATTTGCTTGAAAGTAGTGCTTGAGTTTCTGTAAAGTGTAAACAAGAGTGAGAAGAAGTTTCCCAATTTTAGAGTACCTTATTTCCACTGGTGTAAGTATTTTACTGATGAAGAAGACTGGTTTCTCTATTTTTCTATCCAGGCGAATGAGAACTGAGCTGAGAGAAGTATCTGTGACTGCTAGGTAGATTATTAGTTCCTCATTACTTACCGAGGTGCTCATTATGGGAGACCTCCCCAAATAGATTTTGAGGTTCTGAAAAGCTTCTTCGCATTCTAGTATCCATGTGACTTCTGCAGTTGGCTGAACCTTTCCTCGTTTAGCACATCCGTGAAGTAATAGGAATAACCAACGGCAGCGGTCTAAAGATTTAGAGACGAAACGATTAATTACGGTAATCTTGCCAGCGAGTTTTTAAATGTTTTTTGTTGTCTTTAAAGAAGGCATGTCAAGGAGAACCCTAATTTGATCCGGATCGGCCTTAATCCTTTTCTTGCTGATGAGGCAGCCTAGAAAGCGGCCAGAATGTACCCTGAATTGACATTTATCATGGTTGAGATGCATTCTGTAAGATTGAAGGATGTTGATTATTGTGTTGAGTTATGAGATGTGATTATCTGTGTCTGCGCTTTTGCACAAGAGATCATCGATGTAGACTTTAACGATTTTCCCTAGGCGGGCTTTGAACATAGTAGTCATCAATCGTTGATATGTAACACCTGCGTTTTTGAGCCCGAAGGGTATTACTTTTTAATAATAAAGGCCACTTTTGGTGATGAATGTTGTCTTCTCTTGATCTTCTTCCAGATGAGAAATTTGATTATACCCTGAAGTGTCCATCATAGATAGGAGATCATGACCTGCTGTGGAATCGAGGATCTGATGAATATTGGGAAGTGGGAAACTGTCCTTTGGAGTATGTTTGTTCAAATCTATAAAATCTATGCAAACTTGAAATTTTTTGTTCTTTTTTGGGATAGTGACAATGTTGGATATCCAGTCTGGATATTTGGCTTCTCGAATGAATCTCACTTTGATCAATTTTTCAATCTCGGTGTTAACTTCATCTCAAAGACGAGGTGAAAGTCATCGCTGTTTCTGTTTGATCATTGTGGCGTTAATATTGATGGTTAACTTGTGGCAAGCCATGGCCGGATTGACTCTGAGAATTTCTTCGAAAGACCATGCAAAAACGTCTCGATTAAGTTGCAAGAACTGAATGAGAGCATCTTTCTCACGCTGAACCAGCTTTGTTCTAATGAACGTACCTCTGCTAGGTCCATCAATGTTGACATATTCCATGGGCTCCTCTGTAGGTGATTGATCGTCGAGGTGATCAATTTTCTATAATTGTTATGCGACCAATCTGTCTGAAGTATCTAAGATGGCAGAGACAGTATGTTTACAAGCTCAAGAGAGTTTTTGACTACCTCTAATCTCATAAATACCTTTGTTATGTTTAAATTAGAGTGCTTGATGATAGGTGGAAGCGATTGCTTCCATATTGTGTATCCAGCACCGGCCCATAATCCTAAGATACTAAGATTTGGCATTGATGTCATAGAAAACGACGTCGATAGCGGCTGGTTCTGCGGTAATAGGTAAGATAATCTTGCCTACTCGTTCCTCCCTGGAGCTATTGAACCCACTGATGGCTGTATCGATCTGAATGACTTGGTCGGAGAAACACATTTGGTCCATCATACTCTGAAAAAGAATTTCAATACCACTCCTTGTATCGATCATCATTGTGTGGATGAAAAACTGTTTCATCTTGAGCATTATGACTAATGCATCATGATGTAGAAATTTGACATGGCTAGTATCGCAATCCTCGAAGGAGATTCCGAGTCGGCGATTGCTTGACTCGGGAAGAAGTTTGGCTTATTTGCCTTGAGGTGTAAGATCACAGCATTATGAAAGCCTCCGGCGCTTTGATCGGTTGGAATTGGAGATCTGGTTGATTTCGATCATGTTGCTGAGGTGCATATAGTATAGATGTGTTTCCTCAGCTCTATCGTTGACCTGAACAACTTCTAGTTGTTCCTTATAGTTGCCATTTTGGTATGACTTCAGGTCAACAATTTATTTGAGCATCTGTCCCTCCTTGAAAATGTACTCGAGCAACCGCTGTAGAGCATAGCAATTGTCAGTAGTATGATGATTTACCTTATGATGTAGGCAAAATGGTCGATTCTTGATGGGCTCTAGGGGTTGAGAGATGCGGTATAGCGGGTCTTTTAATAGCAGTGCAAAAATTGTGGAGATTCAGACATTCAACTTTGGGAGGACGGGTTTGTTTGGCAGATCGCTTTTCCGAGGGTATCCAGTATTCCCCTTGGTGCATTTTTGGTCTCCCGGCTCCTCCTTAGGCTCGTTGGTTTGATCTGTAGGTGGGGATTTGGTGGAGAGTATATATTTAGATGACGTTTGTCGCTCAGACATTATACTCTCCAAGTTGACAGAATCGTTGACTTTGGTGATCATCTCTTCTAATGTCGCAGGTTTGTTAAGGAAGAGGTATTCTTTGGTTTTGCAATTGAGCCGGAGAACATTTGTAAAAGCGCTCACAACTATTTTTTAGTCGAGTTTATCCACTTTTCTTGCGAGCTCTAGGAATTTCTTTGAGAAGTCTTCAAGATTTTCTTCATGTGACTGCTTAAGACCGATAAGAGAATACAAGTTCTCCACTTTATCTCTATTGTGAGCATATGTCTTGATGAATTGTTTCAGCAGCTGATCAAATGTGTAGATGGATTCCTCAGGGAGAGAATAAAACCATCAAAGTGGTTCCTCCTGAAAACTTATGGTGAATAGACGGCAAAGAATATTATTGAGATCGGAGTACAACCCCAATGAATCACGGTATTGCTAAATATGCTCCATCGGGTCAGTACCTTTGTATTTATGAATTTTGGGAGTATGGAAACCTTTCGGTATTTCCATATCGAATAGTTTTTTGGCAATTGGACATCCTTATAACTATATCGTATCGCCGGCCGTACCCAGAACTTGTGCCTCGATCAACTCCTTAATCTGTTGGTCCATGTGTTCTTTTATGACGTAGTGACGTGTTGATTGAATTGCCGGACGTGATAGCAAGGGATGATGAGTTCCCATACCTTCACTCAAGAGACCTCGTGCTGGAACTTGATGTAGAGGTCGTCGGCCTTCCTCCTAACGGATGGAAAGCTGGTGACCTCGACTGACTTTTGATTAAACTTCTCCCCCTAAATGGATGGAGGGCTGCAGTCCGTATGGTAGATTTTGGGAAATGGCTTTACTAGCGACTCCCCGAGGTCCCAATCTTTCACTTACTAAAATGTGGGAGGTCTTTGGAAGTTGATCGCGACCCCTGGCTAGAGGAGCCTTCTGAGTATTTTACAGAGCTTCGAGTGCAGTCTGCATCGCAGTCATCTGATCTTCGTGCCATTTGAGCGCTGTCAAACGAGCTTGTCGTTATGTATCAAGCTCTTTCTCTTGGAGCTCGCAATCCTTTGTCAATTGAAATTCGAGTTTGGCGCATTTCTCTGCCTCAGCGTAGAGATTCACCCATAACTCGGTGAGTTGTCCTGGATCTACAAAAATTTCGAGCTGAGTTCTTGCGGCCGATCGTCTGGAAGAAACCATAATTGAAAATTGTAGTGAAAGACTGCCTTAGGTATTGTGGAAAAGCAATTTTTCCCACAAACGGTGCCAAATATAATGGTCAAATTCCGTAAGTTCAAAATGATTAGGAATTAGTTATCACACCAATGAACCTGTAACAATATTCTAATAGAAAATAAGAAATGGAAACATGTGTTTTTAGCTTGGAAAACCTCTGAATATGTAAAAATCCACGACCTCGTATGAAGGATTTTTGTAAAAGTATCTTTATTGCTTGAAGCGGATATCTTTATTACAAGTGATCTCTAAATATAATAATGCCTTTGATCTTGTAAATAAAAAGTTTGAGTAATTTTTCTGGTCCCTGTCTCTCTGGAACTTTTCCTTTATATAGGCTTTTCCCACAGCTCTTTATCGTGCTGGAGCACATTTTCTGAATAATACAGTTAGTGGTGGTTGACTGAATAACCAACGAGTTCATGGGAGACAGGTGTCTTTGACTGGATAACGTTTTCTGGGTTTAGCTCGATCTACATTCTTGAGTAGTTCGTGGGGCAGGTTGGAATGTTGATTGTAGTGTCAAGTATTAAAAATGCGTGAGCCTGAGATGGTGGTAAATCGAGCTTCGTGAGCTTGATTATGAGTGAGATCAAGGGATAAGTCCATACAACATCAATTACTAATGGTTTTACATCGACAAGATTATCAAAAAATCCCTTCGTATCAGCATTAGGGAATTTAGTATTTTTAACTGGTTCAGCCATTTATCTAAACCTAAAAATTATATTCCCTTTTTAAGTTAGTATAGTATGATATCTTATAAATTATATATATATATATATACTTATTGGATAAATATACATACAAATGTCGAGTTTTACTCCCTAATAAATCATTTTATCTGTTACTATCTTCAACATCTTTACTTTTATCTGTTATTAAAATAAAACATCGACATCATTTTATTTCGAGAGTTACTTTTATCTGTTACCCTCACACTTTCTCTTAAAGTTTTTTAACAGAGATAAAGCTTCTCGAAGATGTTTTGATTTCCCACCATAAAGGAGATCACATACAAATTTTTGTATTTTCCATTATCTCCGGCGCCCAATCCGGCAATATACGACGTACATTCAGCAAAATCCTTTGCCTATAATCCGACAACTTCTAAACACCTCTATTGCCTCAATAATCCCCTAAATTGCACCGTAACACTTACGGTACCCAAAAGTCGTTTTCTCTCCACATCCTCCCAAATCACCACAAACTCTTAAACTCCTCTAATCCAATACCATATACGATACCTTATCCACATCAAGAATATCCCAATTTTAACCCACCAAAAGGAAAATGAAGGAAAACCCTAAACATAGTTTTATCGACATTCCTCCTCAAATACAATTCCATACTCAAATTCCTTTCTCCATCACAAACATACAACTACTGTCAACAATGGGTTTCAATCAATCATTACACAAACAAACCAAAGCTTTGTATACAAGAAAAGTATAGACAGAATACCAACTTTGATGATGTGTTGCTTGGATATCTCTCTCCTTCACAATTTTGGCTCTTTCAACGAGAACAATAATTTCCTCTGTACCAATGTTAGAAATAGGAATACAAGATGAGCAGACAAAATCATAAAACACAGATAAATTTTAAAAAAAAATGGAGTATGAATAGTCACCATCAACGAGGGTATTTATAGGCCCCACACAACTGTTCATCACGCCTCTTTGAGCTCCTTCGGCTACTTTCCTATCGTAATGCCTGGTACATCTTTTCTCGAAGTCCCGAACCCTCCGTCTCCTTGCAGCCAATAAACTGTTACACTGTCGTTCTAAATCATCTAGATACAAATTTACATCCCCAGTTTTATCAATCTTCCCCTGTGTAGTTCTTGCATTCATAAAAAGAACCTGTACGTCTAATTTCTTATACCTTAATACATCACCTACTAGCACACATCTAGCCATTTTAAATAGATTTGACCAAATAATATTATATCTTTCCTTTTTTATCCACCTCTTCTTTTTTTAGGAATACTTGTAACCATAATTTAAAATTCAAATTTTCCATATATTGGATAACCTATCATCACTACTCGAACATCGATAAACATTGCATTCAACATTCTCATCACCATCGAGACCTTCCATCACAATGTGCAAGAATTTTTCTAGATACTTGCAAGGTCGCAGTCATTTTGCTACAACTGTTTTCATGAAAACTTAAGCAAAATGAGTACAACAACAGAGTCGAAGAACAAAATAAGAAATCGATAAAAACGCTTTTATTCCATTAAACAAATAATTACACACCACGTGGATTCCATTAAATACCTCATTGGCTTCCTCGACATCTTTTTTTTCAACATCTACCTGGACCACTACTGTTGTTTGTTCTACATCCGTATGTAAAATAAAATAGAACAGCAAATGGTAAAGTAATCAGAAACAAATGATAAGATAGAACTAATAAATCATAAAATTATGCTAACAAATGAAAAGGTAGCACAAAACAAATGACATGATAAATACCTCCACGACTTCATAAATATCTTTAGTTTTCTCAAAATCATTTTTTTCTCTAAGTTCTTCCAGAATCTCTACAGCAGTTGGTTAGTCTGCACCTTCCTTAATCTATACAACAAATGGTAAATATAGACATAAATTAAAACTGGTAAGGATAGGTCAAAAAATGTTATGGATAGCAAAAAAAAAGTTAGATAAATACCGCTTTGGCTTCCTCTTCTTGAACAACTTCAAGCTCCTATTCTTGAACAGATTTGGCTCTCATCATCATCTTTCTTTTTTGATTCTTTCTTAGATTCTTTCTCATCATCATCATCATCTTTTTCTTTAACTTCTTTCTCTACACCCTTCAGTAAATTCACATACTATAAATGAAATGACAAATACATGACAAATACATGACAAACAAAATGCAAACAAATGGCAATAAAACTGCAAACAAATGATAAGATAAGAGAAAAAAAGGTTGATAATTGATACCTCTTCAAGGATACCACCATATTATAAAAATATAATGTTCATATTCACCTCCTTCTCAACTTCTTCATCTACCTCTAAATCTTTTTTCCTCTACTCCCTCTCTTACCTCTCCTTCCATATAAGTTTGGTCTCCGGGGGTAACTTTTAGATGATAACACCAACTGAATTAGATGATAAAATGTATGTGAAGAAATGATTAAAGATATGTTGATAAAAGATTACTGGAACCTACTGAATTAAATTTTCTTGAGTATCAGGCTTTGGCTTTAGCTTTGTCGTATTTCGCATGTTTTCCTTAGGGATTTAAGGACATCAAAATGATAAGTGAGACATCATCGAATTGTTCATCAATGATAGCATTCATTTTTCTTGATGCCTTCAACCTAAGCATTAGTATCTTCAACCTTCTTGCTCTTCTTGTTGAACTTCTCTAGATCATCTACCAAATTAACAAACTTCACCACTACGTTTCTCCCCTTGTTCGGGAAGAAAAAGGATAGTAGAATGTTTAACAATTTTAATCGAATTAAGAATATTGTTTGCAAAATAGAACCATCAAATGTGAAAAAAATGGAAAACCGTGACAAAGGATGGGAAACCAATGACAAGGCTAAAGTAATGAGAACAACTTTAAGAGAACAATGATAAAGCAACCCCAACAAATAAAAAATAATGCTAAAATGATGACTTATTGGGGAAATAAAAATCGGTGACAAAAGCAATACAAATAAATTATAGAAAATGACTCAACAAATGACAAATTGGAGTCTTAACATGACGTTTTTCCAATTTTGCCTGTTTTAGCACCACTTAATTTCCTTAAACTCATAAGTTTTCTTCTTCTTGGGAAAGCTTCTATTGCTAAACTCTGTGACATGCTCAAGATCAACAAATGCAAAATCATTATGAATATGTGAAACACGTAGCCCCAAAATTAGATAAACATGAATGGGTTTGATTTTAATTATCGTCCCCCCAAATTTGAACTTCATATCACCAAGATGACGATTGAATATTTCCACAACCAACGTAGACATCATCGTTATTGGATCAATCAACAGTAATGGTGCAAAATAGTTGGTATGAAGAGCACCGTTCTCCTCCTCAGACAGATCTCTAAACATTTTGTTCATCCCCAAACCTGTACACCAAGATATATAATTTTTGGCATTGGTTGTCTTTTTCTTTTCTCCACCCTCCTTATGTGATTGTCGGTCCTCTTGTTGAGATTATTCGTCCCTTCTTGAGATTGATCTTTATCAGCATTCTTCTTCATTGCAAATTGAGTGACTAAAATAAAAATAAAGAATAAAACAAAATTGCATTAAACATTTGATTTGCAGTAAAGAGACACAATTTCCATTCTCGTAAACTAGATTGAAATCAAACACAAAAGAGAGAAAGAGAGAGAGAGAGACACACACACACACACACACACACACACACACACACACACACACACACACACACACACACATACACACACTTACATACACACACATACAGACAGACAGATAGAGACATACAAAGATAAAGGCGGCCATAAACCTACAAGAATTGGCGATTAAGTAAAAAAAGGTTGTTGCGGTTATTGAGAGTTCTTAAATAAAATGGTATGATGAGAATCAGGACGGTTTTCTCAATCGTGTGTGTGTGTATGTGTGTGTGTGTGTGTGTGTGTGTGTGATTAGAAGAAACTGCAAGTTAGGCCCCTTTTGGTACCAAAACCTATCTCCCCGTGTAAATTGTGTATGACTGAGAAACTCAACCGTCTAACCCTTCCTTGCCCCTTAAACAAATAATTACTAGCGCTAAAACCTATCTCCTCGTGTGGAAACACACATGACTGAGAAACTCAGCCATTTAACCTTGCCCTGCTCCTGAAACAAATGACAAATAATATCATAAATGGTGACAGAGTTTTGGGTTACAAATGGCTAATTTGTTTAATGATGTGACTCTAGAAAAAGCTAGTAATGACAAGTTTATATTAATAAATTAAATATGTTCACATGTCGCGATATATCATTTTAAAATGAGATGTGTTTTTGTTTTTTATAAAGTGGCATTTGTACTCGTGGAACCCACGTGCCTGGAAAAAGAACTGGTTAACTGCAGTAATATAAGAACTTGAGTAGGGGCAAAATTGGAATTTAAACTTGCTAGTATTTATTTTGGAATTTATTGTTCCAGGGGTCCGATTTTAGAAAGTGTGTATATTCGGGCATTTAAATGAGTAATTACCGTTTGAATATCATAATTTAGTTGAAGCATATATAATTCATTTCTACTTCATCCAACATGTTCCTCTTTATACACTTCACTTATCATATAATGAAAAAATTTATTCGACATGAAATTGTAATGACTGTTTACTTCTAATTAGGGGTTAATATTTCCAAGAAATGGATGACACTATGATTTATGAATAACTTTCCAAGTAAAGAAGTCGGTAACTTAAGATGCTACTTTTAAAATTTGGCATACATTCTATGAAAAACCAAACAAGTAAAATCTGAGGGGCATCTTGGGTATGACTGATGGGAACATCCCTTTCATGTATATGGGGATCCCTCTTCTATCAGCTAGAATAAATTACAGGACTGCCAATCACTAATTGAAGTGATAACTAAATGAATCAATAACTGGCAACATAGGTTTTTAAGTGGGGCATGTAGACTGGTTCTTGTAAACTCATTATTACAAAATATTTAAGTTCATTGGATGAGTGTTCTTGTACTCCCTCAATACATGATTGAAAGCATCAACAAAATTTGTTTAAAGTTTTTGTATATTATTTTTGTGTTTTAGGTAAAGTAAGGAAGATAGGAGACATGCATAGAGGTCTAGAATTATACAGATAAAGGGGTAAGATCATCTGCAGTTGCTAGGTGGGCAAATTCACCCCAAACCCAATCCACCCCATAACAGTTCACCTCAAAAACAATGTAAATATTACTCACTGCGATTCAAAACTACAGGGCAAAAGCAACGCCTAAGATCAACCACATGTCAAGATCCCAATGCTTTAGATGCCCCATAGTTCAGAAGCGTGGGGCATCCAAACGAATCAAACAATATCATGTGCTTTATTTAATAAATGGTTTTTGATGCCCTGCAGTTCTGAATTGCGGGGCATGAGAGCCGCTTAAATCTTGACAAGTGTCATAATATAATTGATTATTGATACCGCGCAGTTTAGAACTGCGTGACATTAATAAAGTAAAAATCTACCCTAAGGGTGGTGAGACCACCCTCAAGGTTGATTTTGGGTAGACACATCAGCCAATAGACCTAACCGATGTGGGTGGATTTGAGACAAAACAAGGTGAATTCACCAATCTACCTTGCCATGCCTTCCTTCACCTGGCTGCTGCATATGCTCTTACAACATACTATGGATAGCTACCGGCTCTAGGTTCTTAGTTGACATTATGGAGGAGAAGCTCTAGTGCCTTGTGAAAGGCAAGTCTATGCTAGCTAGAGTGAGGGAGATAACCACTATGTTACAAAATTCTATATCATACACATTAATAGAGAGTCGGACCAATGTCCTTTATTTATTGTAATAGGAATAGAGTTGGTCAAGGGATAAGAAATACATAAGGATGTAATGGTTCATATCAATAACGCTGGTCATAGGGTCCTGACTACCCCAGGTGTCCCAGCCCAGCTCGGGCAACCTCTACAGTGCCTGGAGCATAGCAGAATATGAGGTCGTACGGCATACATGTACTTGCGACTGAGGATGTACAACCCTTCTTTACTAGGTGCGACGGCGCGTGTGGAATATACTCATGGATGCCAGAGCGACATCTGAATCATCTTGGATACTCGTGAGGGAACCTGAATACATATTTGAAATAGGCAGCAATGCCGAAGGTTCCCTCAATATTCCCTATAACGTGATCACTCGTGACTATGCACAAGTACAGAAGTATACTTGTCCTAGCAGCAGATCAGGGTAGCTCAATATGCATGGTGGGTCCCAGATATATTGGAGGGCGATGAATCAGGATTAAATGTATGGCATGCAGCTTGAATAGCATAATTCATTTATAAGAGGCATTCCATTTCGGTTGGCTCGTGGGGCATAACGAGCCCACTATTTAGCCATATTTGGAAAAGTAGCCCGCATTACAAAGTAATATCTCCTGGCATTTTCTATGCCAAAGAGATCTCATAAATATCCTTTGTGGATGGTCCATGAGTCAGGGTTCTAGATGACCAAGCATTAAAGATAATTTTTTCATGGGGAGGTTTGGACCAACTTCCTCCTTAATATAGCTACTAAGTAAATACCTTGTCTCAAAACGGAAACATCATATGTGGAGACAAAGCATATCACTCTTTGCGCCTCCTTAACCAAATCCATTTTCAATGAAACTTGGCATGTAGCTATATTAGGATATAATGAGTATATATCTAAGGTCAAAGCACAAAGCACTCGGGTAAATTTCCTTAGCGTTCGTTGGGGCGTTACACCCTCCCGCACTCAATAATCTCGACGTCCTCGCCGAGAACTCTTCTTCAACACGGCTCTTGCAAGGGTTCAATCTACTGTATCTTAAAGACACTAACGCTCTCCCGCACTCAGTTTAGAGTACTACATATTCTTCTGCACTAGTGGATACTAAATCAAACTACTAGTCTTGATGCTGACAACTGCGGTCTTCACAACTGAATCTTAATCTTTAGCCTTCTACTGAAGTATTACGGTGACTGGAGCTTCATTCTTCTATGGAGTTTCAGCCTATTCTTATGGATACTATCCCGCGGCCTTTGCCTTCAGTTATATGGGTACAACATCTTCCAGCATGTCGTCTTTAGATATGTATTGCACCCAACTGCTTAGCGCCTTCTTCGCTGATGGATTTGGAATGTTGTTCCTCTCGACAAACCTGGCGTCACATTTGAACGACCGAATGTGGGTATCTGCAATCCCATCCATGAAAGGTGCGCTCCCTTCTGAGTCATACCAGTACGTTCTTCCATCGAGCTGCACAATGTCTTTATTATCCAAGACTACAATCTTCTGTGAATCTTGCCTTCAAATCATATTCTCCTACTCTTAATAAGCTCGATGTCCTCGTCGAGGACTTCTTCTGCGAGGGGTGATGAATGAATGAGTAACTCTGCGAAAACTTGGGGTCAACTCTTCCCATCTGCTACGCAACATCTGGCACGCTATTAACTGCATAACTTCTCCCCTCAATTAAATCTGCAAAGGTCTTCAACCGGTCCTCCTTTCTTACGGGACAAATCGAGACACTAAATCAAGATGCAGCACTCTTGCCTTACCAAGATTGAGAACAAGTACTTACTGTTCCCTTAAGCAAAAGATGTAGATCCATTTGAGGTAGTATACGATCAACAAAGGCACAAACACTTTTTCTTATCACCAATAAATACTCGAGGTAGCCTATCAAGGCGAGGGAAATTTGATTTAACCATACTGCCAGCAAATCCATCGAGGTTTGCCATAAAGGTGTGCTGTGTAAACTTGGAAAACCCATGAGACATCTATTTGTATGGTAACATTTTTCTCTACCATACTTCATGGTTCCCCATCATCTAGCTATCGAGCGATAGATGGCATATGTAAGTTCATAGACATCAACATAAGATCGCAGGCATCTGCATTTAGCTCTCCTACAGAAAAGGTGATCGCTACTTTGGCATCACAAAGGTCGCTTAATTTTGGAGGACTCAAATCACCTCTTTCCTAAGGAGGACTTAACACTGGTATCTTCACGTGCGGATCTGTACTTGTTCCCAGTATATTTTTAAGTCATGCATCATCAATATCCCATACTATTGCAAGGCAGTGTATATACTTTGGAAACAACCACAAATCATCTTACGTACCGTGTCAAACTTCAGTGGTAATGACCCTGCGAGAATCTGCATACAACTACATCACAACTGCTCTGCCATAGCTCGTGACTTCTAACTGGATTGACTGCTGAAGTGTTTATCTATTTCTATATCCCTACTCTTCTGTGAGTTACTTGGGGAACTTGGGAACAATATACTGCCACTGTACTTACAACTTTGAGCTCGTTGGTTCGCCACTTCCAACTACTATCAAACTCGAAGGCCATCCTTTACACTAACACAATCACCTTGAACTATAATGTAGCCATTCTTTGTCTCTGAACTACCTTCTAAAAATGCAGCCAACTCTTCATCGGTCATTCGGATGTAATCTTCTAAAGACACCCCATCGATACAAAGACACAGGACTTTACCCTTCTGTCAATCACCATTCAATATGGAACTGGGAATTGACATCCAATTCTGCTCAGGATCCTTTATCCTAGAGCATCAATCCATTTGAGATCATGTTTGAGGTAATCTACACAACTAACTATAGCCCAACTGTGTTTTGCAATGGCTATGTAACTTACTATAATTCAGAAACTATCGTCTTCACCAATCTGTGAGCTTGAAATGATCCCGAACCATCTTGTGGAACAACAAGGATCAACTCGGTTAGAGCACTTGCACGATGACACACCTGAAACTCAACTGCGAAGCAAGAAAACATGCATCACTCGGCATCTTACCTTCTTAGAGTGAGCAAAGCTGTGTTCAAGCATCATTTGCTATTGTGGGACAAACTACAAACAAATGAAAACCCAACTTGGAGGGATCGCGGTTCATGTCATGTAACCAAGAGAAAACTCTGCCATTATTGTCAATACTGACGTAAATCACTGTGTGCATATCTTGGAACTTAAACTATGTCTTCTTCTTCTTGCCGCTTCATTCTTGGATCATGACGTTCAACTTTGGAACGTATTTGTGTCCATCTAAGGAAAATCAAAATGAATATTAAATCATGATTCTTTGATCTTCTGTATGCACTAAGAAATTTAAACCAACCAAGCTTCGCGGCTTCTACACATAAGTACTTGGTGTACAACACTGACTATATCGGCCTCTGTTGATAACTTGGGCATCGCCCTTGATCACAACTGTTACTATGCTTCACAGTACGAATGTGGATCCAATACCAATTACAACCACTAGATTTCCCTACAACTATTCTTCATATATTATCTGCTATACTGACCAACATTCCTGAGATATCTTGATGATATAGGTCACAGCGTTCAATTGAAATATCAGTCCTTCCTCATAGCGTTATTGTTCAAAGTATAATTGAATATGAACAATCTCGCGCTCTGATAAGGAGTATTCATCTCGCTTCCAGTATTAAGTGACATGCAGGCAAGTCACTCTACAAACATTTGCAACGGTGCTTTGATCATCTATCAAGAGCATTCATCGATATCAGCTTTCAAGTTGATATCCCGTACCACCAACTTTAGAGCTAAGCTTTGATCTACTATGATTTGTGCAGTTATAACCAACCACAATTTGATACCATCTGTCATAGCCTGGCATGGGCCACCTCTATAGTTCCCGGAGCACAATAGAATATGAGGCCGTACGGTGTATATGCATATGCGGCTGAGCATGTACAAGCATGCTTTACTAGGTGTGACGATGCCTGTGGAATATACTCATAGATGCTATAGCAACATCTGGATCATCCTGGATACTCGTGAGGGGTCTCAAATACATATTCGAATTAGGCAGCAACGCTGAAGTTTCCCTCAATAATCCCTACAGTGTGATCACTCGTGACTATGCACAAGTATGGAAGCACATCTGTCCTAGCAGCGGATCAGGGTAGCCCAATATGTTGGGTCACAAATATATTGGAGGGCGACGAGCGAGGACTAGTTGGATGGCATGCAACTCAAATAGAATATTCCATTTATAAGGGGCATTCCATCTCGGCTGACTCGTGGGGCATAGCAGACCCATTATTCAGCCCAATCTGGAAAAGCGGCCCGCATTGTAAAGCAATGTTTCCTGGCATTTCCTATGCCAAGGAAAACTCATGAACATCCCTTGTGGATGGTACATAAGCCGGGGTCCCAAATGACCAGGCATTAAAGCTTATTTTTTCCTAGGGAGGTTTGGACCAACTTCCTATTTAATATAGTTACTAAATAAATACATTGTCTCCAAAAGGAAACATCAAAACGAAGCATACTCACTCTTTACGCCTCCTTAACCAAATATGTTTTCAATGAAACTTGGCGTGTAACTATATTAGGATATAAAGAACATATATCCAAGGTTAGAACTCAAAATGCTCGGGTAAATTTCCTTGACGCTTGCTGGGGAATTATAGGTCACAATTTAAAAAAGAAAGTCTGATGGGAATTTTTAACAACTTCAAGTACTAGCTAAGCCACACCATGAGGTTCTTTTTATAATATTATTTTTCCACACCATATAATAGTTTATAGTTCCATAGACTTGTGTTTGCATGTTTACAGATTGGTAGTATATGATCGTTCACAAAATGTAGTCAAATCATACCAATTACTTGATGTTATTAGGATGGATGTATTTCTTATTACTTAGAGCATCTCCAACAAATAGCTTGAGTTTGGGTGTGGGTTCTGACATAGCGCCTACAAAAAACCCAACCCAAACTCTACCTCCCCCAGTAGCCAATGACGTATATTTTTTTAATTACAATCAAAACACCGTGCGGTGTTTTGATTACTGCGCGGTAAAAGGATTACCACCGCTTCATCTGTTAACAAATAACAAATCCAACTCGACTCCTTCCATATTGTTTCATTATCTCTCTCTCAATTCGAACCCTAAATTTGAAAAAAAATCCAATTGTTTACAAAATCAAATGGAGATGCTAGAGGAAGACCCACATAATAGTACATTCCCTGGGTTTAGAGGGACAAGAAATCTAGAGCAAGCCGTTACTCGGTCGAGGTTTGGAAGGAAGAAAAAAGGAGTTGGATTTGAAGAGGTAGGACAAAATGAAGGCATACCACCCCTAACCCATGGAAATGTTCCAACCAGGTTTATTACCGTGTTCTCAGACGACCAAACTCATATATATATATATATCACACTGGCAAGGATCTCACAATAAATTTTTCATACATTGTGACTTTGTTATTTCTGTTAATCAAATGTTTGACAAAATGCAACAATACACAAAATCGAGATTCAATGCGTCCGCACGGTACATTCACTCCGGTGATAAAAGTTTGGAAGAAGATTTTTACAATTCCGATAATAAGGGATCACGTGGTAAAGATATTTGTAGGGGCCTAACTTCTTCCGAAGGGGAAGTCGGCTCTTACACCTCAGGGTTAATCTTCAACTAAAGGAATGCAAACAAATAATATAAAGTATGAACAAACTATAGACAAAATACTTGGGTAGAGGCCTGAATGTGACGCTCTACGACCTCTGATGAGGAATAGTACTCTTATTACTGATGAGTAATCGAAGGCTCAAGTACCAGGTTTTTACAAGGAGGTCGTAGGTAAACTGTAAAGGGACTGAGGGGAATTTTTCTAACCCTTCATTGGTTCCCCATCCCTTCTATTTATAGAATCACAGGAAGGGCTGAGTCACCAAGGTTAGGTCAGATTACAAGGGTGCTGTCCAGATATCCCAGAGTAAGTATGGGCACCAGAATTGTCAGAACTGTCACTGTAACAGTTATTGGGTCTGTCTCTGTACTCTGGTATTGTGGTAGCGGTTGGGGCCTGCCACTGTAGCTGTAAGGACCAACAATTGTGGCATCTTGTCTAGTGAGCTGGCTGTCTGTCCCGTCATACTTCGACCATGTGCGGATATGGTCGAAGTGTCTCTGCTAAGATGTGGAGTATGTTTTCGAGGTTTGTTTAGAGTCGAAGCTTCGTCTTCAGATGATCTTTGGAAGGCTTGTTTAAGGATTGAGTGGGCTACGAGATATTCGAGTAGGCTGCGAAGTAGCCTTCGAGTGTCTGAATGGGGTAGAAGGCTGCGAGTAGGCTACTACAATATTTAGGAGGTTTATGAATTTATGCTTGGGTAATTCAAACGCTAACAGAGCGTTGGTGGCCGACAACTCATACTTCTCTATTCCCGTGTGCAAAGATAGGGATCACTATAATAAATTTCACAATGCAGACATCATTGTCAATCGGTAAATATCCTACACAGGTGCAGTATGATGACCGATAGAGTATTTTATCCAAGGCAAGATAATTACTCCCCCAGATCGAATCCAACAATACAAAAAGTGGGAACGTCAACATTATATATTTTAGGACATACTTGACCATCACAGATGATCAGGTGGATGACATTACGATAGTTCATGCTTTTATCCTTTCATGATAGGACATTTATGGATTCAAATGGCCAACGACACCGTCCCGCTTGGATATTTTGAGGCCGTGGACGATTTGGATGAAGCTCTCAAATATGACTGGGGTTTTGCTATTCTTGTTATTTTGTACCATGGCATGGATACCGCAGACACGATCGGGGGTGCCATCACTGGATTTTTACAACTTCTTGAGGTGTACTAACGTTTTTTCCTTATAAGCTACAAATCAAATATCCTCCAATAAACATCTTAAATGGAATTTCTAATTGTTTTTTATGTTGTTTCAAAATGCAGTATTGGTTCTACGAGTATTGCGGGGTTGGTTACCCTATTGTCAAGGAAGCGCTGAAGATCATGTCGTATCCGCACCTCAAAGCATGGGAGAAGGGAAACAGGAAGAAAACAAATGACCAGGCAGGGAATTTGTTTATTATAGCCAGATACTTCATTGACCACTGGACTATTGAGTCGATCAACTGGCAACCTTAGGGTATATCTACGGCATTGCAGTTAGATGACGTACATATCGCGTTGTACATGTCCCGTAAGAGGATGCATCTGAAAGCCCCAATGAAAACTACAAGTATTACTTGGGGGATAGATGTTAGAGGCAGTTGACTGGCACTGCGGCTATTCCTGTGGATCCTCCATCCAATATGTCACCACATCTTAGTCTAGCTGATTTATAAGCGATAATACAGGCTGGCTTCGTTGACTTTGCCCAGTTTATGATAGACGAGGAACGAGAGACTTACACCTCATACTAGGCTAACCAAACTTATGAGGTAGGCCACCTGTTGACATATTCACAGAGGACTAGGAATATAGATTTGTTTGAACCCAGTGCACTGAGGGCTGGTATTACACCCATGGTGGTTATATCAGTAGAGGTTCATAGTTTGTCCTAGGACTTCACTCTGCCTGACTTGGAGATGGGGCCAAACCTGGGGTAGTATATAGAGTGGACAAGGAGGTGTAAGGCAGTCCCTGTCCACCACTTGACGAAGCCTCTACCTATATCTGCCTCCTATGGCTCAAAGGAGCTGTGGCATATGATTCTTGGTATGTAACAAGTCACCCTTTCAGAATCTGTGCGAGACCCCCAGACGATCTAGTACTTCACTGATAGAAATGTTACTCTAAGGAGAAACATAGACAGTATAGAAGACCAACTATATCAGCATGTAAGTAATTTATTTATTTGTTAAGGTCATATTTATTTTGCCAAAATCTAAATAAATTTTCTTTGTCCTGTTCAGGACCTACATCTGATGAGAGGGCATAAGGTACAGGTGGTGCGGCAACCACCTAGAGGTGGCGTGAGGACGAGGCAGGGGACACATGGACATGGTCCACAAACTAGAGGAGCCGGTAGTAGTCATAGGAAACGGGGTACCGGAGATGATATTGGCCCATCTCAGTAGATATAGGTGTGAGATGAGTATTTTTGTAGAGAGTAAATTTTTATTGTAAACATCAGTGTTGAGCAATTTCTATTGTAGAATGTTGTTTCTCTTTATAAGTACTTGTACGACCTGATGTCCAATTTTTTTATATCAATCAATATTAATAAATTATGTTTAAGTCTTGAATTTAAATAGAAATGCAATTACAATTCTTAAAATAGTAATTCTATGTACGAAATGAAACTCAAAACAAATATAATTAAACTTAATTCATCGTTCACGACTGATGTAGGGATTACACTTGAACCATTCAGTAAGGGGGAATGGATCCCGTCCATAGTTAAAAAGTAGGTAATTTGTAGGAAACTCATCAGGCAGGATGTAATTTCGGTAAAAATATTGTATGGAGTCTCGAACGGGAACGACTGGCTGAATTTTTCATTCCATTTGTCTTTGGCTTCGCATAGAATGTAATCAAGTAAAATACCTCTGACCCGTCTATCAATACTCTTCTGTATCTTATAAAACTCATCACATTTAACCTTAAGAACATTCTACATGTTGTATAAATCTCCTGGAGGGTATTAAAGTTCTGTGTGCTCCCTGAATTGGATATGAACTCGACCCCATTACTGATAGAAGCTAAGTTTTCAGAGAGGTGGATTATCAACAAAATACAGCCAGGACGCAGTTTTTATTCCAGCCAAATACCACTGAAGAATCCTGTGTTAAAGCTAAAAAACTCAGTATTGTTGAGTTAAAGTAGAGGACCTATTGTTAGAGCATCTCTAGCCAACATTTATATAATATAAACAATAGCTGTTGTGAATGACCTAAAAGAGGTACTAGTAGTTGCGGGGGATTAATGTTGGCGGCGGTATTCTTTTTACCACCACACGGTAAAAAGAACACCACCGCCAATACTGATCTTCCATAACCACTACTTCTTCTTCCCTTTATCCTTTTACACTTATTTCTTCTCTCTGTTTGTTCCCCTTTCACCTTCAACACCATCCTCTCAACTCCACAGCCTCAAATATCTTCCTCATCATCCTTTACATCCATTAATGATCATCCACGTGTATTGTCCTCCTCTAACGATCTTATGTTTGATTGTACGACGACAATTGTCGTTATGCACCAAAATACAATAAACCTAGTAGTACATGATACAACTTTGAGTCACCGCGGGAGTGTCATGGGCCGTAAGGATAAGCAAAAGAAGCGAGATCATGAATTAGGGCATTACAGCATTATGCAGGACTACATCAACCCGGGGTGCACATATGAGTCAGACAAATTTTGGCGACGTTTTCGTATGAGTAGACAAATGTGCATGCGTATATTTAATGCAGTAGTTGTACATGATCATTACTTTGTCCAAAAACCCAACAATGTAAAAACTATAGGGTTATCACCGTACCAAAAAGTAATCGCGGTACTACATTTCCTAAGTTACGATGTCGCGGCAGATCTTTTTAAAGAGTATTTGAGAATAGAATAAAGCACAACCTGCTAAGTATGGAAAAGTTTTGTGTTGCGGTTATGCAAATTTTTGGCGAAGAATATCTTTGAGCACCAAACACGGTTGACATTGAAAGGTTAAAAGGAGAGTCACAGAGATTTCCCAGCATGTTAGGAAGCCTTGATTGCATGTATTGGATATGAGAAAATTATCCCATAACTTGGCACGATCAATTTATTAGTCATTACCCCAAGGCGACACTTATTCTTGAAGTCGTAGCTTCATACGACATTTGGTTTTGGCATGTTTTTTTTGGGTTACCAGGGTCTAAGAATGATATCAATGTCCTGCAATAATTATATCTTTTCACCAACCTGGCCCATGGTATAGCCCCGCCTTGCAGTTATACAATTGCTGGAAAAACTTATGATATGGGTTATTACCTTGTGGATGACATATACCCCAAATAGGGAATACTTGTCCAAACCATATCCAATCTGGTTACAGCAAAAACATTTATGTTTTGCTCAGTAACAAAAAAGTTTTTGAAAAGACGTAGAACGGGCGTTTGAGATTTTACAATCAAGGTTCAATATTGTAAAAAAATTGGTTAAATTGTGGAAACCCAAGGTTTTGAACAATGTCATGAAGGCGTGTGTGATAATGTACAATATGATCGCCAAAGAGGAGCAATGTTCATTTCCATCATACTTAGGCTACAATCCGGACGATCCCTCAACTATCGAAGGCGAATGGTTTAATATTGTACGCGAACAATATATTTTTTATAACGAAAATAAATCGGATTCAAAGTCGGGAACTGCACCTTGATCTAAAGGATGATCTAATCAAGTATTTGTGGGTCGTGAAGGGAAATCTTCGTTCCTAGTATTGCAATCAAGTATTGTTTGAGTGTTTTTGATATAATTTAATGGTTCTTGTCATACAAGCTTACTGAACAAGTTTTTGATATTGCATTAATCTTGTATTTGTTTTAACGCAATATTCTCAGAAATAAATATTTCAAAAAAAGATTACATTTTTCAATAGTAAAGTACATTATTCAAACGAATATATTATTAGAAGGTAAACTACATTCTTGGAAACAAAAATTCTCTCTTTAGCAAAGTTAAATTATATTTAATCACCACTTCAAGTACCTGATCCACCTCTCTTGGCCAGACGTTCCATGACCTCAGCTTGTCTTTACAGATAGTATTGCAGTTGCGGTCTAGAAAGATTACTCAAGTCTTTATCCATTATTTTGCGATCTTTCCTTACTTATTCCAAATCCATTTTGGCTTGCCATTGTTGATTTGCTTCCGCTCCTCTTCTTTTTCTTTCTTCTTTCTCTTGTCTCTTCTCCAACCTCATCTCCGTAAACATTATTTGGATACCATTACCAGATGCAATAACCTCATCTAAGGCCTTTTGCGTTATAAAATTTTTTCTAAAGATTTTTTGGCCGATGAGCCTGGTTCCACCCTCACACAACGAACCATCTAATTCAAAATTTTGGCCTGCGGATTGAGGTATAGTCGGCCGTCGGGATCCTCTGATAGATTGTTTGATCCGATCGAGTTCCCCGGAGAAGAATTGTGCGATGTTCCCCTAGCTATATTTCTTGGTACATTCCCCGCATAGTTCAACCCATCATCCTTTAGGTTGGCCCATCGCAGTTATCACACCAAAATCTTATACGCTTCACGGTGTTTGAAGTCATTTCCACCATTTATACCTTGATAGATCTTGTATGCATCTTTTTCCTGCAATTCGCAAAATTACCAAATATAAATAAATAATGTGTATATCCAAGAGAAATAAATAAAATTGAGTTAAAGGAAATTAGAATATACCCGATCTTCATAGTTTTTTTTGTTGTCGTGCTGAAATTGTACTTGAGCAGTTATTCCCTTCTACGCCACACAATGCACATTAAGGGGATACCACTGAGATTTGGTCGACCCACATGATCATCGTGTGGGGCACTCAGGGTCTCTGCTATAGGCAATGTTAACAAAAGTCGTTACCCAAGCCCTTGCGAGACACGAGAAGTTTGCATCCGTCCAATGAAGTCCAGCATCATCCGTCTCGTCCAAAACTCAGCATTTTCCTACACTTGCACGTTTTGTCTTTGTTTTGCATGTGTTCTTTTCTTTCTTCATTTTCTTTTTTCTTTCTCGGGCGCCGCCGCTTCAACAAGTATTAGCACATTTACGCTACTTTGATTATGTTTAGTAGATTTACTATAGAATAGGTAGTTCTGAAAGTAATTTGGAGGTTTAAAACCTTGAGGTTGAGTGACCGAATAAGGTTGATAGTACGGGCTAAACTCCTGTGGTTGTGGTTGAGAGAGTGTAAATGGATTTTGATACTGTCCTCCGAAGGTATCCCCTTGCAACATGGTAAACGAAAGTGGGGTCTGTGATTGGAATTGAGATTGGTTGTGGTAGAGGTATGGAGTGAATTGTGATGATGGGTGTTGAGAGAATGGTGTTGAAGGTGGGTTCTGAGAAAATGGGGTCGATGGTGTGGAGTTATTACTGCTGGTGTCAGAGTTCGCCATTTGGGGATTACGTAGAGGTTCTCTCATCTGCTCTGCAAATGGGTTAAGGAGAGAAGAAGTAGCCAGGGAGAGCTCGGCCAAGCAAAATGGATAAGTGGTCTTTTGAATATCGCGCGGCATTTAAAAGACCGCCAAACTCAAATTTTTTTTAGTTTGAGGAGCTCAAACCCAGTTTGGTTCTGACATGTCCATGTTTTCAAACCCAAACTCGAAATTTAGCTGCTCGGAGCGCCAAAGTTTGAGTTTGGGTGTGAGTTGAAAAACCCAAACCCTGTTGGAGATGCTCTTACACAAACGCTTGTTTAGTTAACGTGTTATAAGTGTACACACCATATCATTAGTGAGAACCATTCATCACCTCCTTCTGCAATCCTTGTGTTATATTCTGTATCACGAAACACAATTGGAGAACGGGCTTCTGAAATTTTTGTTATTTTACCAAAGAAGAATCTAGCATTTTATGTGTTATGTACACTTTAGGAAGCCATGTAATGTCTAAAGTATTCCGCTAAAAATGCACTAACTTGAGAAGGCTGTTGGGTTTGTGTTGTAATTTGGTGTACAAGAAATCTGTCTGACGTGTTGTATTGGTGTATGACTTACCACTAATAGCGGCATTTAAACCTACGACCTACAAATACCCTAAATATTTCATAGATTTCAGTAAAATGAAAGAAATTCCAGAGATAGAAAATAACTCTTTCCCTTTCTGTTTTTAAGAGAGAATACGGAGCGATGAGTTACTCCCAGATTGTCTGTGCTAAGATTTTCCAAGGTGTCTGGACTCCAATCATTAATATTGACGGGCCTTCGTGCACAAATCATGGCACAACGCTTCTCTTAATCCCCTACGTTGGAGTTTTATTGATGTCTCCAAAACAAAACTAGATGCTTATCAACGTCAAGAAGAGTTGATCAAGTAATTGGCAGTCAAACACAGCCGTGGATGTCTTCTCCAAGTCACACTTCCGCCTCAATGCATGGATAAGGCTTAACTTACATTGCAGATGGGTGCGCCAAAAATATATCTCTCAATGGAATAAAGATTTAGAATAGAGTTTTTCTTCGTGGATTCAAAACTAGTATGAATTGCCTCCGCCGTCATATTGGGTATGGTAATGAGTTTAGATATTGATGATGATCTTTTGTATTTCTCCAATTGATGTTCTTATTGGTAAAATTTGGTAATAGAACCGACTATAAACAATATATACTCATAATTGTATGGTTTATCAGTGCGATCTCTGTAACTACGATTTTAATGATGACAATCCTGAGTATGAGAGTGTGCAATTTTGATCGTGGGCATGCGATGATGAATTTAACTGCTTGTAATCCATATTCATGAAATGTGTTGCAATTGCAATCTCTTATATGAAACATGTTGAGTCTGTTTACCATACTTAGTTCTAGCAGTAACTTTGGTGGCTTCAACAAATGAAGTTTTCACTCACGACACGACAACTTTGATAGGGAAGATATAAAAGCAGCTGAATGAATCTGTCAACTCAAACTTGGCAATAGCTCATTGAATCCTAAGAGCTCTTGGATTTTTGTATGATTATGTTTGCAATAACTCACATACTGTGCCATGATCATCAGAACCATTATCTTGGGGCAGCATCTTAAGTTAGAAGTAGAGGCAGAAAAGGTCCAGAAACTGTCTTAACCAACGAGCCATTGGTAAGGGCTGTAGCATTTGGAAATCAAACCGGTACTCAACCGCTAAGAACCAAAAGCACTGCCACTCGAAGAAGGTTTTACTATTTACGCATTTTAGACCAAGTCATTGAGAAGTCGAGAAGTCGTTCAAGTCTCTAGGTGTTAAACCTTTGATATTCTCATTCAAGTCTCTAGGAGTTAGACCTTTGATATTCTCTGACTCCAATTATCTTTACAATAAATATGTAACTGTATAACATGCACCTTTTGATATTCTCTGTAACTCAACTATTATAAATTGAACACTCAAAGCACCAATGATGGTGTGAGAGCCATTACCCAAGTCTACATGGTATCATACTAGATCCTAAATTACTCCTCTTCTCAACAAAATGGCTTAAACCAACTCTGCCTCGTCGTCTACTATCCTCACAAGTTCATCTTCACCCATCTCGACTTTACAAACAACTCATATCTATCACCTTATTTATGTCAAACTTGACCAAAACAACTATCTTCTATGGCTTACACAATTCAAGCCTCTATTGAAAAAGGATATGATCTCGAGGGGTACGTTGATGGGACACTTGTTTGTCCTCCTCGTACTTTATCCGACATCGATACAACTATCAACCCTGCGTTCTTAGCATGGACCAAACAAGATCAAATTCTACTTGGATGGATCTTATCCTCACTTTCAGAGTCGGTCCTCGCACAAGTCGTTGGACTTAATTTATCTCGTATTGTATGGTCTGCTCTAGAGACACAATTTACCTCAAAATCACGCGCTTACAAGATGCAAATTCGACGTGAACTTCAAACCATTCGAAAAGGTTCTAAAACAATGTCCTAGTATTTTCTTCATGCCAAGCAACTCACTGATAGTCTTGCTGCTACCGGAAATCCCATGAATGATTCCGACCTTCAACAAATCATTTTGAGCGGTCTCGACTCCGCATATGATACTATTGTAACCACTCTCACCGCCACAGTGGACGACATAGATATGGACGACTTTTATGCTCATCTCTTTACCTTCGACATGAGAGTTGAGGCCCAACAATCTCTTCTTTAACAACAACCTATTGCCAATGTGGCAACTTATCATCGCAACAAACAACAATCAATACAAAACTCTAGTAACTCTCGCCCTCGACCTCCTCTACCTACTCACCACAACACCAATTACCGTGGTCCAAATCGATCTCCGTTTCGATCCCAACCCAATAAAAATACCTCTAGACTTTGTAATTTATGTAGGAAGAAAAACCACAATGTCAACCAATGTTGGCATCGCTTTGATATGAGGTTTCAGTCACAGTTATCGTCATCTCCCGCTACAGCATATGAAGCTGCACCTAGCTCTCTAGCTGATAAAAACTGGTATCCAGATAGCGGCGCATCTCACCACCTTACCTCTAATCTAGACAACCTTCAAATTCATTCAGAGTATGACGGCCCGGATCAAATTCGTGTTAGAAATGGTAACAACTTACCTATAGCTCATGTTGGTACTACTTCTTTCTCTACACCTTCTCGTACATTTCATTTAAAAAATCTCTATCATGTGCCTCAAATATCTGCAAACTTACTTTCCATCTCTTAATTCTTGAAAGATAATAATGTCTACTTTGAATTTCATTCAATGTTCTTTGTTGTGAAGGATCGTCAAACAGGGAAAGTTTTTCTTCAAGGCCATAATAGGGACGGTCTTTAACGCTTTGATCAAGCTCAAGCCATCTCCAACTCGTCTTCCATCTCTCAAGTCTTTGTTACTGAGTCTTTACCCTTATGGCATCAGGGATTTGGTCACCCAATGCTTCGCACTGTGAAACGCATTGTTGACTCAAATAATCTTCTTGTTTCGAATAATGAATTTTTTTTTGTCACTCATGTAATGTCAGTAAAAGTCGTAAACTACCTTTTCAATATAATTCGACTTTATATCATGAACCTTTGAGTCTTATTGTGCTTGATTTATGGATTTGTTTAGTCACTTCACCGATATGGCTTTCGGTACTACTTACTGTTAATGGATTTGTTTAATCACTTCACCTGGATATTTCCATTAGCAAAAAAATTTGATGCGTTGTCAACTTTTGTTGTCTTCAAAATAAAAATTGAAAACCTTTTAGATCGCAAAATAAATAAAAAATTCAGTCCGATAATGGAGGAGAATACCGAAAATTTACTTCATATTTGGAGGGACAAGGAGTCTTTCATCGATTTTCCTGCCCTCACACCTCTGCTCAAAATGGCATTGTAGAAAGACGTCATCGATACACTGTTGAATCCGGCCTATCCATGATAAACCATGCCTCAGTTCCACTCTCACTTTGGGTAGAGGCTTTCAATACAAGTTGTTATCTCATAAATCGACTTCGATCAAAAACTAAGCCAAAATCTCTGTTTAAGCTACCCTTTAACCGTAAACCCGAGTATAAATCCTTACGAGTCTTCAGATGTTTATGCTACCCATATTTATGACCGTATAGTCAATACAAGGTTGCGTCCCGCCCACAAAGGCTACTTATGTCTTCATCCTCCTACGAATCGTCTCTATGTCTCACGTCATGTTGTGTTTAAAGAAAGCACATTCCCATATTCAAGTGAATACAAAAACTATGATTATGTACCAAACATCAACCCCACTCATACTATTCAAACTCCAATTCCTCTTATTTCACCACATATGAATAATATGCCTTCATCCACAAGAATACCTATTCCAACTTTGCCAAGTCCTGACCTAACTAATATCCCTTCATCAACAACCATCAATTTACCTATAGAACCTTCGCCAATCTCAACCCTACCTACCATGCCTCCAGAAACCAATGCATATACCAATACACCTTCACCATCACTACCACCTATTACTATCTCGGATACAATATCCACATCTAATTTTATCACACCTGACCTACCTTGACATGGAATGATAACTCGAGCACCTGATGGCATAACAAAGCCCATAAATAAACTATGCTTACATGTTACTAAGCATCCTTTGCAGGGTCAAGACATCGAAGAACCAACATGTTATTCCAAAGCCGTACTTCATCCTTGTTGGCGTAAAGCAATGGATGACGAACTAAACGCTCTAATCAAAAATGGTACTTGGACGTTGGTTCCCTCTAAACAAAATCTCAATATTGTCGGTTGCAAGTGGGTATTTCGCGTCAAATGTAAGGCTGGTGACTCCCTCGACCGCTATAAGGCACGCCTAGTAGCTAAAGGTTTCCATCAACAAGAAGGGATAGACTGCACTGAAACGTTTAGTCCAGTTGTTAAGCCATGTACAATTCGGTTAGTCTTAACCATCGTGATTAACAATAGGTAGCCTCTTCGCCAACTCGATGCACAAAATGCCTTTTTGCATTGTGTGCTTAATGAGGAAGTCTATATGAAACAACCTCCAGGGGATGTTGATTCCCGCTTTCAATCACATGTGTGTCGACTTCATAAATCGTTGTGCGGCTTGAAACAAGCCCCAAGAGCATGGTATTCACGTCTCAGTGCTTTTCTCATCAAAATTAGTTTTACGGGATCCAAAGCTGACACTTAACTCTTCATTAAAACAACTCCAGCTTATACAATTTACATTTTAATCTATGTAGATGACATTGTTGTCACTGGTTCTAGCACGAAACACATAAACGAGTTAATTACTCAGTTAAACTCGGCGTTTGCAATTAAAGACTTGGGGTCGCTGAATTATTTTCTTGGCATCGAAGTTATTAATCAATTTCAAGGTTTGTTTCTTTTTCAAAGGAAATATATTATCGATCTCTTAACCCGAACAAAGATGGATGGCACAAAACCAGTCCATACTCCACTGGATGCTCATACCCAATTATCTCAATTTGATTCAACAAAGTTTTCGGATTCTACACTCTATCGCAGCGTCGTTGGTGCTCTGCAATACTTAACCTTCACTCGTCCCAATATTTTTGTTGCAGTTAACAATGTCTGCCAATATATGTACGATCCTACAGATGCTCATTGGGTAGCTGTTAAACGTATATTGCGTTACTTAAAGGAAACAACCACTCTTGGATTATATATCAAATAATTCAATAATTTTCTTATAGAAGCATACTCTGACTCTGACTGGGCTGGTTGCCCGGATACTCACAGATCCACAAGTGGTTATAGCATTTTTATTAAAGGAAACATAATTTCTTGGAGTGCTCGAAAGCAAAAGACGATTTCCAGATCAAGCACCGAAGCTGAGTTTAGAGGGTTGGCTACTGCGACCGCTGAAGTAATGTGGATTTAGTCAATCATGAAAGAACTTTGTATTTCCACTTCAACTCCACCAGTACTATGGTGTGACAATTTAGGGGCCATGTATCTTACGGCCAATCCAATATATCATGCTCGCACAAAATACATCGAAATTGACTACCATTTTGTGCGGAAATGTGTTACTCAATGTCAACTACAAGTCTGATTCATTTCAACCAAAAACCAAATTGCGTATATCTTTACGAAGGGACTAAGTACCTCAAGATTTCAGTTCTTAAGGGACAAGTTAAGCATTCAACATCGGACGCTCAACTTGCGGGGAGGTGTTAGATCAAGTCATTGAGAAGTCGAGAAGTCGTTTAACTCTCTAGGTGTTAAACCTTTGATATCCTCATTCAAGTCTCTAGGAGTTAGACCTTTGATATTCTCTTACTCCAATTATTTTTACAATAAATATGTAACTGTATAACATGCATCTTTTGATAGTATCTGTAACTCAACTATTATAAATTGAACACTCAAAGCACCAACGATAGTGTGAGAGCCATTACCCAAGTCTACAATTCATAACTACAACAAGGTCTATAGTTACAATATATATAAGTAAGAAATATTTGGTAATCTCCAAGCCCCCTAAAAATTTGTGCCCACATTCCAATTGGTCTCCCACGATCATTAGAGAAATATAATCAAATCATTCTCTTGTTACCCTTAGATCACAAACTACCATATTAAGTCTCTTAAAGACCATCTCCAAGTTCCAGCAGCTAGGAATGGAATACACTTCAAGTTGCTCAAACAATACTCAATTTACGAAAGTAAAGACAAATTTATAAACATTTGTTATTGTAATTACTTTCTTAGCTAAAAGTTGTTTTAACCATTGAGTGATGCTAAAAATGGGTAGTTATCGAATTTGTTACTCTGGAATATTACTTTGTTGTTCAAGTACTTCGAAGCCAATAGAAACAAGTTTTGATGAAGTAATTGTATGAATAACTTTTTCATATGACTAAGTAGCATTTATTAGTTAATCCTACATGATATCACATTTCCTTATAATCCATGCAATTAGTCTCTTTGTGCATAAAAACACGTCATCCTGTGTCATATATGTCTAGTCAGGGTTGTAGATCAACTAAGATCAAGCAATGATCAGGATTGTGGATCAGGGTTTGATGAGATGATTGTCTACTTGTCTTGCTTAAGAGCATGGGCAGCAGGATAGCTAAGTTAGCTAGCCACGTAGGCATAAATTATGAGAAAATATGACATGTAGTTAGGGGTAAAAAAATATTCTTTTTCAGGGTGGGGATGGATTTTAAATTTTTCAAAAAAAAATTTAAATATTAAAAAATAAATAAAAATGTTGTGCGCCAATTGAATTAGCGCCAGCATTTTTTTTAAAAATTAAATAATAAAATAATAATAATAAATAAATAAAATAAAAAAAATATATATATATATACGCTGCACCAATTGATTGCCACACAAATATTCTTTATTTTATTTTATTTTAGTAAAAACACAAATATTTAAATCAAATATTAAAAAATAATAATAATAAATACACAGTGCCAATTCAATTGGCGCATGCTATATATTAAAAAAATCAAAAGAATTTTTTAAGATATTTTTTAATACTTTATTTATTCGGGCCCCACTGACACCTGACTTCAACTGAGTCGCTAGTGATCGCTACTGATTTTCTCAAAATTAAATTTTTTTTAAGCGATAGCTATCCTGTAAAACCGAATTTTATTGAATTTGGATAACTAAAATAGCGATAGCTATCCTGCTGCCCAAGCTCTAAATGAGATTCACTTACTTGTTTGGGGCTTGCTATTTGTTGTCAGAATCATATTTGTGTGAACCAGTTTTGCAGAGATTTGAAAGGCGGTTATTTCACATAAGACACACAATGACTGTCTTTATTCATGTTTTGAGCAGGCTAGATGGGAAAGGCCGAGGTAGACCTAATTATTTACTTGATTCTTTATATTTATTTTGCGAATCATCAGACTTAATTTGATGGTCTGGTGCAAGGATATTTCCTTTGTGGGCTAAGATACGGATGTTGCCTCTGCATATGTTTTGTGAGTATATTGTACCATTTGTAGATGATTTTGGCATCTTTTTTCTTTTTTGGGGGGGTTTAAGTGGACAATCCTACTTATAATGGCCTAATTTCGTAGCTCAAAATAGCTCAAAAATTAGATCTTATACCAAATGTACCTATGACAAAAATTAATATAATGCAAAAAATGACACTGGTGATTTAGCATGGAAAATCTTTGAATAGGCAAAAAACTATGACCTCGAGTGAAAGATTTAGTAACTGTAACTTTTATTGCTTCAGGCTGATATCTTATTAGAAGTGATCTCTTGAACTAGAAATGCTTGATCTTAAAATAAGAAGTTTTGTGGTGTTTAGAATCTAGAAATTCTTGTGTTAGAGTCTAAAAAATCTAGTTTTTCTACCTTTATTTCCTCTGGAACTTTTTCTTTATATAGACCTTACTTGCAGCTCGTTATCGTGTAGAAGCACGTTCTCTGGATAATGAGGTAAGTGGTAGTTGAATGAGTAACTATTTAGTTCGTGGGAGATATGTGCATTTGACTTGTTCATGTTTTATTATAGTGCTCAATCCACGTTCTTTATCAGTTCGTGGTTTAGGTGGCAACGCTAACTATACATGTCATGTGTGTAATACATGAGTCTGATATTAAGGTAGTTTGATTTTGGACTAGGTCGAATGATAGGTCCCTACAATCACCCTCTCGTAACAGAAGGTACGATTGGCTTTAGTTGAGAAAGAACCTGTTGACTATTGGTATTGGAAGTTAAAAAGATTTGATGTATTGATGGGGAATTTGATTGGTTGGGTACTCGGTGTATCGGGTATTTATGATAATGGAAAGGATTGATGTACTTGACGTTTGGGGTTCCCATATTCGTTTTGCATTGAATGATGAATATTTTGGAAACGTACCTGCGCATTGAATGCGAGTTTGATATAAATAGTTCATGTGTTGTAGTGTTCGTCATATCTGTAAAATATCCTCTTACTGTAACATCTTCTACTATACTTTATCTTGACAATGATTAAGACCAGGCGTATGATATATGAAGAGAGAGTATCTACAAAATTTTAGAGGTTGAAGTTGCGCTTCTTTAGTAATCAAGCGTTAGAGAATACTACGCCTATTCCAGTACCACCGACGTATCATGTGATTACGAAAGAAGAAGCGGTAGAAGCTGAAGATGATTTTTACCATATGTGGTGATTTAATTATGTAGTTCTGTTTGGGGAGTAGCGTCGGAGATGCCTTTGCATCTTGGTGAAGGACAAGGCTGAGGAGACATGTAGAGGCTAACGTATAAGTGAGGCAGTACTACCGGTATCTTGCGAGATACTAGGTTCTAAGGTAGAACTTCTTTCAATCTCTACCAGCTCTCAGTTGGTGGGGGTTATGGTGGAGGAGACGGTGGTGGTGGAGAAGGGAGACGAAGAATGAAAGTTTTTCTTTTGCACAATCATCATCTCTTGTCGTAAAGAAGGTCATCATGCCAAGGGTTGGTTTAAGCACTAATACCTCTGTTTTCTCAGTTTCTTGTGGAAGTAAATGGTGTGAAGGGGGGATCAAGATCAATGATTTCCAGTTCCTGGACCTTGCTTCAGAAGATTCTGGGATTGAGACAGTATTGAAACTGACATGTAACCTGTAGAACGATCTGTAACAATATCTAAAAGAGTTGTTATCTGTAAAGTATTATGTAATTGATATTCGAGCTAATGAAAGGATATTTCGGCAAAAATATTGTGACAGATCAAATTAGTTGTTTTTACTAAAATTGAGTTAAAATAAATATATATGTTGGAGTATAAAAATGTAATTTTGAGAAGGCAAACTAAAAAAATAGAAATTTATTATTTGAACTGTTGAAAATATATGGAAGGTGTCAATATAGATATATCCAAAAATGTGTATTGAGCTTATTAGATTTTGGGACTTGTGGTAGGAGAAAAATCCTTACAAGTTTGACTGTATAGGAATTAAAATATCGAGCTATGGAGATATGTTGGAATTATTTTACTAGGGGGGGGGGGAGATGGTGAACGCTAGTTCAAGATGGGGATGGATGAATTATAATGAGGTCGATTTGGAAAGATAAATTCAAATAACTCTCTTACACAATCTTAGGTTTTCCTAGTTACAGAAAAATAAATTATATTATATACAGAATATGGGAGATTCGAAGTTATCTCGAAGAGGTATATAAATATGATAGAGAGGTGATGTACAGAGGAAGAAGAAAAGAGAAAATGGTGAGGACTCGGTCTGAAAGAGCACGTCATGCTGCAGATGGACGTTTAGTGATAAAGATTGCAAAAGTGAGGAAGAGGATCTTTGGGCTGCTAGATTATGATTCTGACTTGCCTGAATCTGAAATCTAATTCGAAGGCTTGGATTCGAGGGTGAAGAAACTTGAGATTGGGCGTCATTTCTACTCGGAGATATTCCGTAAAGTGATTTTAGAGTCTGCAGCCCAAAAAGCAGCTGTGAGGCAAATTGTTGTGGAAAAGATTACTGAGGAAGATGTAAGAATCCCTGAGGGCGAGCTGATTAGGTATGGCACTCCTGGTCATCTGGGACGTTTTATGTGTAATTATATTTAAGAGAGTGAACTGAATTAGATCAAATAGATATAATTGCAATGTAGGTTGAATGTTTCTCTTGAATATGTTCCTATTTTGTTGTAAATGTTGTCGTGAACAAAGGATTTGAATTTTAAAATGTGATTGTAAATGGCGGCAGTAGTTCTATAAGTAGCAGAACCAGGAAGGGAAAAGTAGATTGTCTTTAATTTTTGTCTTTTGTGTAAGGAGAGAAAAAGTTTGATTGGGTATGAGTATAGAGTCATCATGAGTGGGAGAGGGTTTGATAGAGAATTTATTGGGAGAGAGAAAAATATATTTAAATATAGAAGGTAGGATAATGATGGGAAAATGCTTTCACCGAAAAGGTATAAAACGTTTGACATTAATTGTGGATGGGACGCCTCGGTTCAAAAACTAAGGGCGGCTTGTGTGAGACCCAATAACTGCCAGCAGTTAGAGAGAGAAAGTATAAATAATAGTTTGCCTTCCTCATTCAAACGTTTAATAAACTCTAGAAAATAAAAGAGTAGTGGGAGAGAAAAGAGAAAAACTTATAAAGAATCACATGAGAGATTGGACGAAGATGATTATCGTAAAATGGGAGTGAAGTCTGTGGAGGTAGAGTCCAAACGTTGGTTACACAGTGTCATGGTAAAAAAAGGATTGGGCACTGCCTCTGATTCATACTCAGACGTGGAAGGTTAGTGATTGAGTTTTGATTTAGTGAACGTGAAGTTTGAAAATATTCGTGGGTTTTCATAATTTTGAAAATTATGCTATATATAGTAAATATTTGAAAAAAAACGGTTAGATCTATATGTAAAAAAAGATATGTTTGCACATGTATAATAGAGATATAGTATATGCATATATGGATGTGTATAGACAAAAGATAATGATTGAGTGAATTGACAGAATACCTGGACCTGTATGTAGGTTGGGGTGTGAAGAAAATATGTTATAGAAATAAACCTCATCCTTTAGCCTATACCTAAAATGGAGGTTTCACCAGATACGAAGACGTAGACCTCTGGTCTCATGATTGAATCCGAGAATGAAGAAACCGTAGATATAGATTAGGAGGGGGAGGATGAAGTACAATTTCCAGATTTCCCTGGTATTTTGTGCTCTTATCTTCTAAAATCTGATATATTCAAAGAATTCTGTAAATCGAAAGCTAGCATAGGGGAAAAATGGGGTAATATTGTAGAATACGCTGGGAGGTCATTTAGGGGATGTACTGTAAAAGCTGGGGAAGAGTATTTCTTTTTGTTACCTGACTTAGAACAAGAAAAAATGAGGAGGAAGGTAGAAGAATCGATATCTTCAGAGTATTTTGATAAAAAAATGTTGAAAACTACTTGGACTAGGGATTCCTGTGATATCTATCCCAGTTGGAATACGGGCTAAGATTGTTTCTAAACAGTCTTACTAAAGGTATACTGAATACCATAGAGGCTTGTCCTACCTAATTGAATGGAAACATGTGAGAGGTGATTAACGTCTGTAAGACTCTAAATAGACTGTAGGAAAAGAATGAGGTGGAGAGGAGAAAAACTCCTGACGACATTTTACAGTACTATGCTGTAAAATATTATGCTACAACTGGAGGCACGTATTTCTATTCTAGTTTGTCTCAACCTATTTTCTTTTATCTAAATTCAGCAGGTCGAGTTTGGAACGATAATGTAATATGGGTGAAAGGTAAGTGTCTTCAAAGAATGAATGAGGAACCCATGGAACTTGTATATAGAACTTTGAAGAAAAGCAAGTAATATAAAATTGAACTATTGTAACTGTAGGTATGTTCTATGTTTTAACAAATTGTTATGTTATATTGCAGGTCTTCATTCTAAGGTGATGAGAAAAGAGTCGTTGCTTGATACTGTAGCTCGAGAAGGTGTTGAGCTCGAGATAGTTCTAAAAGAGTTTGGCATAAACAGAAACAAAAGAGCTAACATTAGGTTGGAGAAGGTTCAAAAATCTTAAGCCAAGAGACAAATAACAGGGGCTGGAGTTAATAAGAAAAGAGGAACGGACGGGGAGGAGCATCCGGTATTGTTGAGGTCCTCAGAAATGTTATTGGAGGATATTTCTTTAGGGCCAATTTTGAGCAAGTTAGCTCTAAAGCACCCCAAGAAGAAAGCTGTGAAAGGCGGCTCGGCCTCCGGTACCACGGTGAGTGGTGAGGCCAAGGGGAATGTAAAAAAGAGGAGGGTTGATCTGCCTACTACTATCAGAGGGGCAAAGGTCATTGAGAGCCGACCTGCTAAAGCGGATGAGCTGCTGGCAGTAGAGAACCAGTTGAGGCTGGTGGCTCGAAGAGGTATGAAGGAGTTGACTACCTCCGTATAGTTGGAGTTGAGCAAGATGGTAAGTTAGTGTCTTGTGATTCTGTGAACTTTGTATTTGTTATCGAGCTAAAAATATGTTACTCTGTTGTAGGCTGCTCCCATGTTGAAGGGAATCTGCTTCGGATTCGAGGAAGGAAGGGCTGGGCTCTAGGCGGGAGAGCCGAGCTCGAGAAGAAAGTGGCTCAACTTAAGTACGAGCTGGCGTTGGAGCGGGAGTGCTTGGATTCTGTGAAGGCTTCGCACAAGGTGTTAATACGCGAACTTATTGATGAGGCATAAAAGAATGTGGATGATGCTGTAGTTGTGCGGGATCATCTCGGGCGGAAGCTGCTAGAAGTGGGGTACACTTTTGCTGATGTCAAAGCCATCATGGAAGGTACCTACGTAGAGGAAGATGAAGAGGAAGAAGAGCACCAGGCTGATGATGGCTCCCTCCCAGATAAGGTTACAGGGCTGGATGTGGTCTTCGCTAAAATAGATCTAAAGAACTGTAGGGGAGATAATGATAAGGTAAAGTAAAATTGTTGGAGTTTGTTGTATTTTGTATAGGTTTAAAAACTATAAGTGTATTGGTACATTGATTTATAGGATAAATTTGGATAGGCTGAGAGATGTTTGTAAATATTGATTTGTAGGAACGTAGAGATATGCACCTCATAATTAAGGAATTAGAGAAAGAACTCGCTAAGGAGAAAAATGCCTCAGGGTCCCTGTTTGACTTGTATGCTGCACTACTTTAAAGTTTTACAGTAAAACTAGAAAGTAGACTTAAATCACAAAAATGTGTTAAAAAATAGGAACGATAGTAATCCCATATGTTTAAAAGATTTCAGAGGGCTAGTAAATTTAAACATAGAAAATGTGTACCTCGAAAGAGGATGTAGATGTTATTCTGTTATTGTGAGACCACTTTTAAGTTGAGGTCAAAGTATATACTCAGCTTGTCAGTGTGCTAGAAATAGAAATCTATAAATTCATCTGTAATATGTAAGATTGTATCTATGAAGTATTGTTGAATCGGGCTTAATGTATTGCATCTGTGATATAGGTCGAATTAGAGACTGTTCGCCTGAGTGAGCAACAGACGCTCCAATACAACCATAAGTTTGTGGCGGAATTTGATAACATTAGAGAGGTATCTGAAGATAGGGAGAATCGATATGTCAAATTATAGCTTCAGTTTGCTAAGGCGATAAAAACTATTAACGACCTGACTCGGCAGGTCGAAGATAAAGATGTTGAGATAGCAAAAACGAAGGGGGATCTCGCGGAGGCACATATTGAAATGGTTAAAGCTAAAAAGCATAGAAGATTTTTTAGCGATGAAAGGTAAAAAAATGGATGTTGCTCAATACCGTATCAAGTCCTTAAAAGTGACAAAAAAAGAGCTACGGGATTTTGTGGCTAGTTTGAAGGGTCAAATGATCAGGAAAGTAAACGAGCTTGAGAAGGCTCGAGCTAATATGGTAAGTTCTGAAAGAGCGTTGAAGTAATTGAAGAGTGAAATGACTAGGAAAGACAACGATCTCAAGAAAGTTCGAGCCGATCTGACCCGTTCGGATAGCGTGGTTGAGAAATTGAGCGAAGCCTTGCCGGCTAAAGATATAGATTTCTGGATGGTTCAAAAATGGTGTGATAAACTGAATGAGAGGGTGGCCAAATTGAAGACAAATTTGGTTATGGCCAATTCACGTATCAAAAAGGCCAAGGCTGGAAAGTGGTCAAAAAATATATAAAAAATTGACGTTGGGGTCTCAATCGCCAAAGGTGACGTGGTTGACCCACTAATTCGAATTAAAGAGCTAGAGGCAGATGTAGCTCGTGTTTAGGCCCACGTTCAAAGAAGAAATATTGTTAAAGAAGAATATTAAGGAGAGCCAGCATAAGTTAGATATTTCTCTTCGTATAGAGCTAGAGTTAGAGGGAGTGATCAAGATGAAGGATGAGCTGCTAAAGAAGGCTCCTATTGGGGGAAGTGATAAAATTGATTAGGAGTTGGTGGAACTTTGTATTCAATTGGCAGAGTTGAGGACGATGAATAATGTTGAGGTAGGTAAAGCAACGAAGCAAAATAGCGCGGCATAATGAGGTGATGACACGCGCAGAGCAACACATAGCGTGGAAAGAGGAAATACACAAAGTCATGAAAATGCGTCTCCAAAGATTACAAAAGCATTTTTCTGAGGTAGTTATGCTCGATCGAAATACGTCTATTCAAGAAATAATGCACTCGCATGAGCTAATGGCTGTTAGTACCTATTTTGTGGAGGAAGTAAAAATACTTGAGCTTGAGAGGGATACCTTGTATGACTGTGTGTCATTCCAAGGATATATTTCTAATGCTATTATAAATCGAGGAAATTACCTGAATACCATGGAGGCAGAGTCAGGTTCCCGACCTGATGAATTGGTAGAGTAAGGCATAATAGTTATAACTGCTCGTGTTCTAGAATTTATGGCTAAATGTCCTCATGGATAAGGGAAAGCGAAGCTGACCTCCCATCAGCAAAATAAACCTGTAGAAGTAACCTATAGTTATAGACATATAAAGAGATGAATGCTAGTGTTACCTTTGCTTTATCTTATGTCTGATAAAGGTCTTTGATTAAAAACTAGTATTACCTTTGCTTTAATCTATGTATAGAGGGTCGATCGAAAGCTAGTATTACCTTCGCTTTAATCTATATATAGAGGGTCGATCGAAAGCTAGTATTACATTTGCTTCAATCTATGTATAGAGGGTCGATCGAAAGCTAGTATTACCTTCGCTTTAATCTATATATAGAGGGTCGATCGAAAGCTAGTATTACATTTGCTTCAATCTATGTATAGAGGGTCGATCGAAAGCTAGTATTACCTTCGCTTTAATCTATATATAGAGGGTCGATCGAAAGCTAGTATTACATTTGCTTCAATCTATGTATAGAGGGTCGATCGAAAGCTAGTATTACCTTTGCTTCAATCTATGAGATTTAGTAGAGTCTACGTAAGTAGAGAGTAGTGTAAGAAAAAACTTGGAAGTTTTTACTGAGTAGAATAGAATGTGCATTGTTGGAGATTGAAATCTTATTTTTGGAATGTAAAGAACGAAAATTGAGTAATCTGAAATAGAAGGACTAGGGATTAGCAATAATATTATTTTAATCGTCTAGTATTCCATGGATTTTGGATTCGAACTTCTTGCTCCCTTATGAGATAGTACGATCCCAAACAAATTCGACTAACGATGAGGAATGGACCTTCCCAATTTTCTACAATTTTCCCAGCATGTGCTTCTTTTCTGTGCTGTGGGATTTTTCTGATGATGAGATCGTCGATTTGGAACTTATGGCTTCGGACTCTTCTGTTGTACGAGCTGGCTAGCATGTGGTGATATCAGCCTAGGTTGGCAATAACGTGTTCCTTAGTTTCATCAATCCAGTTTATATGGCACGCTAACTCAAACTCATTTTCTTCGTTTGTAAGTTCGTGATCTCTGACAGAGTGGTGGTATTCTGTTGGAATGATGACCTCTGTGCCATAAGCTAGCAAGAAGGAGGAAAAGCCGCTTGATTGTCGTAGAGTAGTACGGTATGCCAATAAGACATAAGGGAGCTCCTATATCTAGTTCCCTTTCTTCTGTGATTGAAGCCTTTTCTTGAGCCCATCCACTATGGTTTTTTGGTGATTTCGGCTTGGCAATTGTCTTGCGGGTAGTATGAATTAGATGAGGAATAGATGATATTAAATTTGTTGAGGAAGGCTACAACCTTTTCTCCAACGAACTGCGGTACGTTATCGATCCAAATCTGATGGGGGCATCTAAACTGTGTGATAATATATTCCCAGATAAAAAAGATGACCTCTTCTGCTCTTAGTTCGACAAAGAAGAACTGTTTCCACCCATTTCGTAAAATAATCGGTTACTACGAGTAAGAAACATCAATTATCTAGAGTATTAGGAAATTCTCCGACGAGATCAAGCGCCCACCGCTTGAATGGCCAGAACACCATACTTAAAATATAGTTTGAGTATAGGGGCGCGGATCATGTATCCATGTCGTTAACATGTATCATATTTGTGTGAGTACTCTTATGCTTGCTTGCACATTCTGGGCCAGAATACTCCTTGTGTGATTGTTCTGTTAGCAAGTGATCGACTTTGGCATGGGAGCCACAAGTTCCTTCATGTAATTCTTTGAGCAACCCATCTGCTTTCTTCTTCGAGAGGCACTTAAGATAGAGCCCTGTGACTGAGCGGCGATATAAACGATCGTTCTGAACTGTGTAACATTTTGTGTTTTCGATCAACTGTCGGCGCTCTTTTGGATATGTTGGAAGGGCTCCATCGCAATTGTTCTCCGGGCCGAGGTAGACAATAAAGGGCTTTCGCCAATCATCTTCTTCTTCTTCATCGCCCCCAGTATTGATCATGGATACAGAATGGAGATCAATACTGGGGGTGGATATTACTTTAATCTATAGATATCGTGTTTCGGTACCCTGGCTAAATAAGCCAAGAAATTGGCATGTTTGTTCTCACCTTAAGGTAGATAGCCGAGAGATGCTGTCGTGAATCTATTTATCCTATCGGCAATGAAGGTTGTATACTCTATCATCTTTCAATTTTTGTTGTATTGTTCTAAGTAATAGTAGACGATGAGCAAAGTATCTGTATAGAATAAGAGCTCGGGGATGCCAAGCTCGAGTACGAGGTCGAGTCCATGAATCAGAGCTTTGTACTCGGTGACATTATTGGAGGCTTCAAAACCTAAGTGGATTAATTTCTTAATTCTGTCGTTGGAAGGTGTAATCAGTACGATTCCAATTACAGACCCTGTGGGTCCAGCTGAACAATTTGTAAGAAGTCTTTACCCTTTCTTTGTAATCCATTCAGTGCGCTTGCTTAATGGTTTGGTGGGTGGATCTTCTGTAATTTCTTTGATAATGTCAGGATCGTGCTCTTCCCAATCGGGATCTTCAACAGGAAAATCTGTGAGAAAATCAGTAACGGCCTAACCTTTTTCTGAATGTCATTGCTCAAACTTGATATCATATTCTCCCAAACTGACTGACCATTACTGCACTCTTCGTGATTTTTTTATACAAAACTTCCCAGAGTGGGTAGTTCGTCATGACTTTGACTGAATGAGCTTGGAAGTAGTGCTTGAGTTTCAGTAAAGTATAAACAAGAGTTGGAAGGAGTTTTTCGATTTTAGAATACCTTGTTTCTGCTGGAGTGAGGGTTTTGCTGATGAAATAGACTAATTTTTTTACCTTTCCCTCAAGTCGAATAAGAACCGAGCTGATAGACTGTAACTGCTAGGTAGATGATCAGTTCCTCATTATTTACAGGGATGCTTATGATGAGAGAATTCCCCAGATAGGTTTTGAGTTCCTGAAAAACTGCCTCGCATTATGATATCCACTGGATCTCTTCGTTGGGCTGAACCTTTCTTCGTTTGGTATAACCTTGGAGTAGTAGGAACAACCAACGATAGCGATCTAAGACTTAAAAACGAATCGGTTGATACCAGCGATCTTGCCTACAAGTTTTTGTATGTTATTCTTAATTCTTGGAGATGGTATATTGAGGAGAGCTCAAATTTGATATGGGTCAACCTCAATCCCCTTCTAACTGATGAGATATCTGAGGAACTTGTCTGAATGCACTCCAAATTGACATTTATCTGGATTGAGTCGCATCCTATAAGAACGTAGAATGTTGAATATTGCGGAGAGATTTGTGATATGATCCTTTGACAATAAGCTCTTGCACAGAAGATCATCGATGTAGACTTCAACAATTTTCCCCAGGTGCGCTTTGAGCATTATTGTCATCGATAAGTTGTGCCTACGTTCTTTAGTCCGAAGAGTATGACTTTGTAACATTAAAGCCCCATTTCAGTGATGAAAGTGATATTTTCTTGATCATCCTCCAAGAGAGGTATCTGATTGTATCCAGAAGCAACATCCATCATAGATAAGAGATCGTGACCTGTCGTAGAATCAAGAATTTGATAAATGATTGGAAGATGGAAGTTGTCCTTCAGAGTGTGTTTGTTTAGATCGGTGAAATCCACACAAACTCAGACCTTCCAATTTTTCTTTGGAACTGCGACAATGTTGGAGATCCAATCTAAAAGTTTGGCTTCACGAATGAATCCTACATTGATCAATTTATCAATCTTAATGTTGAATTTATCTCGAAGACAAGGTAAGAGTCGTCTCTATTTCTATTTAACCGTTGTGGCATTGTTATTGATGATCAATCTGTGGCATGGCTTAGATGGATCGACCCCAAACATTTCTTCGAAAGTCCACGTAAAGATGTCTCGATTCATTCGTAAGAAGTGAATGAGGGTATCCTTGTTGTGCTGGACAAGCATGGTACTAATATAAGTACCTCTGCTAGGTCTATTAATATGTATGTATTATGTAGGCTATTCTGTTAAAGGCTGATCATCGATGTGACCAACTTTTTGTAATTGCTATGCAGCGTATCTGTTTGATGTATCTAGAATGGCAGAGACGGTATTCTTGTAAGTTCTAGAAAACTTAACTGCCTTTGATTTTGTAGATACTATCATTGTGTTTGAAGTAAAGTGCTCGATGATAAGTGGAAGCAATTGCTTCCATGTTGTGGATCCAGTAGCGGCCCATAATCCTAAGATAACAAGATTTGGCTTTGATGATGTAGAATACGATGTCGATTGTGGCTAGTCCAACCGCGATAGCTAAGATGATCTTGCCCACTTATTCTTCCTTGAAACCATTAAATCCACTGATATCAATATCGCTTGGAATAACTTGATCTGCCAATCCCATCTAATCAATTGTGCTTTGAAAAAGAATCTCAATGCCGCTACCATTATCGATCATCATCGTATGCATGAAAAACTTCTTCATCTTGAGCATAATTACTAATGCGTCATGATGTGGAAACTTGACATCACTGATGTTGTAATCCTTGAATGAAATCCCAAGCCGGCAATTTCTCGACTCAGGAAGAAGTTTGGCTTATTTATCTTGAGGTGTGAGATCGCAGTACTCTGACAATCTTCATCACTTAAATATGCAAGAGTTGTTAATTTGATGAATCTCGATCATGTTGTTGTGGTACATATGGCACAAGTGTTTTTCCTCAGCTTGATCTTCGACCTGGACTACTTCGATCTGTGTCTTGTAGCTACCATTCTTATATTATTCTAGATCGACAATGTATTCGTACATTCTCCCATCTTTGAAAATATATTCCAACAACCACTGTAAAGCATAGTAGTTGTCAGTTTCATGTTGATTTACCTCGTGATACATGCAATACGGCCTGCCTTTAATCAGTTCCAGTGGCTGATATAGACGACAGAACTTTTCATTTGCTAGAATTGGAATTTATTTAGAGATTCAGACATTCACGTTGGGGAGGACCGGCTTGGGTAATAAATTGCCTTTTTGAGGTTTGACAGTGTTCGCCTTAGAGCGCTTTTGATCACCCTGGTCCTCCTTCGGTTCACTGTTGCATTATGTATTTGGACCTTTAGCGGTTAGGACGGATTTAGTAGATTTATGCCTTTTGGTGATCATCCTTTCCAGGTCGACATACCCATTGACCTTGGTGATCATATCCTCCAAGGTCGCAGGTTCGTTTAAGAAGAGATGCTCCTTGGCTTTGCAATCGAGCTGGAAAGCATTGGTAAAAGCAGTGATAGATATTTTATGATCTAGGTTATCAACTTTTCTTGCGAACTCCAAAAACTTCCTTGCAAAGGCCTCGCGTGGTCGTGGGTTTACAGCTATAATGTGCTAATCGGCTCAAAAAACATCGAGCTTGAGGTATTATCTGGTTGTTTATTGCTTTTGTTTACTCCTCCTCCCAACTTAGAAGATATGAACAAGTAATATGGAAGAATTTGATACTCCTGCAACAATGCCCCTCAGCTTCATGGCTACAACAGAGAAGTGTGACACCCTTTACCTGCACAAGTACTAATGCAACTCCATTGTGGTCTTTAATTAGAGTTCTAAAATTCCAAGTTTCAGAAATAAAGGTGTCATTAGTACTGATCCTGAGGATGCCTTCCCTTGGTTTCTACCATATTGTAACATACTTGGGGATTGGAAGAACCCAAATGGTTCTAAAGTTCTACTTCTCTGTGCTCAGTGATGTCAAAGAAAGACATGGTTTGTAAGTTTAAGAATAATTCTTGGCAGATCTTTGGCCTGGGTTTATGCGTTGTTGAGAACGGGGTACTAGACCTTCGACCTCCTCCTCCTCCTCTTCTCACCAATCGTGTAAAGGTACAGAACCTGGATTATCAAAATGATTAAAACCTTTCCCACTTTCATCTTTTACAAACCGAAGATTCTCATCCTTTGCATTTTCCATATCAAAATCTTTCCCACAATCCATAATATACTTTTGGAATTCATTCCTTACTCTGTCCAATTCACTACCATAAAAGCTGATTACCACCTCTATATTATGCTCATAGTCAGTCTTAGCAACAACCTTTTCTCGTGTAGAATACAAATTGTCCCTCATCCTCTTATTTGAATCATATAATCGATCATGAGTTTCTTTTTGCACTACCTCTAAAGACTTCAGTTTCTCTTCCACCTTTTTTCTCAGTGTTATCTCCTCTGCCACTCGAGCTATAAGACGAACGTTCTGTTCGGTACAATGGCTTAGAGTTTCTTGCAACATTTTAAGCTCATTTTCTAAGTTGGCTCGTATACTCTTCTGTTCTTTATTTATGTTAAAAAACAAGATCCTAATCGCACTCCGACCCTATACAAGATCGAAGACGTCGGTTTAGAAAGCTACACCAATCCATATCACTAAGTCCTATATATAATAGATACACCAGCTCGAGCTGACCATTTTTAGCTTCTAATCTATGGCAATTTCTTGCTTCTTGCACCAAAGATTGTACTCAAGCTGGACCTGGTATAGCACCCATCTCTATACAACTCTCTGACTCTTTTCTGCGCCTCTCTCTCTTCGCCTCTCTCCATAGATCTTTAGGTCTCTCTCCAGCGCTTCTATATGTCTCTCTCAACGCTTTTCTCCACGTCTCTCTCCATACCTCTTTGCATATCTCTCTAGCGCCTCTCTTACTCAAAATTGTAGGTGTCTCCCCGGACCAACAACACTCGTCACCTCTCTTCGATAAGATATTTTGATTTCTTTTTATCTCTATGTATGTATTATTTATGAAATTGTGATGATTGGTTTATTGGTTGTAATAGAAATTGGTTGTATTAAATTGGTTGAAGACGCAACCCTAGGTCTCAAGATTTTGAGGATCTGTTTATTGGAGAGTTAAATCAAGGGCAGAGGCTAATCTTTTGTTTGCTGCATTTGTTTAGAAGGAGAGGAATGTTTAGGGGGGAATAAATCTGGGGGAGGAAGAAGTTCCACCAGTTGTTGAGGCCGAGGAAACTGAAGATATAGAAGATCTTGGTGGGATGGCTGTGAGGGATGTGCATGGTTGGATTTTCTCTTTTGTTTTAGCTTGTGTGGAGTGGTGTGCTATAAGGTAGGTAAGTGAGTATTTTCATTTTAGATGTGTTGATCGACTGGTATTTTCTTGTGTGACAATGAACCATGTTTTCCTATATATTTGGTAATTTGTGTATTTAAGAATTAGATAGGAAAATGTGGTTTACATATGGTTTTGGTGTTTTTGTGGAGAAACTCCTAATTTGTGGTCAAATTATATGGTTCAGCCAAACAGACTAGTGAGATGTTGAAGTTAGAAGTCAAGATTTTAAGTAGAACTTCTAAACTTCAGCCAAACGCAAACAAGTTTTTTTCAATCTTTTAGCCTCACAACTTCTAACATCAATTTTCTATGTTCTTCTCACATCTTCTCACCAAAAAAAACATATCCTTTGGCCCTGCTTATTTTTTGGTCAAGGGTGAGAATAGGTGAGATGTTTTAAAAACTTCTCACCCTTGACATGTTTTTTATTTATTTATAAAAGTTAGCAAAATCTCTAGAAAAAATGAAAACTAGAAACTAGGTTAGAAATTTGGCCTCACTTCTAACCTCAAAACTTTAAACCCCCCCCCCCCTATGTGAAGTTTTTTAGGTTGACTTCTATCCTCAAATTTTCTAACTTGCCTTTGACTGCGCATTTTTCCCCTATACCGTGGTGTTGGTCATTTCCTACCTGAGACTAGTTTAAGTGGGGGTATTTTAGGGTTTTCAACCCAAAAAAAACTCAAAGAAACCAAATGAAACCCATCCTAACCCCAAATAAGCAAAATTAAAACCCACCCCAACGTCCCCCCCCCCCTCTCTTATGTAGGTATTGTTATACCGTCCCCCTACTATATATTTGGTATGTGATTGCACGTTTTTAATTTGGTTTTTGCTTAAACCACAATATTAATTATTTTGTTGTATTAAATATGATGAATTAGAGAGGGAAAATGTGGTTAACTATATTTTTGGTATTTTTGTAGAGAAACATCTAATTTGTGGTCAAATTAGATGGTTCAGCCAAACAGACTAGGGAGATGTTGAAGTAAAAGTCAGGATTTTAAATAAAATTTTAACCTTCAGCAAAACGCACGTGAGTTTTTTTCAATCTTCTAACCTTTCTAACATCAATCTTCTTACCTCTTCTCATCCCATAATAAATACAATACTAAAAGAAAAGCATTGGAATGAGACTCGATCTCGCCCGTCAATCAGAATCTCCAACACAAACTTGAATATCAAAGCCTATCTTTATAACCTTTCAAATGATGAGCATTAGATGTATTCGGCCAAAATCATTGAAAACCATATTTTTTGCCTGCCAACTTACCCTTATCAATTTTAAACTTTTAGTCTAAAATAGGTATACGAAATGGTCATATGTGATGGTAATAGGGTAATATTGTATTCCTCATTTTGCCCTGCAAAAAAATTCCTAAAACTAACTCAAGGGTATTACAGGTATATTTTGCCATAACAAAGGTCTGTGACTCTCCCTCGATTTTTAGGGTTTTAATGGCGATTTATACGACTCTATCGATTTCTAGGTATCTAATGGCAATTTCTACACACTCTCTCTCTCTCTCTCTCTCGATTCAAGGTTTCTAAGCCATTTGCAATCTATCCCAATTCAAACCGATTTCTCCCAAAACAATCATCTCTCCAACTTCAATCCTCAAATCTTTCGTTCCCAAACCCTCCTCTAATGCTCTGAATTACAAATTGAAACCTTAATCTTTGACCATACCTGTCTCTATGCTTAAATCAAACGACAAATTGTTGTATTGAGAAGGTCCTGCGACCTCTCTCAAACGTTCTCTCTCTCTCTCTTAACAATCTCCACCATTTGACAAAGAGGCAGTTGTCTTTTAAATCTCTTCTAAATTTGTTTTAATATAAAACTCTAAACTACTACTGTTTCATTTTCCATCATGATTTAATAAAGTTAGGGGTGTCTAAATATTTAAGGAGGATTACTTGGATACAGGTGTTTGAGGGAATAACTAAATGAATCAAAGTTCCCATTTATCTTAGTTTATCACTATTCACTCTAATTGTGTTCCGACTATGTTTGGGTTTGGGTATTGCTCATTTTTTAGGAAAATGGGGGAAATTGAATAAACTTGGGTTATTGAGACTCATGTGTCCATATCTTCTACTCTTTTTTTCTTTAATAAATTGGAGTTTTTGGAGGCTGGAATGTTTTTGGGACATCAAAATAGCAAAGAGGAACTAGTAAGTACCAAGGCGGTATGTCTAACATATTTTAGTAGGATAAATGCTATTGATTTTTCTAATCTAAAATTTGGAAATAGGAACTAGTAAATTATTTCAATTTTCAATAGAAAAATCTGCTCATAAGACGATCAACATTAGTATTTAGGCAAATGCAAAGGAAAATTTGGATACTATTGAAGTTCGTTATTCTTAAAGAAAATTAAGATGAAATTCTATGTTACAATATAATGTACTGGATGATAAAAGTTGGGTTTCTAGTTTAAAATGGAATGAATACTGAAAAATCCTTCCACTATTGTAGACTTACCGCATGAGATGTCGTCCACTCTCTCCTCTACCTGTATCCTGTTGAGTCAGTAGTATGAACTTCTCTAATGTCTATACATTTCATATCCATGCACTGAAATCATTGAGGCGATAACCGCTCTAGTAACCATATGTTAAACGATAACATCTTGCCAAAACATCTCCAAAGACAACCCCATTTCTGTAAATATCTATACCTAAAACCCACTCTTTCTAGTTGGCAAACCTTGATCCATTTTTTAGATGATGGAAATGACTATGCTCTTGTCATGTTATGATATCAGATGAAAAAACCTAGAGCGGGAGGAACCTATTGACCAACATGGGAGATCTGCGTTGCCTCAAGATTTGGATAGTAGAGATGGTCTCTATCAGTAAAGGAAGATACCCCTTTCTTGTAGACATATTTCACATGGGTTATTGTAAATAAAAACATTCACTAGGTCTTGTATGTAATGTTTAGTTTCTTTACAATAAGCTTAGGTAAGGTGTATCGTCTTAGAGTCTTAAGCGTCTTAACTGTAAGTTCCTATTTTACGACAAGTCATCAGTAACTTGGACCTTGTGTAGAACACGGAATAAGAAACCCATATACTGGTTTATTATTCATTTGCATCCCAAAAAAAAAGTTTTCCTATAGCCATATTAAGAAAGTCCCTTCCACTTTAATTCGACTTTGTAATTTTAAAACTGGCATTCTTTGTGCCAAAATCCTTGTCCACACAAACTGGTTTATAGTCACTTCTACATGTTACTAACAATTGCATAAACAAATAAACACCTCTTAAGGAAATGATCAAGTCTAGTGTATATGCACTATCTCCTTAAGACAGTGCTTTGTAGGAATATAGGCCCCTCTCTCCCAGGAAACAACGATCAGTCGCAGAGAGAAGAAAGTACTTCTATCTCTATGCCAAACGAACTTTGATTGCGTTATTTTCTCTCGTGAAAATGACTCAAGAAAAAATATGAAAAAACTAATTAATAAAAAATGAAAACGAAGGTTGGGTTATATAGAGTATATGTGACTCTTCACCAAGGGTCACACCTCAAGGTAGTGCCTCTTCACCAAAAGGTCACACCTCAAGTTAGGTGTCTCTTCACCAAGGGGTCACACCTCAAGTTAGTGCTTCTTCACAAAGGGTCACACCTCAAGTAGTGTCTCTTCACCAAGGGTCACACCTCAAGTTAGTGCCTCTTCACCAAAGGTCATACCTCAAGTTAGAATCTTCACCAAGGGTCACACCTTAAGATAACCTATATTGTAAAATTCTTCTTGAACTCATCCCATTCCTCAAATATTATACGTTCTAGCATTAATAGTATCAATCCTTCCACAATTGGTCGTCCGCTCAGGATTGATTTTCGTGTAGCAAAGTAAATGATCGCCACTTATGCCGTTCCATCATGCTGTTATCTGACAGACACAGAGAAAGGGTAAAAACTACCAAATACATTTCTTCAGCCCTAAAAACGTTTGTTCCATCTTCATCTACTATCCGCACTGAAATAGCCTTTAAATCGACCTCCATCATTTCAAAACAAAACCCTGTTCCCAAACAATATAATATCAGACTAAATCAACTCAAAATCAATCAGTACTATTGTGACCAAACTACCAAAATGATCAATATCTATTTTATCTACAAACGGAAATCATAAATAAAAATCAACACCAATTCGATTATGCTCCCTAAATTTGACTTCTGTAACTGCAAAGGATTGAACCTAAATTGCTAAAATCGAACACCCAATCGGTAATCAGACCATTCATTTCAACATCGCAATGGTAATGAACAAAACGACATACCATTAAATCCCCTTCGAATTGAAATCCAATGGCACTTCCGGGAATTCCCTTTTGCGATAACGCAAAGTAGAGAGTCGTGATGTTAGACGGAGGGTGAAGGTGAGATACGGTGATGGACATACGGAAATGTTTGGTTTAGGCCTGTTGGATACAGTGAACTACTGTCAACAACTCACTTAAAAAAGTAACTTGAAGGCTATGCTGTTTTATTATTTTACTAACAATCGGCATACGCGAGTAAAAATGCTTCTTATGTAGTTCAAATGTTTTACTAATTTCAGTTAATCTCCTAAATGTTAAGAATAAATATTTCTCAATTCTTTTTTAGCAAGTTTTTGGGTTTGAATTATCATGTTGATGTTAATGGTTTGCATCATGTTTAATGATATGTGTAGGCCTAAGTGATCTCTGTTCACTTAAATATAACAATCTAGAGTTTGATAAAGATGCTTCTTGACATCACTGACATAAGTTATAATAAGACATTTTGGTGGTTTGTGGGTTCATAGTTATTATAAAGCAATTACCTGTGTTGTCATGAGAGTACATAGGCTTCAATTACTCGAGGTATTTAGGGGCATCATATAGTGTCGCGAAAAGAATTTCTTCACACATTTGGATTTTTTTGTTGTAGAATATGGGGTGTTGTAACTACAAAATGCTACTATAACATGTACACAGTTGGAAAACTGGAAGCATCAAGACTACAATTTTTGATTTCTATCAAACAAAATTATGTCCTTGTTTATGATCTAGCTTAAATATGATTTTTGATGGCTGATAAACCTTGTATATATACAAATCAAGATGTTTTGTCTCCAATTAGTGCGAAAACTAAACTATGAACATATGATCGATCACCCTTTCGCTACATTCCTAAACGGTATGTCTTCTACGCCTACACAGTTGGCCTCAGATATCATGTTGTTTAGAAAGGCTTGAAGTAAACTCACCACTTCAAAAGTATCATCTATATAGGCATTTTCTTTACTTTACTTTTTGCCCAACTGTACATGCAGATTTCTGGCACCTGCAGGCACAACGAATTATTGATTATCTCAGTACTTTCCAACATATCCTCATTTGATCTTATCTCTCCCAATACACATCACAATATCGATGGCTTCTCATTACAAACATGTCGAAGTAAGAATTCTCGAAACCAACCCGTTACTAATTCCCTGCAAGTGCACATGTAGAACCCACACTATAGAATTAAAAAGATAAACATGAATCACGATTGAATATATTGCAGTATCCAAGCACTAAATTCCAAGCGCCAAGTATACTTTATTTGTACCTAAGCAAGAGGAATAATTATTATATCCCCATCTAGGGCTATAATGTGCCCTAAGACACTATCCGGAATATGCATGGATAATTAACTAGTACTCCCAATATCTGCGGGAATTCACTATTAGATTTCAATAAAGAGGACAATTTTTCGACTTTGAGTGGATTGCACATATGAAAGTGGATTCCAATTTACCAGTACTTTGGGCCTTACTTCGACGATTCCCACCCTTCTTACGCTATTAGTTCAGTTGCAAGTACAGTTCAAGATGATCTAGCCTTTTTCCTTAGTAATGACACATTCTTTGTTTTGTTATGTTTATTTTATCCTGAGACTGTTGGCTCTAACGCAAGGTTTAAACAAAAAAAAAAAAAAAAAATAAAAAAAACAAACTCATGTTACAAAGTTTATAGCAAGATATATTCTACTCTGTAAGAGAGGGAGAGGTCTTGTGATGCTTGAGAGATTATTATACATTTTGATTGATCGTTAAACATCTTGTTTCACTTTCCTTTTAACTAAGGCTAGTTTTGCAATCAGGACAACACCTAAACCCTTATAAAATATCAACCAAATAGTGATTATTGGTAAATTGCTTTAAACAATAAATTAAAGGGTGAAGAAATAAAGAGCTTCAGAACACCCATCATATTTTGAGAATAAAAATTAAAAAATCATGTAACTATACCCAGGGGATAGACAGGGGGGTATCATCAACAGACAAGCTTAGGAACCTAATACCTATAATGTCATAGAGGCAGTATGAGAGTGACAACGTGAGTATTCCGTAGCATATCTAAAATGAGCCTCTTGACGCAATCATATCCATGGAATTTTCCAACTTTTTAAGTGCAAAATAGTATCCTGGTAAACGTACTCGTCACATACAATGATATAAACCAACATATGAGTTTTAATCCTTATTTACATTAGACTACATCTTGCAAAATGGGAATCAATTGTTTTGAAAGGTACTTACCTACTTGACCAATTGTTGTATCAGTTTCACAAGTACATGAACTTAAAACTTTTCCTCTTGGAGCGGATTATGATTGCAAGGACCACTTATTTTACATCTTGGCGTAGGAAGCGATGAGCTTAGGCCAAGTTCTTCCTGGAAAATGACGAACGTAATGTATATCTACTTCGCTTGGTGCGGATCATCACAACTTCCGCCGTCAAATCTTTTATAGCACATATCTCCAAGTCTCAATTAATCAATCTAAGTTCTTCAGTATTTTCTTATAGAAACCTCGTAGCAAGGTATCTATAAGCTAAGAAGCTACAAAAAGGCCATGACTTATTCGGTTGAAAAAACCTATTCGAGTTGGAAGAAAACTAGTAGATTGAATGACACATTCACCCCGACTTATCTCTTCCATCCCAACCACCCCTTCAAACTGTACACTGCCCTGTTTAAACCCAAATCACTGTTATTTATAACTAAATTGAGATGATAAATCCCCTCTTTTTGACTCCGCTCAGCAGCTATAATTTTTTATGGTTGTCAAGTCCCACCTCGAACCTCAGACAAAACTATAAAAACAATAAACTTAAATGTGATAACTATAGAACAGTTAATTTATCAAACACGTAAACCCAAAGATCAGACTTCAAACACTCTAATTTCATGAATTTAATAATAACACAAAATAAGTCAAAGAAATCAAATAGAGACAATTGTATCTAAAAACACCCCTGTCAAAAACAAAAAAACCCCCACCTTTTTGTATGTCTACATAACAAGTTGGTTTTCGAAATGTCCTCAGGCCCCAAAGTTATGCTCATCCCCTGTTTGGAAAGTGGAAAATGGTCTCCTAAGCTTCTCAGCTTCAACTTGCAGTGCCCCATACTAATCCTCCATAACCAAACCTACCTTCTTTATTTCTTTAAGTTCTGGCTCTGTAAACATTTTGTCGTCGCCATCAAAGACCAGATTGTGAATGTGGAAAAATAGGGTTACGTTTTAGAGAGTAATTTTACAAATTGGTATTTTAAGTAGTATGTATATAATTCAGTATTACTTCAAAACAATTTTACCAAATTAAAAAGTACTGCTTCGTTTCTTCCTTTCAAATATTGCGCGACAATCATACTTTTAAACATAATGTTAAAACTATCATTTGCAGATACCCAATGTTTTCTATTTAGCATAAGTCCTTCTAATAGTAAGTGGTTGATCCCTCGAAAGTCAACGAATTATCTCAATAAGTTCTTACGTATCGAAGTTGGTTAGTTCTATAGACTATTATAATCCTTGGTTATATTAAATTTTAAATAGGAAATTTTGCATTCAAACAACAACATGACGTAACCCAACGAATTGGTCTAGCTAGTATATTGTACATCAGAAGGAAACCAATAATAACTCATTATTTTAGATTGCCCTTTTGGTCCCATTGCACATCTAATATTCCTTAAAGATAACGACTTATTGTTAAGCATCCTATCTATTAGAATAACGTTAATTTACCGAGTACCTGCTAAGATAGATAATACGTCTTAATACTCATAATACATTAATAAAACATATCAAATTTAATAGTTTTAGCTAATGACTAACTAAAATATTTTTTTTGTCAAAATACCCTAAAATGATGACTCAATTATCTTTATTTTGCCAATATTTTTTAGTTGTGATAAAGTTACCTATGAGGATTAGGTTTAACACAGATCAATCGACACCATAATCTTAGAGCAAGGCTCGATCTCGTAAAGCCCCTTGCCACCTACTCCACAATTTCTTTGCACATATCTCCCGTTCAATCTCCGGCACAGTCTTTCCTTCGCTGACGCCTCAATCGCTTCTTTTATTCAAATCTACAAAAAAAACAACCAAATGTTAATGTAAGAACACAACTGGAAAACTGGACATGACAATTTCTCCAAACAATAGAAAAAAGTTCCAGTACGAAAACCTAGAATTTTGCTCTTATCATCAAATAAGCACTGTTTAGCAACAAGACGACTATGTCTCATTCGTCTTTTTTTATGATAAGTATCATGTTCATTCTTGAGTGCAATTTAGTTAAGCCAACATACCCAAACCTATGAATCGCCAGTACCCTGGAAATACATGGATCTGAACAAGTTAAGAATTGAAGCTTCCCAACTCCTAGCCTTCATGTATAGAGAGAGAGGGAGGGGGGGAATGATTTGATCACATGTGCATTCTCTTGAGCCAATAAACTTAGGCACAACAGAAAACCCCTCAAGCTGTTTTCTCAATGACAATCACGCTAAATTTTCTTAAAATTACCACCTCATTAATAAATACCAATTCTACTTGCGAAACATAATCATTGGCAACTTATGATAAGACTCTAATAGAGAAACAAAAAATAAACTAACGATTGCCTCGAACATAACTATATACCTAGGCTTCCATAGCATAAAATATAAAATACAACCCTATCCGTTTTTTCAAAATAATGCAAATCGTAAAGTAATTCCAAGAAGCCTTCCACCCCTCCTCTCATTCCCCCCCCCCCACATTCTTAACAAACAAAACAGACCCTTTTAACACATATATCGATATCTTAATTGTGATTTAAGTATTAAAAGTGGGGAATGCACAATATGGGGTAACAATGGATATCTATTATGATCGACGCCTATATCTTGCTTTCTTTTTTCTTCTATTGTAATTGGTTTTTTTTTTCTTGTTATAAGCATGTAGCATCATGTCTTGTCAATTCGTCACTAAAAAGTGTACCTTTGTTTCCATATGCCTTCACATTACTTAAATTGGCATCACCAGCACAGACAGTCCAATGTTTGAAAGGGAGATCTAATTTTGCAAGCTACTCAGGTCTTAAGGTTGCAATTAATTGAAATACTCAATTGATAACAAAAGACTAAGGAGTAAAGAAGATATACTTTATGGGTTGTTAGCTACCATAGATTCATTTACTATTGCGGTCGGTATGCAAAATAAAGTCTAAACTCACATTTTACAGTGTATTTGATAATGGAAGTATAGGTGGGCATTTTCTTCCTCATGTTTATGTAACGTTTATTCATTTCATATCATCTGAACTAAAAATTAGGGTGTGTGACTTTGTATGGCATAACCTCCTTGTTAAAGATCGTGGAACAAACTTATTCTAAAACCATACTCATGGCAATATAAATAATCCCTATTAGGGTGCCTTTCATGATGTCTTTAAGAGGCGAGCTATAACCATGAGATAGAACACTTAAAATACTCCACCTCAACACAAAACATACCTGCTGTACTTCCCACTGAATCTTTCTCAAAATTCGTCATTGTTAGGAGCTTCTCATTATCCCTGAGAGGTTGTATCAAAAAGATAACACAACATCGGAAGAAAAGTAAGAATTTCTGAACAGTAAAGAGGAAACAAAGCGAGAATAAAATAAATAAATTTAGTAATCTTGAAATACTTATTTACCTGCAGGAGATTGTAGTTAAGTGGCCCCTGACTAAGCGGCGAAACCAATAAAATTGTCAAAAGATAGCAATATACTGATATAACTTTCTCCCCCGAACGAGTTGTAGGAAAGAAGATTTATGTATATACCTCAAACCGTCTGTTCAGGAAGTGATCCATTTTGTAGAGGTGCCCACTATATCTAGGGAAACCTCATGGATGACCGACTCTGCCTCCCCTGTTAATATTCACTGTGTTATCCCGAGTTTAAATTTTAAGTTTTTTTGCTTATTTGACAAAAAACAAAAGTATTCGTTTTCAAGCAGAAAGTATGCTCGCCTCAAAATTTTACCATCCATCTATTCATCCATATAATTAGTGGGTACATTTATGTAGAGAGTATGTGTACTCATCACTGGGAGGGAAAAAAAAAACAAAAAAAAGAAAACAAAAAAAAAGAGAACAGAGGGAAAAAAAAAAAAAAGGGGAACAAAAGAAAAAAAAGAGTCACATAATCCCCAACAATTCTACAAAAAACTGATATGTCGTTGAAAGTAACTAACCATTTACTATACAAGAGCAAAGTAACTCCTTACCATGTGAAGCTAGATCAAATACTTGAATTATATTCCAGGTAAATTCCTACTAGTTCTTATATTATAATGATTCTTATATGATTGTTAACAATCATAAGAAATGAGGGGATACCAGTTTTAAGAATGTTCGTGGGGGCGGGGGGGGGGGGGTGGGGGGGTGCATACTATCACACCTGAATTTCACAAGCTGCAACACACATTCAGAAGTAACATACTTGGAACATAAGCACTACCTGTATTGATGAGTAAAGAACTCAGCCTGAAGGGTCGGATGCGTTTAGAGAGACAAGGTTATCCCGTGGCATTTGGTTAGAAATGCCAGTCAAATGATCAACAACAGTAAATAGATTAAATACTTAATGCTTAGTGTTCATGTCTATCTAAATTACAAAGTGAATTACCAAGCAATAGGAAAGAATGTTTACATTAGGTCTGAAAATGCTTATTATGATGGTTACCAAACCACCAGTCCAGTGAGTTTCCGGAAGTGAGCTGCCTTGGGACAATTAGTAATCTCCGAGCGAAATAAATAATTAAAATAAAATTACATTTAAAGGTTACTACAGTACATCAAGGGCTTAGATAGCTGACCTATGGTGTTTACAAACACGCAAATGAATCCAAACAACCCAGAATCAACGGGTCCTCGCACTCTAGACATCAATGATTTTGTTAAGAGAGAGGCTCCTATAGAAGAACAAGCGTAAAGATTATATTACACACGCTAGAGATCATAGCATGATAGAATTATAGTAGAAGAATTGACTGTAAAAAACTATCCCATGATATCCTTTAGTTAAGATAGCAAAGAAATCAAAATAAACTACAAGTTAGATAAAATCAAATGATACAATTGCGGAGATTGCATTTTTAGATGCCTGCTATGTTTTGACAAAAGAAGAGAGTGAATGCAGTCCATTACCAGAGTATTGAGGTACGAGCCTTATAATACTGGATGGACATCCTGTGTTTATCAATTCAGAAGAATTTTTTTGGCAACGAAACAACTTCACCTTTTTCAATTTTACCAAGGATAACTTAATGCACCACTGTTCATATATTGACTCTTTCCATAATTGTTCAATTAGTCATTGACTCTCTTTAACTTATTAAATAGAAGTATTAAAAGGGAATGTTGATATGTCCCATTATAGTCTGGTGACCAAAAATGTCAAATCGGCCGGTACTAAGCAACAATATTTCCTGGACATAGCATCATATCCCACTAAGTGTACAAATTAATTAACATAAAAAATAAACTTTTTAGGTATAAAATTTCTACACCATCCATAAGTATGTTAGTCTCTGCCAAAATAAATAAGTAAAAAACTCAATACTATTAAATTATGGTAGCAAAAGAAACCAAAACGAACGTGGGCGACAATTACAAACTTTAAATCATATCAAGGATTAGTGGAGAAGGCAAGTTGACAACACATAGAGATGTAGTGTTGGAAAAACGCCTTTATTTATCCTTAGTTTAAAGGTTCGTATATATAAGTGGCTTATTTTATACCACATGGGGTATGTAGTTTCACAACCGAGATTATGGTAAGAGTTTTCGAAAAAAAGGATATAGTTGTAATTGTTTGATTTTGAGTTATCCTCAACAGACACATCCTTGGTTTTATCT
>JACGCM010002842.1:0-20342 GCA_014058105.1 Kingdonia uniflora | reverse complement strand
TAGTGAATATGAATTTCCTCAAACTTTTATTTAAAGTATATTAGGATAGTATTCGAATAAGTATATAAGTAACCTACGGTCTTAATAGTAACATACTTCAGCATTTGTCTTAGAAATTGGGAGGCTAAAAGTATCTACATACATGGAAACTGTTGTCAATGAGACTTATATGGCCTTATCATACCAAAGAACCCGATCGATATTTTATAGCCAAATGCACATAATATTTCATGAAGGATTTATAAACCTAATTAATGGCAAATCGGACAGATACTGCAACTGTTAATTAGAAAGGATTAAGAGTTATTAATCCTTCAGAATACAGCTGGGACTTTTGAATATGATCACAATCATGACAATACATGCAAATAGAACGAATTTGATTTTCTTAAAACTTTTATTATTGTATTATTAAGGATTATTCGGATGATTAAGTGAAGAAGTGAAGTGTATAGTAATACTTCTGCTTGTACTTAATTGACGAGGATTAACGGCATTTTTTTTTTTTTTTAACATACATGAAACTGTTGTGATGAGACTTCTCATGGCAATTGACATACCAAAAAATCCGATCGTTTTCTATAGCAATACCAATATGTTCAGATGGTTTAGAAGCTAATGAATGGAAATTTGAAAGATACTGACAGTACATTCACTAAAGGTTTGTAAGAGTTATTACTCCTTCGAATCCAACTGGCATTTGAATGTGACAACTCATACGAATGCATATAAATTAGATCGAATTTTAATTTATCAAAACTTTTATAGATTATATTTAACAGGTTTCGCCTAAGGTATACGTAAAGTTTAATAGAATCCTCTTCATCTACTTCAGTGTTTCTCAGCTTCTGTGATCTCGCGGCCATAAAAGATATCCTGCAGTATTGTTCTCGTGTGTGTGAATTGGCTTCATAATGGTGATCCCTCTGGATCTCTGTAACTGTTATTACCAAAGAAATTGATCCTCTCCTTCCCGAACGATATTCTATAAGCCAATACCTTAATAAACTTGAAGGCTTTATGACTAATTAATGGCCAATTTCGAAAAAGATACGGCTACTGTACTTAGTAAAGGCTTTAAGAGATATTAACCTTAGAATACGCTGACTTTTTGATGTTGATCAAATCATTGACAATACATACAAAGTAGATGAATGGGAATATCTCAAACTTTTATTATAGTATATAAGAGAGTATTCGGAATATCATTTTAATTGCAGATACTGGGTGTTGTATTTTCCCGTAGGACATTACTACCTTGTTGTTCCTGTTTGAATTGACGAGGCTAAAAGTATCTACATCTTTCTGTTTTGTACAGTAAATTAAGTAAAGGCGACCTAAGAGTTAGTAATTATCAGATACAGCTAGACTTTTGGGATATGATCAAGCATGACTTACAATCAAATTAGGATGAAAATTTGAATGCATTCGTCATGCCGTTGATCATAGTCTATTAAAGAGAATATCTGAAGTAAATGTATTAGTAGTTTAATAGTACTATCAGTTTGTAAGAAAACATACAAGATTCGATGATATTCTATAGCGACAGTAACTCTATTATTTTAGAGAGATGCTCTAATCTAATTAAATGGAATAATTCGAAAGATACGCTTTGCCTTAATTAAGTAAAGATTTTAAAAGTTATTTATCAACTCAGAAATAATTACTAGACTTTTGAATTATCAACTCATGATAAACATACAAATAGATGCATTGCATATCTCATAAACTTTTTATAGTATTAATAGAAGTTGAATAAAGTATAAGTGACAGTTTTAATAGTAATACTTCAGTTGTAATATGATGTGAGAGTCAAAAATCGCATTACAAAAACTAGTTAAATAAGATATTATAAGGGCTAATAACATACAAAGAACCGACCGTATTCAATAGCAGAATTCCCATATTATTTCAAGAGGATTTACTAAATCTTAATATAGATGCTAATGAAAGATACTGTATCGTTATTAAGTAAAGCTTTAAGAGTTATTAATCTTCGAATTACGCTTAGACTTTTAGGAATGTTATCAACATCAGGACTTAAACATGACAAAATTAGATGAATGTGAATTTCTCAAACTTTTATAATGTATAGTAAGTGAGGAATTCGAATAATATTAGTAAGTTGAATTAAATAATACTTCAGTTTTATGATTGATGACGAGGCTAAAAAATCTGACATCTATTGTAAAACGTTAATGTAATTTATCATGGCAATTACATCCAAAGAACCCGGCGTATTCATATCGCCAACACCCATAGTTTTAAAGGATTTAGATAACTAATTATAGATTAATTGAATGATACTGCTATTTAATTAACGTAAAGATTTAAGAGAGTATTAATACCTTCGGAATACAGCAATTGCTTTTGAATGCGCGCAATCATGATTAATAAACCAACTGAGGAATTGAGTTTCATCAAACTTTGTATAGTATGAGTTAAAGAGTATTCGAATAAGTGTATAAGTGAAGTTTAATAGTATATATTCATTTTACATGACTTGGGAGGCTAAAAGCATTGCATAACATGCAACGTGGAATGGGCTTTTATCATGGAGATTGAAATTTAACGAAACCCGACATAGTATACTATGCCAATGACCCTAGATATTCAAGAGTATTATTTATTCTAATTAATGGCTAATTTAGAGGTGCACTACCTGTATTAATTATAGGCATTTAGAGTTATGAATCCTTAAAACTACAGGCTCGACTTTTGGAATGTTGATCAACTCCTAACTAATACCTACAAATTAGATGAATTGAAATTCTCAAACTGTTATTTTAAATTATAATGAGTAGATTCGTATAAGTGTATAAATGAAGTTAATAGTATACTTCAGTGGTACATGATTTTATGAGGTGTAAAAATAAAGCCTCTGCCGACGTTGAAATTGTGTGAAGAAGTCTTCAAGGGATTAACTATACCAAAATAACCGATCGACATTCTATTGCCAATGCCCATTATATTCAAGAAGGATTATAAACCGGTAATTAATGGCTAATTTAAGATAGTTGTTTCTACTGAATTAAGTATAGGGCTTTAGGAGTTATTATCCTTAAGAATACTGCTAGACTTTTTCGGAAATAACATGCACAAGAACCCGAGGATTTTTTATAGCCAAATACACTAGTATTTTCAAGAGGATTTATACTAAATTAATGGCTAATTTGAAAGATGCATCCTCATAATTAGTAAAAGACTTTAAGAGTATTAATCCTTCAGCAATAAGCTAGACTTTTTGTGCAGTGATCAATATGACTAATACATTCACATTGATGAATATGAATTTCAAACATTTATATAAATTATAAAGAGAGTATTCGAATAATAAGTGTATTAAGTAAAGTTTAATAGGATTACTTAGTTTTTATAAACTTGATGAGGCTAAAAGTATTGTCATTGAAAAGTGAATGATTATCATGGTTAATTATTATGCTAAAGAACTCGATCGATATCTATAGCAAAGACCATATATTTCTTGAAGGATTAACAACAAATTAAGTGCCATTGTCGAAGATAATGCTACTGTTAATTAAGTAAGGCTTAAGAGTCGTATTAATCCTTAGAATACAACTAGACTTTGTGTATGTGATCAATCATGACTAATACATTCAAATTAGAGTGAATGGAATTTCTCAAATTTTATTATAGTATATTAAGATGTTCGGAAGGCTGATAAGTGAACGTTTAATAGTAAACACATGTTTACCTGAATTGAGGAGGATAATAACGTATAACATACATTAAATGGTATTGAAGGATCTTATCATGACAATAATTACAAAGAGACACCGACTCGATGTGTTTTTATAGCCAATACACTATATATTTAAGGAGATTTTTATCCTAAGTAATGAATAATTGGGAAAGATCTGCTATCTTAATTAAGTAAAGACTCTAAGAGTAGTAATCTTTCAGAATACGCTAGACTTATTGAATGCGATAAATATGACTAATAAAACAAATTAGACTGCAATAGAATTTCCAACACTTTATTAAATTCTATAGATATTAGAGAATATCGAATAAATGTATATTGTAAAGTTAATAGTACACTCAGTTTTATAGCCCTTGATGAGGCTTAAAAGTATTGCTAAATTGAAACTGTGTAAATTGACCTTATCATGGCAATTACTAACCAAAGAACCCCGAAGATATTCTATAGCCAATACCCATAATATTCATGACGGCTTTGACCTAATTAATAGCAAATTCGAAGATCTGCTACTATGAATTAAGTAAAGGCTTAGAGCATATTATCCTTCAGAATACAGCTAGAAAAAAAACTTTTCTTTTTTTTTTTTTTTTTTTTTTTTTTGAGGTGATCAACAATGACTAATACATACAAATTGGATTATGAATTTGAATTTCTCAACTTTTTATTATAGTATTTTAAGAGGTATCAGATACGTGTAGAAAGGAGTTTAATAAGAATACTTCAGTTTGTAATTGAATGGACGAGGCTAAAACGCATCTAAATACATTGAAACAGTGCGAATGAGATCTTTTTTGTGAAATTAGCATTAACGAAGAACCGATTCGATTTTCATATAGCCAATATACTATTATTTTAAGAGGATTAAATCAAATTAATGGCTAATTGAAAGATACTGCTGTGCTAATTATTAAGAAGACTATAAGAGTTATCATCCTTCAGAATACAGCTAGACTTTGTGAATGTGCTCAAACGTGACTCAATACTACAAATTAGATGAATATGAATTTCTAAAAATTTTATTAAATATATTAGAGAGTATTCGAATATAGTGTTATAAGTAACAGTTAATAGAATACTCAGTTTTTATTGAATTGTGAGGGGCTAAAAGTATCTCAGACCATTTGAACTGTGTAAAAGAATCTATCATGGCAATTATCTATAGAGACCCGATCGTATTTTATAGCCATACCATAAATTTCATGAAGGATTTATAGCCAATTAATGGCAAATTTGAAGATACTGCAATGTAATTAAGTAAAGGATTAGAGGATTAATCCATTCAGAATTACAAGATGGACTTTTCGAAAGTGATCAAACATGAATAATACATACAATTAGATAGACAATTGATTTTCATAAAATTTATTTTAGTATATAAGAGAGTATTCGGATACGTTAGAAGTGAAGTTTATATAATACTTTGTTTGTACTTGGAATGACGAGGATAAAGCATTTATATTCATTGGAAAACTGTGTGATGAGATCTTATCATGGTAATTGACATGCCAAAAAACACCGTATCGATTTTATATAGCCAATACCCATATTATTTTCACGATGGATTTAGAATCTTATTAAGGCTAATTTGAAAGATATTCTTACAGTTAATTAAAGTAATGGTTTTAAGAGTTATAATCCTTTAGAATACAGCGTGACTTTTAGAATGTGATCAACTAATAACTAATGATTAAATTCGATGAATTTTAATTTCTCAAATTTTATTAAATATATTAAACTAGTATCGAATAAGGGACTATAAAGTAAGTTTAATAGTAATACTTAAGTTTTATACTGATTGATGAGGCTAAAAGTATTTGCTACATATGATGAAACTGTGGGTTAATGGGATCTATATGCTATATCTACCAAAAGAACCCGAACGATATTTATAGCCAATACCCATAATAATAATGAAGGATTTATGACCTAATTAATGGCCAATTGAAAAGATAATGCTACTGTTAATTAAGTAAAGGCTTTAAGAGATGTTAATCCTTAAGAATACAGGAGACTTTTTGAACCTGTGATCAAATCATGACTATAAATACCTACAAATTAGATGAATTGGAATGCTCAAATTTTATATAGTATATTAAGAGAGGATTAGGATAAGGGGGAGAAATGAAGTTAATTGTAAATACTTCTATTGGAACGGGAATTGACGAGGCTAAAAGTATCTACATATTTCTTTTTAGTACAGTAAATAAGTAAGGCTGAAAAGGAGTTATTAATCTTTCGGTAATACAGCTAGACTTTAAGAATATGATCAACTCATGACTAATACATTTCTAATAGATGAATTTGAATTTCTAAAACTTTTAATATATTATATTAAGTTGAGAATACTGAATAAACTGTATAAGTAAGTTTAATCGTTAATACTTCAGTTTGTAATGAATTAACATACCAAGATTCCGATTCGATATTACTATAGCCAGTAACCCATATTATTTCTAGAGAGATTTATAATCTAATTAAAAGAATTAATTGGAAAGATAATGTTTACTACTCTAAATAAGTTAAACTTTAAGCGTAGTAATACTTCAAAATAAAGCTAGAATTTTGGATGTGATACACTCATGACTAATACATACAAATTAGATGAATATGAATTTCCTTAAACTTTTTATTACATATATTAGAGGCGTATTCGAATAAGTGTAGAAGTAAAGTTTAATAGAATACTTCAGTTTTTATATGACTTGATGAGGGGCAACAGCAATCGGTATACAGAAAAAAAAACGAGTAAATGAGATTTCTATCGCGGTAATTATCATACCAACAACGGAACCGATCGATATTCTATAGCGAATACCCATATTATATCAAGACAGGATCTTAACCTATTAATGGCTAATTCGAAAGTATGCTATTGTAATTAAGTAAAGGCTTTAAGAGTTATGATCATCAGAATACTACAGACTTTTGAATGTATCAAAATCATGACTAAAACTAACAAATTAGATGAATTGGAATATCTAAACCTTTTTATTATAGTATATTACGTGGGTATTCGAATAAATAGTATACGTGAAGTTTAAAAGTAAGACTTCAGTTTGTAATTTGAATTGAAGAGGCTAAAAACATTTACATTCATTATAACAGTTTAAATAAGATCTGTATGCATGGGCAATAACTAACAAAGACCACCAGGGATGGCAAGAAATTCCCAAAGAGTATTGTCAAGAGGATAGAGGTCAAGTGAAGCTTAATTGAAAGACGACTCTTATCGACTCAGGCAGACTGGGAGAGTTATTAATACCGGAGAATACAGCATACTGTGTGAGAGTGATAAACTCAGACAATATCACAATATTTGATGAATATAAGTTCTCAAACTTATTAGACTACCTTAAGTGAGCATTCGAATAGGTGTATAAGTAAAGTTTAAATTTCGAACTTCAGTTAATATGACTTGGATGAGTGCTAAAAGTATACTTCAACATTGAAAACTGTGAAATTAGATTCGATTTCATGGCGATCGATCATACAAAGAACCCGGTCGATAATCTACGCCAATACCCTATATCTTCATAAAAGGATTTAAAACCTAATTGTGCTATTCGATAGGATATGGTAATATTAATTAAGTAAGGCTTTAAGAGATTTAGAATCCTTCGATACAGCTAAGACTTTTGGAATGAGCCAAAATATGCTAATTCACACAAATTAGTGAATTGAGTTTCTCAACTTTATTATAGTATATTTAAGAGTATTCGAATAAGTGTATAAGTGAAGTGTAATAGGTATACTTCAGTTTGTACAACTTGAGGAGGCTAACATAAAGCATCTGCATACAACTCAATGTGGGAAGGGATTTTACAGGAGATGGAATTTTGAAAGGGACGTGGGCCGGCGTATCTTAGCCAGATCCATATGATCCAAGGTATCCGCCTATTCTAAGAATGGTTCCTGGCGGTGCGTACTATGGTCTAATTAAGATGGAGCTGTAAGAGCTGATTATCTTAAGAGAGTCAGCGACGACTCGGTAATTAGAGCTGTATCTATCGATCCTCCAAAAAATACGGGAATTTGAAATCTAAACTTTTATGAATCAATTATGTGTAAGACGGAGCTATGACTACTAGTGTAAAAGAAGAATAGTAGAATAGTTGTGACAATTATCGATGACGTTAATGCAAATCAGATTAGCAGTGCGTAGTGAAATTAGGAGGTGAATGAGAGCGTGTCAATCGAAAGAGAGAGGAGAGGGGGAAATTGAACGAATGTAAAAGCAAGAAAGGTACCGACATACAGCGATCTATGGTCGAGTGCCAATACCCAGCATAGTCAGGGAGAAATTAGACCTAATTAAGGGCTAAGTTAAAGATATGGCTTACTGGATAATAGAAGGGTTCAGGAGTATGTAATCCGCAGATACTGCCAGACCTTGTCTCGGAAATTAAATGCCAAGAACCCGATCGATTTTTTATAAGCCATTACATATATTTTCAGAGCGATTTATAACCGAATTAAGGCTGAATTGAAAGATAAGTGCGACGATATAAGTAAAGAACTGTAAGAGTTATAATCCTTACAGAATACGCTAGACTTTGTGATATGATCAATATTGGCTAATAATCAGAATGCGGAATAGAATTTGCTCAACGGTTATGAAATTATATAAGAGAAAAGCTAGCGATGAAGTGTGATAAGGACAGTTAATAGGAGTCGTATCTGATTTTGTTATATAACTTGATGAGGCTAAAAGTATCTACATTCAGAGAACCGGTGTACAATGAGCTTACATGAATTATACTAAAAAATCGATCATATTGCAAGCAAATTACCCCATAATATTGCTGTGAAGGTTTATAACCCAATTAATGCCATTACGAAGATACTGACTGGTTAATGTAGGTAAAGCTTGTAAGAGTTATAATCCTTTACAATACAAACTAGACTTTGTATGTGATCAAATCATACTAATACATTCAAATGAGAGTGAATTGAATTTCTCAAATTTTTTATAGTATATTAGAAGTATCGGATAAGTCCTATCAGTAGAGTTGAATAGTAATAATCATGTTTTACCTGAATTGAGGAGGGCTAAAAGTATTACATACATTTAAAGCCTGTATTTGATGAACTATCATGACACATAAAACTTCCAAAGAGCTTACCGATCGATTTCTATACGCCAATACCCATATATTTAAGGGAGTTTATCGAATTAAGAGAATATTTGTGAAAGATAGCTGCTATCTTATTAAGTAAAGACTCCAAGCGTTATTAATCTTTCAGATAAACTAACTTATTGAGTGCGATCAACTCATGACTAATACAAACAAAATTAGATGAATATGAATTTCCTCAAAACATTTTTATTAAATTATATAAGTAGCGTATTGAATAAGTGTATATGTAAGTTTAATAGTTACTACTTCAGTTTTTATATGAACTTGAGAGGCTAAAAGTATGTGCACTACATGAAACGTGTAAATATGACCTTTCATGGCAAGTATCATACCAAAGAACCCGACCGATATTCTTAGCTAATACCCTAATATTTTCATGAAGGATTGTTTGACCTAATTAATAGCCAATTCGAAAGATAACTGGCTACTGTTAATTTAAGTACAAGCTTTAAGAGATTTAATCCTCAGAATACAGGCTAAGACTTTTGGAATGTGTCAATAATGCCAATACATACAAATTAGATTATTTTGAATTTCCAACTTTTTATTATAGTATTTTAAGAGAGTATTCAGATAAGTTTAAAGGTTAAGTTTAATAGTAATACTTCTGTGTATTTGCAAGTTGACGAGGCTAAAAGCCATTTACCTACATTGAAACTGTAGAATGAGATCTTATCATTGAATTTCAACATACCAAAGAACCGATCGATTTTCTATGACCAAACCCAATATATTTCAATAGAATTTATAATCTAATTATGGCTATTGAGATCCTGCTACTATAATTAAGTAAAGGCTTATAAGGAGTTATAATCCTCAAATAATGCTCGACTTTATGAATGTGATCAACTCATGACTAATAATATAAATTAGATGATAAGATTTATCAAAATTTTATTATAGTATATTTAAGAGATTATTTGAATAGGTTAAGTTCAGGTTTAATAGTAATACTCGTTTAATTGAAGTGACGAGGCTAAAAGCATCTTACAGTGACAGGTGCGAAAGATCTTTTTGGAAATAGCATACCAAAGAACCCGATCGTTTTCTATAGCAATAGACAGATTTTAAGAGTGATTTTAAAATCACAATTAATGGTAATTTGAAAGATAGGGGACTTCTGCTCTATAATTAAGTAAACGACTACTAGAGTTCATCAATCTTCGACATACAGCTAAACTTGTGACTGTGATCAACTCGGACTACTACATCACTTAGATGCAGATATGACTTTCAAACTTTTTTAAATTCTATCAAGAGAGTACTTCTGAAGGATGTATAAGTAACGTTAATATGTATACTTGTTTTTATATGCCTTGGTGCGGCAAAGTATCTAACATACTTGACAACGTGTGTAAATGAGATCTTATCTGCAATTATCATACCAAAGAACACGATCGATATTTTATAGCCCAATACCCAAATATTTCATGACGGATTATGACCTAATTAATGTCCAATTCGAAAGATACTGCTCCTGTAATTACGAAAGGTTTAAGAGATATAATCTTCAGATCCAGCTTAGACTTTTTAAACATGTGATCAAAAATCAGACTAATCCATACAAATAGATGAATTGGAAATCTCACAACTTTTTATAGTATATTAAGCGAGTATTCGGATCAAGTGTAGCATGAAGTTTAATAGTAATACTTTGTTTGTACTGAATTGGCGATGGCCTAAAAGTATTACTATTCTTTTTGTCCAGTAAATTCAGTAAAGGCTGAAGAGTTATAATCTTCACAATAAACTGACTTTTAGAAATGATCACTCATGACTAATACATTCAAATTAGATGAATTTGCATTTCTAAAACTTTTATCTATTTATTAAGGAATCATTGAATAATGTATTAGTAAAGTTTAATCGTAAGACTTAGTTGTAATGAGTTAACATACCAAAGATTCCGATCGATATTCTATAGCCAGTGCCATATTATTTCTAGCGAGATTTATAATCTACTTAAGATTAATTGAAAGATACTGCTACTATTAATTAAGTAAAGACTTTAAGAGTTATCATACTTCAGAAATATAAAGCTAGACTTTTTGAATGTCGGCAAATCAGACCTAATAACATACAAAGTAGATGATCTGAATTTCTAAACTTTTAATAAATTCTATTAAGAGCGTATTCGACTAAAGTGTAAAGTAAAGTTTACTAGATACTTCAGTTTATATGACTGATGAGGTAAAGCATCTGTATCCAGAAAAATGAGGTAATGAGATTCTTATCGCGGGGTAATTATATACCAACGAACCCGATCGATATTCTATAGCGAATACCCTCTTAATCATGAAGGCTCTATAACCTAATTTATGGCTAAAAATTCGACAGCTACGGTTGTTAATTAAGTAAAGGCTTTAAGAGTTCTTATCCATCAGAATACTTAAGACTTTTTGATGTTATCAAATCATGACTAAAACTAAAAATTAGCTGAATTTGAATATCATAAACTTTTATTATCGTATTAAGTGAGTATTCGAACTAAATGTCTAAGTGAAGGTAAAAGTAGTACTTCAGTTTTGAATGTGAATGAGAGGCTAAAAACATTTACAGTTATTTAAACAGTTTAATAAGGTCCTATCATTGCAAAGTAACATCCCAAAGAAACCCGAGCGGTATTCTATAGCTAATACCAATAGTATTCAAGAGAGATTTATAATCTAATTAAAGATGATTGAAAGATAATGCTACTCTTTTTAATTAAGGTGTAAAGCTTTAAGAGTTATTAATACTCAGAATACAGCTAGCTTTTGAATGTGATCAACTCCTGACTCAATAAAACAAATTTGATGATATGAAATTTCTCAAACTTTTATTAATTATATTAAGTGAGCATTCGAATAAGTGATCTAAGTAAAGTTTAATTGTAATACTTCAGTTTTTATATGACTTGATGAGGCTAAAAGTATCTGCATACATTGAAACTGTGTAAATTAGATCTTATCATGTCAATTATCATACCAAAGAACCCGGTCGATATTCTACTGCCAATACCCATATTATTTCATAAAGGATTTAAACCTAATTAATGGCTAATTCGAAAGATACTGCTACTATTAATTAAGTAAAGGCTTTAAGAGTTATTAATCCTTCTGAATACAGCTAGACTTTTTGAATGCGATCAAATCATGACTAATTCATACAAATTAGATGAATTTGAGTTTCTCAAACTTTTATTATAGTATATTTAAAGAGTATTCGAATAAGTGTATAAGTGAAGTTTAATAGTAATACTTCAGTTTGTACATGACTTGAGGAGGCTAAAAGCATCTGCATACAATGCAACTGTGGGAATGGGATTTTATCATGGAGATTGAAATTCCAAAGAACCCGATCGATATTCTATAGCCAATACCCATATTATTTCAAGAGTTATTTTTATTCTAATTAATGGCTAATTTGAGAGGTGCTACTACTCTTAATTAATTATAGGCTTTAAGAGTTATTAATCCTTAAAAATACAGCTCGACTTTTTGAATGTGATCAACTCCTGACTAATACATACAAATTAGATGAATTGAAATTTCTCAAACTTTTATTAAATTATATTAAGAGAGTATTCGTATAAGTGTATAAATGAAGTTTAATAGTAATACTTCAGTGTGTACATGACTTTATGAGGTTAAAAGCATCTGCATACGTTGAAATTGTGTGAATAAGATCTTATCAAGGGAATTAACATACCAAATAACCCGATCGACATTCTATTGCCAATACCCATCATATTTCAAGAAGGATTTATAACCTAATTAATGGCTAATTTAAAGATATTGCTACTGATAATTAAGTAAGGGCTTTAGGAGTTATTAATCCTTCAGAATACTGCTAGACTTTTCTCGGAAATTAACATGCCAAAGAACCCGATCGATTTTTATAGCCAATATACATATTATTTCAAGAGCGATTTATAACCTAATTAATGGCTAATTTGAAAGATACTGCTACTCATAATTAAGTAAAGACTTTAAGAGTTATTAATCCTTCAGAATACAGCTAGACTTTTTGTATATGATCAACTATTGACTAATACATTCAAATTAGATGAATATGAATTTCTCAAACTTTTATTAAATTATATTAAGAGAGTATTCGAATAAGTGTATAAGTAAAGTTTAATAGTATTACTTCAGTTTTTATATAACTTGATGAGGCTAAAAGTATCTGCATTCATTGAAACTGTGTAAATGAGATCTTATCATGGTAATTAATCTACCAAAGAACTCGATCGATATTCTATAGCAAATACCCATAATATTTCTTGAAGGATTTATAACCAAATTAATGGCCATTTCGAAAGATACTGCAACTGTTAATTAAGTAAAGGCTTTAAGAGTTATTAATCCTTTATAATACAACTAGACTTTTTGTATGTGATCAAATCATGACTAATACATACAAATTAGATTAACTGGAATTTCTCAAATTTTTATTATAGTATATTAAGAGAGTATTCGGATAAGTCTATAAGTAAAGTTTAATAGTAATACATCTGTTTGTACCTGAATTGAGGAGGCTAAAAGTATTTACATACATTTAAACTGTATGAATGAGATCTTATCATGACAATAAACTTACCAAAGAACCCGATCGATTTTCTATAGCCAATACCCATATTATTTCAAGAGAGATTTTTAATCTAATTAATGAATAATTTGAAAGATACTGCTACTCTTAATTAAGTAAAGACTCTAAGAGTTATTAATCTTTCAGAATACAGCTAGACTTATTGAATGCGATCAACTCATGACTAATACAAACAAATTAGATGAATATGAATTTCTAAAACTTTTATTAAATTATATTAAGTGAGTATTCGAATAAGTGTATATGTGAAGTTTAATAATAATACTTCAGTTTTTATATGACTTGATGAGGCTAAAAGTATTTGCATATATTGAAACTGTGTAAATGAGATCTTATCATGGAAATTATTATACCAAAGAACTCGATCGATATTCTATAGCAAATACCCATAATATTTCTTGAAGGATTTATAACCAAATTAATGGCCATTTCGAAAGATACTGCTACTGTTAATTAAGTAAAGGCTTTAAGAGTTATTAATCCTTTATAATACAACTAGACTTTTTGTATGTGATCAAATCATGACTAATACATACAAATTAGATGAATTGGAAATTCTCAAATTTTTATTATAGTATATTAAGAGAGTATTCGGATAAGTCTATAAGTGAAGTTTAATAGTAATACATCTGTTTGTACCTGAATTGAGGAGGCTAAAAGTATTTACATACATTGAAACTATATGAATGAGATCTTATCATGACAATAAACTTACCAAAGAACCCGATCGATTTTCTATAGCCAATACCCATATTATTTCAAGAGAGATTTTTATTCTAATTAATGAATAATTTGAAAGATACTGCAACTCTTAATTAAGTAAAGTCTCTAAGAGTTATTAATCTTTCAGAATACAGCTAGACTTATTGAATGCGATCAACTCATGACTAATACAAACAAATTAGATGAATATGAATTTCTAAAACTTTTATTAAATTATATTAAGTGAGTATTCGAATAAGTGTATATGTGAAGTTTAATAATAATACTTCAGTTTTTATATGATTTGATGAGGCTAAAAGTATTTGCATATATTGAAACTGTGTAAATGAGATCTTATCATGGTAATTATTATACCAAAGAACTCGATCGATATTCTATAGCAAATACCCATAATATTTCTTGAAGGATTTATAACCAAATTAATGGCCATTTCGAAAGATACTGCTACTGTTAATTAAGTAAAGGCTTTAAGAGTTATTAATCCTTTATAATACAACTAGACTTTTTGTATGTGATCAAATCATGACTAATACATACAAATTAGATGAATTGGAATTTCTCAAATTTTTATTATAGTATATTAAGAGAGTATTCGGATAAGTCTATAAGTGAAGTTTAATAGTAATACATCTGTTTGTACCTGAATTGAGGAGGCTAAAAGTATTTACATACATTGAAACTGTATGAATGAGATCTTATCATGACAATAAACTTACCAAGGAACCCGATCAATTTTCTATAGCCAATACCCATATTATTTCAAGAGAGATTTTTAATCTAATTAATGAATAATTTGAAAGATACTGCTACTCTTAATTAAGTAAAGACTCAAAGAGTTATGAATCTTTCAGAATACAACTAGACTTATTGAATGCGATCAACTCATGACTAATACAAACAAATTAGATGAAAATGAATTTCTAAAAATTTTATTAAATTATATTAAGAGAGTATTCGAATAAGTGTATATGTAAAGTTTAATAGTAATACTTCAGTTTTTATATGACTTGATGAGGCTAAAAGTATTTGCATATATTGAAACTGTGTAAATATGACCTTATCATGGCAATTATCATACCAAAGAACCCGACCGATATTCTATAGCCAATACCCATAATATTTCATGAAGGATTTTTGACCTAATTAATAGCCAATTCGAAAGATACTGCTACTGTTAATTAAGTAAAGGCTTTAAGAGATATTAATCCTTCAGAATACAGCTAGACTTTTTGAATGTGATCAAATAATGACTAATACATACAAATTAGATGAATTTGAATTTCTCAAACTTTTATTATAGTATTTTAAAAGAGTATTCAGATAAGTGTAAAAGTTAAGTTTAATAGTAATACTTCTGTTTGTATTTGAATTGACGAGGCTAAAAGCATTTACATACATTGAAACGGTATGAATGAGATCTTATCATGGCAATTAAAATACCAAAGAACCCGATCGATTTTTTATAGCCAAAACCCATATTATTTCAAGAGAGATTTATAATCTAATTAATGGCTAATTTGAAAGATACTGCTACTATAAATTAAGTAAAGGTTTTAAGAGTTATTCAAATTAAGTAAAGGCTTTTATGAATGTGATCAACTCATGACTAATACATATAAATTAGATGAATTGGAATTTCTCAAAATTTTATTATAGTATATTAAGAGAGTATTTGAATAAGTGTATAAGTGAAGTTTAATAGTAATACTTCAGTTTGTAATTGAATTAACGAGGCTAAAAGCATCTACATACATTGAAACAGTGCGAATGAGATCTTTTCTTGGAAATTAGCATACCAAAGAACCCGATCGATTTTCTATAGCCAATATACATATTATTTCAAGAGTGATTTAAAATCCAATTAATGGCTAATTTGAAAGATACTGCTGCTCATAATTAAGTAAAGACTATAAGAGTTATCAATCCTTCAGAATACAGCTAGACTTTGTGAATGTGATCAACTCGTGACTAATACATACAAATTAGATGAATATGAATTTCTCAAACTTTTATTAAATTATATTAAGAGAGTATTTGAATAAGTGTATAAGTAAAGTTTAATAGTAATACTTCAGTTTTTATATGACTTGGTGAGGCTAAAAGTATCTACATACATTGAAACTATGTAAATGAGATCTTATCATGGCAATTATCATACCAAAGAACCCGATCGATATTTTATAGCCAATACCCATAATATTTCATGAAGGATTTATAACCTAATTAATGGCAAATTCGAAAGATACTGTAACTGTTAATTAAGTAAAGGATTAAAGAGTTATTAATCCTTCAGAATACAGCTGGACTTTTTGAATGTGATCAAATCATGACTAATACATACAAATTAGAAGAATTTGATTTTCTTAAACTTTTATTATAGTATATTAAGAGAGTATTCGGATAAGTGTAGAAGTGAAGTTTAATAGTAATACTTCTGTTTGTACTTGAATTGACGAGGCTAAAAGCATTTACATACATTGAAACTGTGTGATTGAGATCATATCATGGCAATTGACATACCAAAAAACCCCGATCGATTTTCTATAGCCAATACCCATATTATTGCAAGATAGATTTATAATCTAATTAATGGCTAATTTGAAAGATACTGCTACAGTAAATTAAGTAAAGGTTTTAAGAGTTATTAATCCTTTAGAATACAGCTGGACTTTTAGAATGTGATCAACTCATAACTAATGCATATAAATTAGATGAATTTTAATTTCTCAAACTTTTATTAAATTATATTAAGAGAGTATTCGAATAAGTGTATAAGTAAAGTTTAATAGTAATACTTCAGTTTTTATATGACTTGATGAGGCTAAAAGTATTTGCATACATTGAAACTGTGTAAATGGGATCTTATCATGCTAATTATCATACCAAAGAACCCGAACGATATTCTATAGCCAATACCCATAATAATTCATGAAGGATTTATGACCTAATTAATGGCCAATTCGAAAGATACTGCTACTGTTAATTAAGTAAAGGCTTTAAGAGATATTAATCCTTCAGAATACAGCTAGACTTTTTGAATGTGATCAAATCATGACTAATACATACAAATTAGATGAATTGGAATATCTCAAACTTTTATTATAGTATATTAAGAGAGTATTCGGATAAGTGTAGAAATGAAGTTTAATAGTAATACTTCTGTTTGTACTTGAATTGACGAGGCTAAAAGTATCTACATATTTCTTTTTGTACAGTAAATTAAGTAAAGGCTGAAAGAGTTATTAATCCTTCAGAATACAACTAGACTTTTAGAATATGATCAACTCATGACTAATACATTCAAATTAGATGAATTTGAATTTCTAAAACTTTTATTATATTATATTAAGAGAATATCTGAATAACTGTATTACCAAAGATTCCGATCGATATTCTATAGCCAGTACCCATATTATTTCTAGAGAGATTTATAATCTAATTAAAGATTAATTTGAAAGATACTGCTACTCTTAATTAAGTAAAGACTTTAAGAGTTATTAATACTTCAGAATAAAGCTAGACTTTTTGAATGTGATCAACTCATGACTAATACATACAAATTAGATTAATATGAATTTCCCAAACTTTTATTAAATTATATTAAGAGAGTATTCGAATAAGTGAATAAGTAAAGTTTAATAGTAATACTTCAGTTTTTATATGACTTGATGAGGCTAAAAGCATCTGCATACAGAAAAACTGAGTAAATGAGATCTTATCGCGGCAATTATCATACCAAAGAACCCGATCGATATTCTATAGCGAATACCCATATTATATCAAGAAGGATCTATAACCTAATTAATGGCTAATTCGAAAGATACTGCTATTGTTAATTAAGTAAAGGCTTTAAGAGTTATTTATCCATCAGAATACTTCTAGACTTTTTGAATGTTATCAAATCATGACTAAAACATACAAATTAGATGAATTTGAATATCATAAACTTTTATTATAGTATATTAAGTGAGTATTCGAATAAATGTATAAGTGAAGTTTAAAAGTAATACTTCAGTTTGTAATTGAATTGACGAGGCTAAAAACATTTACATTCATTTAAACAGTTTAAATAAGATCTTATCATGGCAATTAACATACCAAAGAACCCGATCGTTATTCTATAGCAAATACCAATATTATTTCAAGAGAGATTTATAATCTAATTAAAGATTAATTTGAAAGATACTGCTACTCTTAATTAAGTAAAGACTTTAAGAGTTATTAATACTTCAGAATACAGCTAGACTTTTTGAATGTGATCAACTCATGACTAATACATACAAATTAGATGAATATGAATTTCTCAAACTTTTATTAAATTATATTAAGTGAGCATTCGAATAAGTGTATAAGTAAAGTTTAATTTTAATACTTCAGTTTTTATATGACTTGATGAGGCTAAAAGTATCTGCATACATTGAAACTGTGTAAATTAGATCTTATCATGGCAATTATCATACCAAAGAACCCGGTCGATATTCTACAGCCAATACCCATATTATTTCATAAAGGATTTAAAACCTAATTAATGGCTAATTCGAAAGATACTGCTACTATTAATTAAGTAAAGGCTTTAAGAGTTATTAATCCTTCTGAATACAGCTAGACTTTTTGAATGCGATCAAATCATGACTAATTCATACAAATAGATGAATTTGAGTTCTCAAACTTTTTATAGTATATTTAAAGAGTATTCATAATGTATAAGTGAATTTTCATAGTAATACTTCAGTTTGTACATGACTGAGGAGGCTAAAAGCATCTGCATACAATACACTGTGGGAATGGATTTTATCATGGAGATTGAAATCCAAGAACCCGATCGATATTCTATAGCCAATACCCATATTATGTCAAGAGTTATTTTTATTCTAATTAATGTCTAATTTGAGAGATGCTACTACTCTAATTATTTATAGGCTTTAAGAGTTATTAATCCTTAAAAATACAGCTCGACTTTTGAATGTGATCAACTCCTGACTAATACATACAATTAGAGATTGAAATTTCTCAAACTTTTATTAAATTATATTAAGAGTGTATTCGTATAGTGTATAATGAAGTTTAATAGTAATACTTCAGTTTGTACATGACTTATGAGGTTAAGGCATCTGCATACGTTGAAATTGTGTGAATAAGATCTTATCAAGGGAATTAACATACCAAATAACCCGATCGACATTTTATTGCCAATACCCATCATATTTCAAGAAGGATTTTTAACCTAATTAATGGCTAATTTAAAGATATTGCTACTGATAATTAAGTAAGGGCTTTAGGAGTTATTAATCCTTCAGAATACTGCTAGACTTTTCTCGGAAATTAACATGCCAAAGAACCCGATCGATTTTTTATAGCCAATATACATATTATTTCAAGAGCGATTTATAACCTAATTAATGGCTAATTTGAAAGATACTGCTACTCATAATTAAGTAAAGACTTTAAGAGTTATTAATCCTTCAGAATACAGCTAGACTTTTTGTATATGATCAACTATTGACTAATACATTCAAATTAGATGAATATGAATTACTCAAACTTTTATTAAATTATATTAAGAGAGTATTCGAATAAGTGTATAAGTAAAGTTTAATAGTATTACTACAGTTTTTATGTAACTTGATGAGGCTAAAAGTATCTGCATTCATTGAAACTGTGTAAATGAGATCTTATCATGGTAATTATTATACCAAAGAACTCGATCGATATTCTATAGCAAATACTCATAATATTTCTTGAAGGATTTATAACAAAATTAATGGCCATTTCGAAAGATACTGCTACAGTTAATTAAGTAAAGGCTTTAGGAGTTATTAATCGTTTATAATACAACTAGAATTTTTGTATGTGATCAAATCATGACTAATACACACAAATTAGATGAATTGGAATTTCTCAAATTTTTATTATAGTATATTAAGAGACTATCGGATAAGTCTATAGTGAAGTTTAATAGTAATACATCTGTTTGTACCTGAATTGAGGAGGCTAAAAAGTATTTACATACATTGAAACTGTATGAATGAGATCTTATCATGACAATAAACTTACCAAAGACCCGATCGATTTCTATAGCCAATACCCATATATTTCAAGAGAGATTTTTAATCTAATTAACGAATAATTTGAAAGATACTGCTACTCTTAATTAAGTAATGACTCTA
>JACGCM010001036.1:0-35510 GCA_014058105.1 Kingdonia uniflora | reverse complement strand
GAATTTTTAAGAGTGTTTGTATTTCTGTCGAGTAGTCGAAGGTTTGAGTATTGGGTTTTAACAAGGTGATCGAAGGTAACAGTAAGGGCTTAAAGGGGAGATTTGTAACCTCTCATTGGTTCCCCATCTCTCCTATTTTAAGAACATAGGAAGGGCTGAGTCACCAAGTTTAGGTCACATAACAATGTACAATCCGGATATCGTGCGGGTATCTCGGAGTTGGTGTTGACGCCGGAAATGTCGGATTTGTCACTATAGCAGTTGTTGGGTCTATCATTGTGCTCTGACACTATAGAAGTTGTTGGGTCTGTCACTGTAGCTGTAAGGACCAACAACGCCGTCGTCTTGAGCTGGCTGTCTGTCTTGTCATACTTCGACCATGTACGGATATGGTCGAGTGTTTCTGATGTTGATTGTGGAGTTCGTCTTCGAGGCTTTGTTCAGAGTCGAAGCTTCCTCTTCGGATAATCTTTGGGAAGCTTGTTCATGGGTTGAGTGGGCTTCGAGATGTTCGAGTAGGCGTCGAGGTGGCCTTCGAGTGTTTGACTGGGGTAGAAGCTGCGAGTAGGCTACTACATTGGATACTAGTATGACCGCCCTTGTTTATGTTTGAGCCTTGACCCCTTCTCTGCCTTGAATGTAGCCTTAGTTATGATCAATGTTGCCAGTAGGGTGCTATCATTGGTCCCTGAAAAGTGGACTGAGTGGTGCAGGTAGTGCTAGCACTCCTGCTCTCTCATCACCTCCTTTCCACTGGAAGAGGAGCCATTGTTATTGGAGTGTTGTTGCACATTTTTATTTTCTGGTCTTATTGTAGATCTTCTGTGTTTGACTGTTTTGAGCTGGAGTAAGGGAATCTTCCCCCATTTCATCTGGTATGGGTGCTACCTGCATATTATGTTTGTTTTGCATTCTCAGGGTCATCAGCAGCACACACCTGGAACTCACAGGCTTGAATAACCTCATTGACAGCTTTGGTGTACCCCTCCTGCAGTAGCCTGGAAATCTTACTAGCCCCTGGGTGTCTGCTGCTAGATATTCTAACCTGAGAACATGAATAAGGAGATTTCACAACATCCTTACCCCTGCCTAGAGCAGTGTATTAGTATCTTCTCTTCCTCCCTCCCTCCCCCTGCCTCATTTATATTAAACCTCACTTGTTTTGTCAAAACTTCCCTGCACAATAAAAGAGTTGACCCTCATCTTCACAGTTTTGCCTTACTGTTTTGTGCTGCTTCACCTGGATGACTTTCCCCTCTTCTCGGAAAGCCATTTTTATAGCTTTACAGTCACTGAGTAAATGACCAACCATGTACAGTGATTACAGTACTTCAGGAATCTGTTAATAAGGACATCTTGCCAGAATTCCACTCCTCTAGCTTTAACAATTATTTTGTTAGGTATGGGCTGTGACATGTCAATCTCCACTAGCACACTAGTGACATGTCAATCTCGGAGATCCCCAGGGTTTTGTTAAAAATTTGGCGCAAAAATTTGGCGGCTGATTTTCTTGGCAATTCTTTTGATTTTCGGGAATATTTGTCTTCTTCTGCAATGATCGAAGCTTATTACTCTATTATTGATCTTGCAAATGGATTTAGCCGCCTAAAGCTGTTTGAAATTAAGTTTTCGTGTGGGATACAAGCCTCAAACATCAACAAGGATTCGGTGGAAACTGTGAACAAAAACTTGAATTTGGATGAAGGTGGAGACCAAATCGAACCAGGCAATGGCAGATCAACTGATGGGGTAACTAAAGAGTTTGAAGAAATTAACAAGATTGATGAAGTTCTTCCAAGGATACTGCAGATGCTCTCCAGGTCAACCAAATTGATTTTGGTACTCTGGGGAAACAATTGAAAGAAGTCTTGGGAAGAGTTTCGATGGAAGAAGGAAATTCCATAGCATAAGCAACAATCTTATGCAGAAAATTAAAGGGGATACTAGTAGTAACAAAACAATCAACTACATATAAAAGATTTACCCAAGCCGGGAAAAGTGGAGAATTTTCTTTCATTGAAATTTCTGAAAATGCATTTCTTGATATCATAAAAAATTTCAGTAAGCCAAATGTTCGTTGTTTTATAGAAGATCGAAAGCATGGTGGTGGTGACACGGTCAATATGTTTTTGATGTCAAGTTGGTATTGGTGCCAGAATTGTTGGGTGCTGCCAAATAAATAAGAGGAGAAGTTTATTCACTCTTGAATTGATTTTAGATTACAACTTAGGCTCCTTTATATAAAGGGGCTCTCTAAGCCACTTCTATTCCTACCCAATGTGGGACTAAAGTAGATATGTGTAGTTACACACATACCTCCAACACTCCCCCTCACGTTGATACGAACATAATATGTTTGTATCAAGGTGGATAACATAAGAAAGCAAAATAAATAATCCCTCATGAAAATGCAATCACTCCCTCACTGATAAGGAAAATAGGCTCCTCCTAAAACATATAAACTTTTTCTGGACAATCCTTTTACAGCAGTAGAAAGACTTCAAAACTCCACATATCCCTTGTGAAATTGGCGGCATTCCAACTTGCCATTTTTCCCATACGTACTTATGAAATCGGCGGCACTAACCGACTTGCCAGTTTTCCTGCTCGAGGGTATGTAAATATTTTGAAGAGACACTGAGGTAAGAGAATTAGACGATGAAGATGATCACTCGAGGTTATGTTGAGGAGAGATAATTATTTGAGAAAAAGATATCTACTGAAGGAAAGAAACAATTCACTCGAAGACAAGAAATCCACTCGAGGAAGAGAAAATCACTCGGGGGAACGAAACCAATAACTCATGATCGAAGTGGAAGTAGTCTAACATCTTCATCCGGTCCAAAGAGAGAGAGAGAGAAGGAACTCATGACTGAGGTGGAAGGTTAGTCTAATAACATTTTCATCTGATCTAAAGAGAGAAAATCGTATCTTACGATAGGAGATAGTGGAAAATATACTTCTTGATTTTGTAACTTGTACTTGTGTATTTGGCGAAAGAGACAAAAGATAATCACTAGAGCAAAGAGGATCACTCTAGAAAGAAATACTCGAGAGAGGAAAAATCACTCGAGAAAAAAAAAACAAATTCATGATAGAGGTGGAAGGTTACTTGACACTTCATCCAATCCAATGAGAGAAAATCGCATCTCGCGACGGGAACCGAAAAAGAAAACGCCTTCACAAAAACAAGAAAAAATAATCAAGTACTTAATCTTCTCCAATAGGAGATTAGACATATAGAAGCTCCACCACTGAAATTAGAAATCAAGATTGTAGCAAGAAGAACTCAGTCTTCACTCCTTGGGTAGCACCTAAAAGAAACGCAAACCAAGAACAGCTAAAGATCTGGGTCTTCATAATACTATATCAGCTAGTGATCACCACCAAAACACCAAACTAATCACAGAGAATGGGTATGAAGAAGCAACTACACGATTTCTTTTTTTTCTTTTTCTTTTCTTCCTTCTAGTAATCCGGCGACGGCAATGGCCGCCGCCGGCGGAAGCAAGGAACCGTTACACTGTCTTCAAGAACGCAACCGCTCTGACACCATGTAGAAATAAATAAGAGGAGAAAGTTTATTCACTCTTGAATTGATTTTAGATTACAACTTAGCCTCTTTTATATAACTGGGGCTCTCTAAGCTACTTCTATTCCTACCCAATATGGGACTAAAGTAGATATGTGTAGTTACACACACTCCAACAGCCAAGGGGAGGACATTAGGCTTGACCCTGTGGCCCATAAAGAATTAAAAACATTAACGTCTGATAGAAGCTTCTTTGTCTAAGAACAATAGCTTCCTTGATCCAATTAGAAATTCCATGAAGATGATAAAAGGTAAAACTGATGTTGTCGCTTCCGTCTCTAGCAAAGCCATTAGACTTGCCTTCTTTGTAGTTATGTAATAGGGTAATATTGAGAGTTTGCCCAATCGAGAGCCTCATACCACACCTAGAGTACTGCCAAGGAATTGTATCTTTGCCAGATGACAATATGGGAATGAACCCATTATTATGAGTGTTAAATAGATGGGTCGGGACCCGCACACCCTCTAATCATGTGGCAGTCAAGACTCTAGGGACATGCAACTGGATCCTATTTGATGATTAAAGCCTGGCTGTACCATATACACTATACCCTTAGCTTTGGCCCTAAGGCCTTAAGAGGGTTGAGGGGCGGGACATGCGGGCTGATGTGACTGCGAGCCCTGTTTGAGCCAGTGGGAGCATCTAGCTGATTCAAGGGTCAAATAGAGGTCGGATAAATGTATTATAGTGGGCATAGGGTGAGAAACCGGCACAATGTCATAATATTATCTGAATTTTAAGTGGCAAAAGTACAACTGAAACAAACTAAACACTCATCAGTCCCCCATTTGGGAGGTTTGCAAGGAGGGATAAAACAGACGCTTCTCTGATACATGAGGGACAGAATAACCCATATATCTAGGTCATGGGTGAAATTATTTAAGTTTCTACTCAAGATGCATAACAAAAATATGATGACAGCTGGATAATTTTGTGCGACTGATAGAATTCTCCTAGTCAGCTCCGATAAAAATCTGAAGAAAAGAAAACCCGTGAGGATGTGCTTGCAGTTTGATTGCACCAAAATATTCTCTAGATTTGGACTCCTCACTTCGTTTATCTCCCTGACACACCTCTGGTGCCGCCTCCTTGGGTCAACAGCTGGCCCTCTGACAAATCCTGCCTCAATACAAGTTTCATCTTAATCCATGTAAATTAGCCAAAACAATCACGTACCCTATTTTTGGCCTAAAAAGTGTCAAACTGGGAGGGGACGGGCACCATAAGATACCAATGCTTTGTGAGAATGACTACAGTTTTGTTTTTGTCTTTAAATAAAAAGTCATTCCCACAAGTCAGCATAAATACATTCCAAATATGGAGTCTCTTCTTTACTTGTGAAACCCAGGATTGAATTAGGAAAACTCTTGGCAGAGTTTATGTACTTCAAGTTTTTCTTTTAGCAGTTTAGTTAGAGGCGTACCAGATTTGGTTGAATTTCTTACATAAGAAATGCATGATCAATAGATGCTTCCTCTTCTCTAATCCTGAAGCATTGTAATTTATGATTTCTCTTAGTTGAATATCTATCTAGCAGTTAATCGATTTTTCAACCCCATTTGTGAAGCGCATAGGTAAAAGTTACTAGTGTAACTTGGGCTAAGGGTGGGGCTGAGTGTCTAAGGATGTCATTTCCGCCATCTAGTTCCAACTTCCAAGTTTGTGGTTGTCCGAAGATCCTCCCAAGGGATTCTGACTTAATTTATGCAAAATTGAAAGAGGGCCATGCTTAATGACCTCCTACATGTTGTTTACGCAACACATGTTTATCTGAAAACCCTTTCTGCGGTTTTTTTGAAGAATACAATTATATTATGATCCATTATTCAACGAAAAACTTGTTCAAGCTATATTTGGAATAAGAATCAGACAATACTCTCGCAGTCTGCTTAATTGCTAACAATGGTTTGGATCCACTCAATAAATGAACTCAACCCAATGTCTTGATCTTGTTGATGATAAGCTACTCAGCTAGGGTATACATTTATATCTTGTGTACAAACATGTAAATCAGAGAACACTTACAGAAGTTTACATATTTCGTAAATGCAAGTCATAATGATTCTTTTGTGTATGGTTCCAGTTGATGTAGAGAGGCATGCAAGAGACTTCATGGACGCTGCTAAAAAGCTACAACTATATTTTATTCGTCTGCAACATGAAGATCAACCCTCCAAAGAAATAATACTCCGAAAGGTACACCAATTGAATGTTTAAGTAATCTATTCTTGAATATGGTCACGGCATGCTGTTGGAATGCAAACGATTTCTTCCATTTTTAGAGCAGACATGTATGCTACAACATGCCAAGGGCGGAACTACTAGCAGATAAGGGCTATAGCCCGGGGTAAAATTTTGGAAAAAAAAAATTATTTTAGTCTTACTTCCCAACTCCCAAGTTCTCTTCCTCTAACAGAACATGGTAATGTTCTCTCTATTTCTCTCTCTTAAAGCTACTAATCTAGTCCCCATCTCTGTGATTCTCTTCTCTCTCCCCCATTGTCCTATGCTGTTTGTACTCCTCTGATCTAGAACCCACATATTTTTATTTTTTTAAGATTTTGTTTCAAACTTCATCTTGTTTGGATTTAATCTCTTAAAATCAAGGGTTTTTGTAACTAAATACTGTGTCTTAATTCCTTCTTTTTAGTATATTAATAGATTCCCAATCTTCAGAATTATTTGGTTCCTGAAAACTGAAAGAAAACCACTATGTAATTTTGTCCAAGTTTCTCAAAGTAATAAGTTTCAGTAAATGCCAATCTTCAACTTAGCTCTAATATACCCTAAAAATGAAGCCCCCGAAAAACTTAGACCCCACTAAACCTAAATCCTGGTTCCGCCCCTGACAACATGGTATTATCTTTCTGTCATTGTTGATCATTTTCTTCCAGGAGATTTCAATAATGGAAGAGGAGTTAAAGACGAAAACTGAGATGATAAAGAAGCATGAAAAACTTATCCAAGGTTGGAGGAAAGAGTTAAAAGACCAGTTTGATAAGCATGTCACAGAACTGGAGAAAGTTTAAATATTTATTTTAATTTATGTTTTGGATTTTTCATTTAACGTATTCCTCCCCATCTTTTTGTGTGAACATCCACACAGAGAGAAAAATAATTTTTTTAGTAGGTTATGTGATGGTTTAGATGTATCACTTTATGTAAAAGCTATATTAAGTTACTTTTGGGGCTAGCGTCTCATGCCACACACAATGCATGTCACCGCAGTTGTGACCACACAACACAGTTCATGAGTTAGGAGTGTTCTGATTAGAGAGAAAGGAATACCAGAAACCTTCTAAATCAATCATTACCATTGACAATTTAGATTGCCTTTGAAATAGCCTGCAGTTCATGTACCTGAAATCAATTACTACGTAGAGTATCCTGTAGTGGTACTCTCAGAATGGATTACAACTGCCACTGGTTTAAAAAGTATGCAAGCAAAAAAAAATTAATTCTGACAATAGTCAAAATAACATTAACGATCAATTAATATTGAAAGACCAACATACTACGTACCAGCGACATTTTATCGTTTTTTTTTTCTTCTTTTTTTGTTATAATCAAAGCAAGTTACATCGTCGGATCATCAAAAGGTAAGGTCCATATCAAATACTAAGCTGACTGCTCATCTAATTCACCAAATTCCAGAACCAAGAGCAATACTTATGCACAAAATCGCTAAAGCTTACCCTAAACAAGAATTAGTAGTTTTAATGATTTGCAAAGTTTGCAAAGAGAGGAAAACCGGAAGAGAGTGAGTGATGCCATACATACAAGTTATAAACCAAATATCACAAGGAGGTAGTTGACTTACTGAACCATGCGAATTAAGAAAACCCGTTAAATAAACCTAGTTGAACGAGAAACAGCATACCATTTCTATTCAGATTTATGTGTTTGAAGTGCAACATATATTGCGTCCTTAAAACCATCCTAAGCACCAATGCAAAGAACAAATTAAAGACTACAAAGCCCATATTTAGCATGCAAAGTTCATTAGCCTAAAAAACGGAACAGAAAATCACTAGTCATATGACTCATAACTGCCATACATTGAAGGGAAATGAGTCCCATGGAATCGGAACTGACATGTTGGAAGTTATAGATCATATTAATTAAAAATTGTTTGCCGCAACTTTAAGGCCTTCCTAGCAAAATTTTGCAAGAAGTCCAGCAATCCCACAGGTTGTTTTGAGTCTAAACTTCCTGTTGTACTAGTTGTTGCGCAGTGTGTTCCATGTCATCCGCAAGAAAGTGAAAAAACGCCAACATGAGGATGTACAGTATCAAAGAATTAGAAGCTCTCTGAGAGTTCAACACAGAAATCAATTATTTTCTTTCTTTGTCATTGCTGGTAATTTTCTTCTAGGAGATTTCAATGATGGAAGAAGAGTTAAAAAGAGTAAAACTGAGATGATAAAGTAGCATGAAAAACTTATCCAGGGTTGGATGAAAGAGTTACAAGACCAATTTGATAAACATCTCACCGAACTGGAGAGGGTTTAATCATTAATTTGAGTTTTTTTTATTTGTGTAATATGTTTGCCCCATCTTTTTGTATGAACATCCACTGAGATTATTTTTTTTAGTAGGTTACGTGATGGTTTAGTATAGTATCTCTTTATGTAAAATCTATATTAAGTGACTGTTTAGGCTAGCAGTCTCTTGGCACGCTCAATGAACATAATAGTCAACGCAGTTATGACCTCTTTATGAGTTTGGAGTTTTCCTTTAGAGGTAGTTTTGCCATAGTCGTAAATGTTTATGACGGTTTCTGATCTATTGGCATCTCCCTCATTCAGTCATTCTTGATGGTTTGCTATGTGTGTGTTCTAAGTCCACCTCTAACTTTTTGTGGATTAACGATTCCCAAGTCTCACCCAATTTATATATTGTGATGTTAAATTCAGCATATTAAGGCAAACAAGAACATTTCCTTGTACCCACTACCTGTTGCTCCAGTGGTAACGCTGGATCCAGGGTTTGATTCTCACCACTGATGGGTTTTGAGGTTGGTCTCAAGTCCTGCTGGCCTTGTGCCAACGTGCCCCATCTTGTGGTTTGCGGGCAACTACACGACCCTAGAGGATCTAGTCGGGAATTGACGGTCTGGCCAGTGGCCCGGATACCTCTAGTGAAAAAAGATTTTCTTGTGGATTCTAACTTCTAAGAGCACCACAACAGCAGATACACCTTGACGCGGCAGGGTGAATTCCCAATCCACCCTCTTTTCCACCCCAAATCCTTCCCAGCAGCTAGGTGAATTCTTGACGTGGCAACTCAAAAATCCATCCAAGGGTGGATTTGGTGGAAAATCCACCCTGAGGGTGGATTGAGAGCCGTGCGGTTCAGAAGTGCGCGGCAATGACTTCAGGTCCCAAGATCATGCACGTATCCCAAGATCAATGCGTTTCTAATTAGCGCGGTTCTGAAGTGCGTTGGGTTTAATTCACCCTGGGTGGATTGAAAACTGGATTGGGGTGGATTGGATTCACCCCAAAATTCATTCAATCCACCCTCTTAACTGTTGTGGATACTGAAAATGGTTGTTTTGCTTACATGGCTCTATTTTTGCCAACTTTCAACAAATCTCCGAATCCATTAAACTTAATAGTCTTTCTCCTCTTTGAAATCAGGTCGTCGTCTCTCTGCATTTTTTAAGTAATTAGGCATACTTAGAAACTTCAATCACTTTGACATTGGATTCATAACCATACTCAACTCCTATTAGTATCAATACACTACCTGATCAAAGTATCAAACAAATATTCAAAATTCAAATTAAGTCAGATCCTGCTATACAATAGAAAAATTCAAATTCAAACAACATTCAATATATCATTGACAATCAAATGAAATTGAATGATCAACATATTCTTATGGACATATTTTAATAATCAAGCAAGTTACATGGTAGGATCTCAAAAAATAAGGTCCATATCAAATACTTAGCTGTCTTCTCATCTAATCCACCAAATTACAGAACGAGTAAAATTAATGCACATAATCGCTAATGCTTACGCTAATAAAGAATTAGTAGCTTTAATGATTTGCAGAGATTGCACTGCAGATAGAAATAGAGAGGGAGTCATCACAAGACGCCATACAAATACGGCGTATTAAGAGGTGACCTAGCAAACATGGCTTTGAACATTGAGATATTTTAATGGGGATTCAGGATAGCTTTTCACAACCAATTTGAACATTGAGCACAAATGCATCATCAATCAATATTGGATATCAAAATTAAAAACGCTAGACAAGATAGTTGTTCCAACACCCTCCATTAAATAAATAAATAAAAAGTGAACTTTATTAGCCAGTTTACAGGGAACACTAATTGTCACAAATACTGTATTTCATAGCCCGGCAAATAATCGGCAATCATGAAGTGGATATGTTTTTATGGATAAACATATGTGATTGCTAAATGAAGTGGGACCATCAATATCAACCCCCGTAACGGGCCTTGAGAGCTTCCGGTGGCTCCTCTTCCATTATTCCTAAACCTTTTGTAGCCAAATAGTTGCGGATTGTTGTCGTCCTGTCGCCAAGGAAAGTGTGATCTAAGAAGTTCTCATAAGCTGCATCACCAAGATTCTTTGCAGCTAGTACACTGCAACAAGTATTTTTCATTTTCATCTTCTAGAGTAAATTATGCAATTTACAATGCTGGATGATAGTGTATGGTGATGGAATAGTAACACAGCAATCCATAAACGAAACATTACAAACCACTAATTATGCGATTTTTACAGAGTAATAATAATAAAAATTGCATGAATCAAAAGACTGGGAATTCATGTCTGTTAAATTTTTCCTTTTTGAGAATACATGATTTGGTTTTCCTTCTTTTATTGTATTTTCTTCTCCTCTTCCTCAAAAAAAAAATCGTTTCAGTAAAACCTAGGACCTAATGCATGTTGGTTTCCAAGTAAAGGACACGGAACGGAAGACAGATACAAATGTCCTGTATGTTAATATTGTGTAATTATATCTAGCTTTTAATATTTTGAGAATTATTATGTCCCAATGCTTGTAATTATATCTCAGTTTGGTTTAGTAGACTAGTTTGTTCCCAGGAGTGATGACAGATCAGTCAAGGCCTCGTGCTTGCCAATTAGATTTTTTCTCAGCCAGATTTTTTTTTTATCAGCTTTCATATCTTGTCATTCTTAGAGAAAAAATAGTGTATTTTTTTTATGACACGGGTGATCTTCAGTTGCAACCTTGCCCACCTGTAAGGAAAATCCTGTCTCTCTCACCACCACCAACAATTATTTCGATTTATTCCAGTATTATAGGTAATGCTTAGGCTTATTAAATACTTTAGGATATTAGGCTGATTATAATGAAACATCTTCATGAATGTATGATCTAGTGATCTAGTGATCTAGTTTAATTCAATCGGTTCAGAGTACTAGGTCGTTTTATTTCTATTTTTTTAGTTAGAGACGAGTTTTCTTTTGAAAAAAGAAAGAGTTCTCTTTATGAAAAAACACCATTAGACTATGATTGGAGTGACAATGTCTAATATTCTTTACAAGAATAATTATATAAAATTATATGTTGAAAATGTATGCACTCAAAGATGATAGTAGTTACCAATGTCTTAGATATACACGACAAGGGAAAATATCATCCCTCCATATGTTGCGGATGTTATACCGACCATAACGCTGGAAGTAGACCTCCTTGCTTCCTGCGAGAGAAGGATTGATGAGCCACTATTCCATAGCTTGCAGTAAATACCAATTCGGAAATGTGACGCAGTTATATAAACAAGAAATACATATTCCAGATATGATTAAGCTCACACATCTTTATACAAAATCATCGCTTGGGTGATTCTAATGGCCACTTGTTACCTGGCATTTGTCAGTATCAAGAATTTGATGTTTTATCTATCCTTAATACACCAGATTCTTGCTTATATAGTCACTGCAATAATTCAGTTACGCATTCTCCTCATACATTACACCTTGAGGTTGTAATGCGCATTTTTCACATTCTCAAGACTTGTCCGGCCAGGGTAATACTCTTGAAGAATCATGGTCATGCACATATTTGGTTAGTGTTCTTCAAACGATCTACCTAAGCTGGTTATTCTGTTTTTTCACGATCTAGCGCAGAGACTGAGTACGGAGTATTAGTGTTAAGCCATGGTGTCTGCGAACTAGAAAATCTTGTTATATGGCTTTTGTATTCCAATTTTCTTCCTTTGGTAGTACTATGTCAACACGTCCTCCATCAGCATTACACAAAACCTGAAGTACCACGACCTACAACTGATGGACACTTTATTAACGAGGGGAATATATTCAGACAGATTTGCACTTCATTTCATCCTACTTCAAAGCAATTAGGACAAGTTCTCAAGTACGGGTCAACAAACTAGTCTTTGAAAATTTGATGTCTAAGCTGGGTATATCTCATTTCCATGTGCCAACTTAAGGAGGGAAGTCTTAGCATTAACTAATTTCAGAATTACTTGTTTAAGTAGTCAGAATTTAGATGTTAATAGCTTTCATTTTTCTTCCTAAGTAAGACTTAAGATACCACCATATAAAAATATAGGGTGTGTATTACTAAACACAAATACCGCTAACACCTTCATTTACTGTCTCTCTCCTTCCCTTTTAATTTTTACAGTTTTCCTTTGGTTATTGCACTATTGTAGGCAGGAAGAATGTTATATAAGGAGTAAGAAACAAACTGCAGTTGCTCGCTCGACTACCAAGTATTGAAGCAAATGTTCTCCTATTATACTAGACTTGCCAGATGATTTGGCTGCTTCATATAAGGCCTCTTGACAGTGAACAATCTGCCAATCAGCATTCTAATAATCACTTTGTAATGACATGCCCTCCAAGTATACTATCTATCTAGTATTATATGTAGTAAGTATTTACTTAATAATGAGTTTTAAGTATAGCAAGTAAGGAGTAGGGCAAATGTTCTACATAGAAATCATAGGTGTTTTCAGGCATGTCATACATGTGTCCAGGAGGGATTTTGGTATAGAGACATGTGGGCATGAAATGACGCATGCATTGCTAATGTCATAGGTATGTGACATGTCTAAGGAGATGTTGCCACTTATCCTTTAGGTGGCAAACTGCAGGAATAGGATCACAGATAAAAGACACGTGTTAGCTGTAATTTAACAATAGAATGACACATGACACGATCTTAACTGTTGGTTGAGGAGGTGAAAATCTAACAGTTATATTAGTCACTTAACCCATAAGTAATAGAGTACTATCGCATATGTAGGTTCTTTAAGACATAACTAAGAACTAAAATAGGAAGAGGAAGTGCTAAAGAAGTAAGAAATAGGAGTTACTCAACGGAAGTAATAAGGAAGTATTATTATCCTACAGGTAAGTAAAATCACTTATACTTAGGTCAGTCAGTTGTTATCCATCTTAATTTTTACCTTCGCTTTATAAATAATATGTTTTAAATTCATGTTCTATAATAATCAAAACAAACATGAATTCCTACTTTAAGATTATGTTGTAAGTCTCACATGGTAGAACTATTCTTTATCCAGATACATTGTTGATATTATCTTGGAATAAGAATACAAGTTGTTTCACACGATATCAGATATATAATATCTTATAATGAGATGTAGTGTTGCTTGGAATGAATAGGGTTGAGAATACCTTGGCTTCCTTTACATGGGATTTTCCTACGACATTGAGGCGTGTGTCCCCTCAGCTAGTGCACTAATGTACGTGGAACATGTTCGAGCTTACATGTTGATTACCGTACATATGTAGCGTTCTCAAGCTTATGTGTACATACCTAGTATAGCGTGTACGAGCTTGCGTAGGTGTTGAGCTTGCATAAACCAGCTCGTAGATGCTACACGAACCAATAAGCTCGAGCACGTTTCATGTGTACCGACCGACAACACATTCACGCAAGCTTGCACACGCTTCACATGGTATGTATACACAAGCTCAAACATGCTCCACGTACATTAGTGCACTAAGTGAAGGGATACTCGCCCAAGGCCGTAGAATAATCTCCCATGGATAAGAATCAAGGTATTTTTAACCCTTCCTATTCCAAGCAACACGATATCTCATCTTAAGATCTTATTTCGTGTTAAGCAACATGTATATATTATCAACAATGTACTTAGAATCATACTTCTAAGTACTACGATAAAGAATCATACTTCTAAGAATCATGTCTTGATAAAGCATAATCTTGAAGTAGAAATATCATATTTATTTTGATTATTAGAGAACATGAATTTTGAGGATTTTAAACTTATTATTTATAGAGCTAAAAGCAAAGTAAAGATGAATGTCAACAGACTTGATACTTTAATTAATGAAGATTAAAAAATTGACCTAAGCATAAAGAAAGGCAGATGATTCTACTTACCTCTAGGAGAATAATACTTCTTTGTTACTTCCGTAGGGTATCTCCTACTTTTTGCCTGGTCGAAGCACCACCGAGGAAGATTATTGCTCTTTTGGTGGTATCAAATTGTATATAATCTACTCTGGTGTTTATTAGTTTGAGGTGGGAGGTTGATTCTTAAACAGTATTTGATGGTTTCAGAAATTGGTTCTTGAGCTGTGTGTTTACTATAAACAGCTTCTTGAACTGATTAGTTGAAATTTTTTAAGATAGAGGTCAAGGGGTACTGATGAAAACTACAAAGAAGGATTTAGAAAATGGAAGAGTTTCACATGACACATGTATACAGGAAAGCAAACCACTGCCTTTTCGGTTATAGTAATAGGTCAGTTGTAATCCCTAGCCCATTTCTTCAGGACCTGCAAGTTAAATGTGATGAGGATGCCAGGGGTATGATGAACAGTACGATGTAGTTCTTCTTTCTGTTTCTTGAGTTGAGTGCTTCACCTATTCCCATGTACATGTTTTTAGTCTGTTAATATCATATTAACAGGGTCTGCTTTCAACGCCAGCTTGAGTAAAGAAAAAATAGGGTTCTATATTAGGCAAGCATTTAGAGAAGGTGATTTTTCTAGCAGATTCATTGGTCTAGTGAGAAAGTAAAAAGAAAATGGATAGGACATATCACTCATAGATCAACTTCTCTAAAGGGTCTAGATCATGTTTTTTTGCTTTACTTTTATTTCGAATTAGGATGGATCGGACTCTATTGGATCTTAACAGTAGTTTGCCTTAGATTGTTGCATATTACCTGTTCAGTATTTTGCACTTGAAAAGTTCATTAGAGAAACAGAAAGAGTGACTTTCGTATAACAATTCTGTTAGAACTAGTGTTAGAATCTCAAATAACCTTAACACACAAGTGTCGATTCTGATAATTAATAGTTTTTAAGTACTAACATCATTAATGCGAAATATATCAGCAGAGACGGCAAAACTCCTTTAGGATGCCGATAAGAGGTAGCACCATGAAGATTTACCTTTGCATCTAACATGAAAATACTCCTCATCACTATAGCGGCTACAAAGTACCTACATTTACAATCATAATCTCTAAATATCAAACCCACAGCTACATATGTAGCTTGACAAGCTGACTACCATCACTAAGCAAATTATTATTATTTTCAACTCACAGCGGGGCTAGTAAATGGTGTTCCTTCTAGTGTTTCAGGAACCACCTGTAAAAGAAAACAGGACATCACCTTCAGCAATTGAAATAAGGATCATCTATATATCATCCATATATCGTTTGACCAGCCAATATCTTAACATTTTATATCCAAACTAATACTTCTATATTGCACAACATGGAACAATAATATCAAATGAAGTTGTTTCATATTGAGCCATATAACGTAATGTCTTTTACTTTTATGGAATATTCCATAGTTATAGACAGGAAAAAATGGAAAGCTAAAAATGACCATAACTACATGGCAAAGTCAATATTGACATCTCGAAGCTCATAACAAAACTTACAGCTAGAAAACGAAACTCGTGCTCTCTTTCGAAGAAAGATGGAATCTGTATTTGCAAATTCCACAAATTTAAGATTGAATTTTAGAAAAATATTTCTACAGCTATATATATGCTTAAATAAACAAGAACATAGATCATCAAACCTATCACCTCGGATCGTTTAATCTCGAACACAGTAACAATAAGTGTTTCGTCTTCAACAGGTTCTACACTTAAGCTAGATATCTCCTGAAACAAAATATATATAATCTTGTATTGGTAACTCATGCATATGTAAATTTCATTGAGAAATGAAAATGATGGATCTTAAATCACGACAGAGTTTCGACGTAGCACCTTATATGAAATACAAACCTATAACACTGCTTCTCTACAGTCCTCGTAACACACACACACACATCTTCTAGAATCCTAATATTCATTCCAACACTAGCTTCCCAGGAGCGAACGAGTAGGGAAGATTGCAACCTAGTATGAGAATATGCTACTCAGCAAGGGAATTTAGCCATTTTCACCGCAGGGGAAAAACTGCGTATCTTGGACCCGTTAGATTAATCTAAAATCCACTTGAGATGAACAGAAACATTATTATTAATTACGCATTCTCCAAAACATGGAATTCTGACAGTTAATATAAACCCCTGCGGAAAAGATTAATCCATGCAGCTTAGACTTATAACAGAAATGCTCAACTTCTTACTTCCCTATTTTAACTCCAAGGACTGTTGGAATAAAACAAAATTGAGTGGGAAACAAGTAGAGAAATGCTCCAACTTTCTTCCAACTCTGCTCCAAATGCTCTAAATGAGGACCATATCGGGGCAGCGTTTTAGGTTTGTATTTTTATGCGTTGTGTCTGAAACTCTGTTGTGCTTTGAAAGCTTAAACCGCCCAAAGAACAAATGCGGGTGGTTTATTTAGTATGAAAATAAGGATAACCCCAGTTTCTGCATTGGCGATGCCCCGGTCAAAGAAAATTGGAGCAACATGAGCGAAAACGCGTCGGAACCGGTTCAGCTTTGCAGTTCTGAAATTGATTAGATCCGGAAATGTACTTCTCGCACTTGTTTCTGGGTTTAGATTCAGTCAAAAATAAATTGCGATCATGTGATGGGAGCAGTGCTTAAAGTATCCCAACATTTTTGATTTATTGATCTAAGAGATGGGGAATATGAGAAAAATCGCACAATATGGTCTTTTCACTAATATTGATCATTAAAATATCTTGTTTTGTCAATTTATCGCCAAATTATTGAACTTATTGCCAAATATCATAGGCCAAATATCGCTAATTTTTAAACGTATTTTGGTTAACATCAAAAGGTGAAAAAAATATTGCTGACCTTTTGAAAATATCGCTGATACTTAGGATAACACGAGGTTTTTGTTTTCAAAGAAGTTGCAAAATGTTATTATTATGATAAAACGGAGTATCAAAATAGCGTCGATAAATCCTTAAAAGACTCTCGTTGCACTTAATATGTCATTATGAATCGCAAGTTATGGAAACCCTAATTCACGGAAAAACCGGTAATAATCCTGGTTACAACTCCACTTTCAAACAAAGGGAGGGCAGAAAGTTTTACCCGGCATCTACGGCTCGGCCGAGGGTCACCAACAAAACCCAAACCTCGATTTTACCCAAAATTAACCACCACCCCTCAAGTCGTTATCGACCCACTACCCCACCAACGAAAAACGAAACCTTTGACCTCACATACTTGATTACCTTATGGATTAGTGAACATGGCGAACAATAAGACAGTAATTGACCCTAATTCTTGGAAGAGGCACGATATTTTGGTATACGATGCATTGCGGAGTGAAAACTATAAGTCATAATTATTAGCGGAGAAGCTACAGCATAAACTTACTCCCCACCCCAAACCATTTGAAATACATTGGTTAGAAAGGCGAAGAAATGAGGGCTAATAAAGTACACTTTGAAGATCAAAATTGGAGAGTCATATGAGAACACTATACGATGCACTGGTGTTCCGATGGATGTCTGCCACCTTCTATTAGGCCGGACTTGACAGTTTGACCAGACAGTAATTATGACCAGGAAGACAACACTTGTACATTTATGAGGAAGGGAAAGAGGATTGTATTGATATCACTAGCGCCTCATGAGGTCACCATAGCTTCAAGACCTACACAAAGTAACTTCATTGCAGATACATTTCCCATGGAATGGCTTATGCCTTAGACCTTAGTCGATACTCTTTTTATCCCTCATGAGGTCAGTGTAGCTTCAAGACCTACACACAGTAACTTCATTGCAGATACACGTTCCCATGGAATGGCCAATTCCTTATACCTTAGTCCATACCCTTTCTATTCCTACTACCCCTATTCTACTTGCTTTACAGTTTTGATGAATATAGTGATGTCTCTTGTGAGCTTATTAAGGATAGGTTTTCTCCATTAAGAGATTTCCAATATGGGATTAATTTAGTCCAAAGGGCACCTCTACCTAGCCTGTTACACTACATGATGGCCAAAACAGAGTATGCTAATTCACATAGGTAAATGTTTGTAGTATGTCACAAAGGGTAACTCCAAGAGAGTATGTCACCATACGTCGTACTCGCACTAGTAACACTAAAAAAAGATGGAAGTTGGAGGATGTGTATAGACGATCGCGTCATTAACAAAATTACAGCTAAATACAAGTTTCTTACTCCACTATTGAAAAATGTGATTAATGATTTTACATAGTGATAAAGTATTATATAAACTTGATATCCACAACGGGTACCACCAATATGTATGAGGACAAGGGACAAGTGGAAGACGGCTTTCAAGACCAAATATGGTTTACACGAGTGGTGGATTATGCATTTTGAGTTGTGTAACACTTGGGCGGATTTTGGGGGGGTCTAGGGGGTGCCCGGCACCGCCACTTTTTTTGGGGAACAAAAAGTTCTTTTAGTAATTGGGAAGAAAAAAAGTTACAAAAGCCCAAAGGTTTGGCATACCTCGAAGCCTAACCTAATGTTTTTTAATTCTAAACTTCATCCCAACTCCTCCCTCTCTCCCGGTGGTTCTTTTTCTCTCTCTACCATAGTAAAGAAAAAAAAATACAAAAATACTCCTTTAACTCCCCCAAATCACCGGCACCCCCTAGTATAAAACTTTGGCTCCGCCCCATGGTAACACTCCATCAACATTAATGTGGTTGATGGCAAAGGTGTTACAGGAGTGTATTACTCAGCAGTTTGTGGTCGCTTATTTTGACGATATACTGATTTACAATAGATCCGAGGAGGAACACATACGAAGGGTACGGCCAATACTTAGAGAGACAACTATATTTATAAATGAAGAAGTGTTTGTTCATGATTACCTCCATGGGTTTTTTTTTTGCTCTTATGTGGTATTTGTTGAGGGGATCCGGGTAGATGAGGCCAAAGTGGTAACAATCAAAGATTGGGCAATTCTGACAACTACTTCGAAGGTTTGGCATTTTCACGAGCAAACCACTTTTTACTGACAATTTATTCTAGGTTTAGTACTACTAGAATACCGCTAAACGGTAGGGAGACCGACGCAAGACTACAAAAGACTGCCTTCGGCACTACCCTAATAATCAAATGATCAAACCGCTCTTAGTAATACAAGGCACTGCCATGTACTTCAGTAGCTCTATATTCAGCTCCCACTACCTTAATGTCCCTTTGATTTTAAGGTTGAGCATGCCTACCCATGACCTCACCTACATTCATTCAGGATCCCTAATCATGTCAGCATAAGATGATCCATGATTACACAAGTAAAGATCATGGTAATGATCATCATCCTTCAAAAGAAAGAACAGAACAAAAGCATTACTTGTGCTGCTACTAGTCAAACACAGACACTCATACTTCCATTTCAGATCTAGCCATGTAATTCTCAATGTTGCGTTTGATTAAGAAAGAAATGGGGTTTGATTAAAACATCAAATCTTACCTACCTCTGAGCAACCTAAATCTTCAAGGCACAATTGTATCAAATAAAACCCAATGTTGAACTTCGCAATTTCACAATAAATCCCCAAATTCAAGTTGAAGATTACAAGAAAACCACCAATTGATTTTTTTTAATTTTGTAAGAAAATCTGAAATTGGGAATTTGATGAGGGGGAGAGAACGTGAGAGATGAAATCTGAAATTGGGGATTTGATGGGGGGAGAAAACGTGAGAGATGAAATATGAAATTGGGGTTTGATGAAGGGGAGAGCAACTAAGAAATACAAACTCTAATCCTAAATAAGAAAATTTTATGGCTTTCGGCTCACACTGGGTTTAGCAACCAATTGTAGAGCTCAGGGAGAGACAAATGAGAGAGATTCGAGGAAAATGGTGAGGGAGAAGCAGATCGAGAGAGAAAACAGATGATAGGATTTTACATAGAGGGGCAATTTAGAGATTAAACACAGATAACGTTACTGTTCCTTTTCTTCCCATATCTATTGTAAGGAAGACCTCCTACAAGGGAGATGCTCCATTTGTATGGACTCTTGTTTTATAAATAGGGATTAGCTCTTTTGTTTTTCGGGTTAGTGGTGTTAGAGATAAGCCTTTTTTTTTTGTTAAATTTGGGGGAAAACTAGAAACCCTAGTTTTGTAGATTATTTAAATTTTATAAAACTTGCCAATATCCCAACACATGAGAAACATTGTTGATATTTGACACTATTTCTATTGATTTATTGTAGCATAAAAAAGGTGATCTATATAGCCTTCAGCTTGAAAATACACACCAGAGAGGAGAGAGCCGAAACCACAGATAGAGAGATAATCATCTGGAGAGAGAAGAGCTTCCAAGTCTGATTCGTTGTTTAGTTGAGGCCAATCAGTGGTGATGCCATCAGATGCCATTGTTACTACTTCACGATGCTTCTTGTTGTTGTGATTCAGAGAAATTTGAAGAGTTGTTTTAGTTTTAGGGGAAACTAATGAAGAGGTGAATTTGGGAGAGTTGAGATTGTGATGTGAGGAGAAATGAATTTGTTGGTTTACAAAGAGATGGACAGATTTCATATTCATCTTCTCGTATCAACACTCTCTTCGGTCGTTGATTAGAATTATATTCTTTCATCTTCAGTACATCACTCGAAGGCAGGCTTTACGCAAGATTTTACCGGATTACCTTTAAAGAGTACTCCTGCCTGTTCAAGGATTTCAATCCTACTTGAAATACATCTCATGCTCATATACTGGAGCTTATGGCAGTATATCACTGAACTGGTATTCGGGGAAAAGCCAAGGATGGGTCAGAGGAGGAAGATCTAATGCCTATTTTGATATCATGAACAAAAAAGAAAAGTCCAAGCTATCTGCAAAGCAAATACTGTAACACATTCAAGGGAACAACAGCTTAGGTATACATCAAACAAGTAAATGAAGTTCCACATTCCGATAACAACAACAAATTCATATTCAGTCACCCTCTCTTCCTAAATAAGCCTTCTGTTTTTGTCAGAAAACACAAGTATCACTCTCATGTTAAATTCAATATTCACACACCATAAACGTATATATTCAACTGAATGCAAGACGAATAAGAACCCTGAAACCTTTGAAGCATCCAACACTGCTCACAAAAACTGTTTCTTATGTTCGCTGAATTCCTCCGAGTTAATAGATCAAGTAGTTTCTAGTAGGCGATAAACTGTAATCTCTTGCTGCTTGAAATATCTCCGGTCCTCTTCGTCCACAAGAACAAGATTCAAGTAATACTTCACGTTGAACTTATTGTTGGTGTTGCGATAAGTTGGTGTTAGTTCGTAAGGGCTTAGAAAAAGTCTGATTGGTATTGACTCCCCTGCATAAGCACAAAACATAAAATACAGTTACAGAAAGTAATGAATTACAAACAAGTGTCCCTACGACACTTCGATTCGAACGATTCAGAAATATATCTAACACGATAATCCAGTCTTCTCCTGATTTTTTTTTAAAATATTCACAAGTTAGCAATGTATGTGGAGCATCCCCTCAATGCTGGCAAAGAAGCCCAAAGAATGCATCACTAAATCTGCCCCGGCTTTTACTACTCCTACCGCTACACCAACGGTTCCCCACCCCTCATACCAAAGCACAGGGGCTTTTACATGTTTCAACTGTGGAAAGCTGGAATACCAAAGCAGGGATTACCCAACAAGAAGCCTCAGATTGTTCGCAGAACACGTGGTGGTGACCGCACAGTTCTTTTATGATGATGATGAAGGCCGGAGTAGTTCAGAGATTTCAATCAAAGATTAATCCCGCCGCTGCCGGAACACATGGTTGTTCGTGTATGAACTCTCCCGAACCAGGAGAGTATGAAGGAAAACCTCGCCAAGGACGTCTTCCCACGGGTCTCGACATCCCTCTCAATTTAGCAAGCATCTTTTATTTATTGTTTGCTTCCATTTTTATATATATGTGAATTTGAAGAGAGGGAATTAGGGGTGTGATTTAGAAAATTAGAGATTTGTGGATTTTAACTATATTTGGCTAATTTAAGCCTTGCAGGGGAGATAGAGATAGGCTCTCTATTTATTTTGATTGAGTTAGAGAAAATTTTAGAAAGCCTAATTGCCTTCTTCACTAAACTAGAGAGTTCAAATCATAATAACTGTCCATATTAATGTGCAATTACATAGGGACCTAGGACTTAATACAGACGAATGCACATTATATAATTTGCAGGAAACTAAAATGTTTTTAATAGTCGGACTGCTGGAATAGAATATCTAATGGACGACAAGGTCCAATTAGAAAATGTGCTTTGTGAAGGAGTCGAGCAATCTATGCTATAACTCTCTCAAAAAAGATGTGCATGCTGTAAGACATTGAAGAAGTCTATTAGATCAATATACCTCTTACAGGTGCACCGTCCATCAACTCAAATTTTGCAAGGGTCTCTGTCTCAACATATGTATTTGTCCCTGATCCTGTTGATTCACGGCGTCTAATCTCGAGCTCCATATTTTTAATCTTGATTCTTACAAGTAAAAAATATATTTTGCCTATGATAACATCCTTCAAATGATACCTGGACAATTTGTAGTTCAATAAGAAAATGTTAACACATCTTTTTATAATGGGCAAAATTATAATCATTGTATGTGCACGCAAGATGCAGCATTGAAATTGCTCTCTACTTACTTGCTTTTATTGTACTCGAACTCGATGTGTAGGCAATCCTCAATTCCTACTTCCATCTATACAAAGTATCAAGAGTTAAGGAGCTTATCTAGCAACAGGAAGTGTTGCATTATTGTCCCAATTTGCAAAGAATGAGCCAATATTATGTAAATGTATTCTATTATAACCGCATGAAGAACAAAATACATGTTTTATAGGATTATAGAAGATCAGAAGTCAGAGAATGCTGGAGGTTAACTATAAAGATTCTCAAAGTCTAATGGAAGCAACAAGACCATAGAAAACTTTGTAATGCAATGATTTCTCATTCAACTATACTTTTTCAAATATATGACCCCCTCCCTAAGCACATGAATCATAAACAATATAATAAGTTCACTAACCTTAATGCTGTTGTTGATTGATGGAAGTGGCGTGTAGTTGCGAACCTGAAGCATAATAAAGGAATTGGGGATCAGACAAGTTTAGTTATCTATTAGTGTGCGAAAAAAATCTCCTAGTGTTTTAAATTCAAGCAAGTATTAACTAAATGCCTGCACTTAAATCAAGAAAATTACCACAAAATCTTGACTCTCCACAATGTTGCTGACATAGTTACGACTGATTGTGACTTTCAAAATGTACCTGCAAATTTACAAGGAAAGGAAGACTTATTTGCAAGTATACTACATGACACATTAAAAAAAATTATTTTTTGGCAACTGTTTTCATTCATAGGGAAGCCTATCTATAGATGCTAAACTGATAATAAGACATAATTAATGTCCGTATACTTGTACAGTCATTAACAACTATAAGTCATGAAATTGCATGGCAACATCTTTTAAATTTTTTTTATCAATACACCAACTTAGAAGTTTTGACAGTGGCATCAGGCACCAAAAATGAGTTATTCGGTGCGTCAACGCTTAGAGATACTAGAATCTAAATCTTTCTATTAACTAATAGTAATTACAAAAGTGTAATCATACTGAATCCTTTCCTCCGTTAACAAATTTGTCTTAGTTACCTTAAATAATCTATACACAAAATCTTATACGATAACATTGGGTATCAAACAGTGACTGCATCTTTTATACTGTAACTGTTCTGTATCTACCATATCGCCTGATCCACTTTTATGGAGTCACTACAAAAAAAATTGGGGTGACATGAATATCCAATGTTTATTTCAGAAAATTCTCATTGCAAATCAAATATTCATGTTAAACATAAATGTAGTAGACTCATAAGAAATGAGTCAAAGACATGTAGAGATCGGGCATTGCATGAGATGTCCAGTTGGTTGATACATATGTTACGCAGTCCTTATAACGTGTGCATGGTTATTGAACCCTTTTTTTTTCTGGATAAAATATTCAAGGGAACTACAACAATTTTGTTGATTAAGGGCATGGTGAACTTCAGTTTGATCCAAGTTCCTTAATTATTATTTTGAATCAAACTTGAGATCTTTGTCATACTAGGTGTTGTATCTAGTGCCCTATGCCTTTGTCAGCACTGGTATAACACATGTATTTCAAAAAGATGATCAAATTCAAGTTTGTGATTGTAGTCATTGTTGTTTTTCTATGTAAGGTTTGACTTTACAATTAATTATGTTTTATTATCTTTTTAACGTAATCATCATATGGTTAGCCAACAAATTTTACTGCAACATCAGTGCAAGGTTCAGTCAAGATTTCAAGTCATTCTAAATGCATAATCATGCTAATTTGTTAATACCCACCTGAGCCTTACATTCACTCCATTATATGACTCGTAAGGCATCTCAACAGTAGAAAATTCAAATGGATATGTTTTTCTTTCATATATATCACCAGGAACCTCGAGCTCACGTACTGCACATGAGAATTGTAAGAGTTAAAAGCAAATTTAATTTCACTACTTCACTCCAAACTGGTCGAACAGGAAAAGAATGTGCAGAAAAAGAAGCCAAAACTGTGTGTGTGCACTCGCGCTAATAAAAACAATATTTCAAATATAGGCTTTGACAAGAACGTTGTTCCAGATATGGTTTTCACTTAAAAAAACTGCTTCATATGTAGTTTTTTTACTGAATATGGTGTTTCAATAAAAAAAAATTACTTCAAAATGCATATTCACGATCTTTATCTTTCAGATGCCGCATAAGTTCTTTTTGCAAATAATTATCTGTTATGGTTTTTTGAAATAGCAAAATAAAAATTTAGGTTCTGATTTGAAGATTTACCTGAATATTAATAGCAACAATATCAGCAACCACAAATTATGAAAAGAAATGGAAAGAAGTATATGACAACAGCATTTTGCAATGTAAGTTCTTAACTAGGACAATTTGTTGAATTATTAAAGTTCACTCACCGAGGGAGGTAAAGTCATAAAAATTACCCCTGTCAAAGTAAAGCTCTGCAGAGGAAAACATAATTATGGTCAAAACATTGATATGTAGTGTAAGAAAGAAGATACGCCCTACAAATAGAAAATACTTTTAACGAATAAGTGAAGCTTATATCAGCAATATGTTCAAAAAAGTAGCAACACTTTCAAAGAGCATTGTAAAAGGACTTAACTATATTGTGGAATTCTGAACTCCAAAGAGGAGAGAGAAGCTCTGTGGTAGCGACTGGCTGAGCACTAAGGGTATACTTGTAACTTCTCTCAAATCCATCCCAACCATAGATTGAGGATGGTATGGGTATCTCTAGGTCGTGATAGGGGGGCCCATCTTTGCTTTATTTGATAAGTATTTTTAAATTCTTTTTTTTTTCTTCTAATATTGGCAATACCTATTTTGGGAAATACCAGCTGCAGCCCTCTCCTCCGGCCAAGGCCAGAGCCCGGAGGTAACAACACTAAAAACACTACTAAAGGAGCAAAATAGATGTTGAACCAAGGAGATCAACGAGGGCCAAAGGATCTCAGAGTAGCTCGAAGGTCGTAAGCTCGTTGAGAAATCAAGAGATCAGTATGACAGATCTCTCATGGAGTTTGCTCAGTGTAGTGAGAATCTTCAAGAAAATTTGGCTAAAGACAAACTTTTTCCTTCCACCAAAGCCAGTTAGTGAAGGACACTTATAGATGCTTCACAAGTGAAACCAATTCAGCCCAACTCAAATCCCACATGACGGCGCTAAGGGTGTTCCTACCAGAGATGAGTCTAGCGAGAAAAGGGAAGGGCACTTACAGATGTTGAACATGACAACAGAATGCCGAGGCCACGTCTAAATGCACGATGCCAAGCTTCAAACCAGAGGATCTAGTGATCTGTGGTACAGAGAAGTGTGAGCTTGGAAGCTGTGAACCATGTTATATGAACCAACAATTGAACTGGGGGTACTGTCACAGGTTATGTCACCGTAGAGAACCAGATGAAACTCAATAGACTGAGGAGCAAATTGTTGTTAGTTTCATATGTATGAAGAAGTGCTCCGTTCACAGTGATGGAGGGGATTGTCTCAACAAATGTTTCATAAACAGCACCATCCTCAAAGAGCATGATAGCTATTTGATAAATTGCCCAAGTGAACTAGGAAAGGAAACCAATGGAGAGGCTCTCAAGGAGCCCAAGTTAAATGATCAATGTAATGCTAAGGAACAGACTACAACTTCTAAAACCCAGAAAGGGTCATGGAATTCTCTGTTTGGCACTAACATTAAGAAAAGGCTATCATCTCTATTGTACCACAAGCCAAGTAATGTTGAAGGCAAAATGGTGATCAATTGTGGTGTTTTGTGGCTACTTCGTTGGATATAAGCTCCCTTACCACTTTGTGAGAGACACTGTATAAGCTATGGAAACCCAAAGGCCATGTGGAAGTCTCAACAGATGTGTTTTACTTCAAATTTGGAGTAGAGGCTGATAAACAGAGTTATGGAGTCAGGATCATGGCATATGCGAGACTGCGAGGTAATTTAAAGACTGACTATTTTGAATTGAACTTACTTCCTATTTGGGTCAAAATCTTTGACCTTCCTAAAGAGTATTGGACTTCGGATGCTCTTGGGGACATTGCAAGTGGGGTGGATTAAGCCAATTTTCCTTGATGAAGTTATTGAAAAGCTTGAAAAATTGCTCTTTGTAAGGGTGTGTGTTGAGGTTAATGTTGACTCCAAATTCACTAACTCTCTTGGATTGGACATTAGTGATGGTAAATGCAAAATTATCCATCTGGAGTACTCTTGGAAACCCGTGACTTGTAAGATATGTAACATATTTGGGCATAGTGATGCAAGTTGTGGGAGACCTACCGTTAAGAGCTTGAGAGACCAAACAATAGTGGGCTCGTAAAGCAACTGAAACCAAAGGCAAAGGCAAATTGGATAAAGATGGCTTTCAGATGGACCAAAGAAAAGGCTTCTAAAGGAAAGGAATCTAACAGAAATCCAGGGGCAGAGCACATTCTAGGAATGAACATAGAAAAGGAATCCCTAGTGCTGCTAGTGATGAACATGGCAAGGAAGCTCCAGGTTCCTGTAAATGGTGAGTTTAGCAACAAAGACAAAGTGACTGAAGATGTGGTTGAGTGTATTATCCCACCCAGTGGAACTAATTAAAAGCCTGCGAACAAGCTAGTGAAGGCAGTACGCAGGGAAAAAGTATCTCAAACACAGAACTGATTCTCTATCCGAACCAACTTAAAAAAGCTACAAAGAAAGTTGCCGCTGAATAGAAAGCTCTTAAAGATGCCTTTGACTTAAAAGGCTCTTCCGTTGCAATGTACAAGAAAGGTCATAATGAAGCCACAGATCGAGCACTCATATGGTAAAGGGGGCTAGGGGAGTGGGACGAAAAACGACCTTTAAATGCACTTTGTTGTGCAAAACATTAGGGGGCTGCCCTACCTAAAACAGAAAAAATAAAGAAGTTGATAAATAAGTTTAATCTTGTGATGATTGGCATTTTAGAGACTACAGTAAGGAAGGGAACTGAAACTATGATTGTCCACATCATGTATGCAGGTTGGGACATGGTTATTTGCAGCATCAACAAGAGGAGAAATTGTCTACTCTGGGATGCTCAGGTTATCAAGCTCACAAGACAGGCAATCTTTTGTGATGTCATCTTCGGTAATTATTCCTTCATATTTTCTTTTATTGTGAGAGGGAGGAACTACGGAAAGATTATATCTTAGTTTCTTCTCTTTATAATAAAGCTGGGTTGGTGTTGATGTTGGTGTTGGTGTTGGTGTTGGTGTTGGTGGACTTTAATGCACCCTTCACTAGTATGGAAAAGGTGGGTGGAAGGACTATCAGCAGCAATACGGATGAAGAACATAAAAAAAATTGCTTGATGGTACCAATCTTGTTGGCCTTAGATACAAAAGGTGCAGGTGTATCTGGTCTAAAGGACCATTGGTGCGAAGAGAGTAATTCTAAATTTGATAGATCATTAACGAAGGGTGGAGAGACCTCTTTGGTGCAGCTGGAGCAAAATTCCTTACTCCTAGTATATGGTATATCTGACCTGGTGCAGCTATAATCAAGTGTGTGAAACCTATCAATAGCAATAAATTCTTGAACTATTGGCAAAGTGAAACTGGATATAAAGAGGTCCCAACAAAGCTTGGAGTGGACCCACTAGTAGTAACCCCATGATGAGATTGTGCCAAAATCTGAGTCATACAAACTACAAAGGCTGGACTAAGGAGTGGAGCAAGGACAAAAGCAGAGGCCTAACAACAAATACTATCATTGCAACCAAGGCTGTCAGATTCAAATACAAGGCCAGCCCCTTCATGAAATATCCTTGCAGAAGAAGATAGATCTCTCCAAATGTATACTCATTTGGCAAGGAATGAAGAAGCAATGCTCAAGCAAATTGCCAAGGCTTATGGTTAACTGATGGTGACACGAATACAACCTTCTACCATAAGGCAAGGAGATCCAGAAATTCTCTAGTGTCCATTACCGATAATAATAGGATACTGTCTTTGATCCTACAGCTATTGTTGAGGCAGCAGTTGAGTACTACAAAGGCATCATAGGCAGTGGAGGTGTGGAGAGTATCTGTAATCTTAACTTCACCAATAAGGTCAGTGACTTTGATCATGTCAACCTTACTAAATACATTGAAGATTCAGAAGTTGAAGAGGCTCTTTTAAGTAATGACAACAACACAGAGCTCTAAGCACAGATGGTTTTAGTGGCTATGTTCTTGAAAGCCAATTAGAAAGTGGGGAAAAAGATACTATCAATGCTACAAGAAACTTTTTTAGAACGGGAAACATGCTTAATTCTAACAACAATACCTCCATCACTCTTGTGCCTAAGATAAGTAACCCAACCACTTTCAATGATTACAGACCCATTGCTTGCTGCAATGTGATCTAAGAACTTATCTCAAAATTCATAACCAAAAAGTTAAAGCTGGTCGTTGGTTCCTTTGTAAGCTTGAACCAGTCAGCTTTTATTGAAGGGAGGCAAATTTCAAAGAATCTCCTCATAGCTCATGAAATGCTCAAAAACTAACACAGGAAATCAGGGCAATAAAAGAAGCACAGACAAGATAGATTAAAGGAAGGCCTATAATCTAGTTCAGTGGGGGGTTGTCCTAGCTACCTCTCAATTTCCCATAAGTCTCCATGAACTGATCAGACTCTACATTACAACCAACGTCAGAAACTAATAATGTGATGCTAACGGAAAATTGCTCCTCGGCCGAATGGGTCGATGAATCTTATTAATCCACCCCACATGCTGCAAGCTCTCAACTAGATCATACTATATGTCATTCACACTCCCTACTCCCGGATCTGGACTAAGACACTTTCTCCACTAACCCTGATCCTAATATCAAAATCTTCACATCCATTTTCCCTATAATGCTCCATTCATCTTTCATGAGACCTCCCTATCTTCTTCTACAATTTTACTCTTCCTAAAACTAATCCTCAAAACCGAGATTACCCAGAAATATAAGTGTAGGTCCCAAAGATATCTCATACAAGATGAAGGCTGCAACAAATGCTAGAATGTCATCCACAAACTGGAAATCACTCAACAATACCTTACCCTGTTTCCAATCTGAAACCCTCCATTGTCTTGCAAGTTGCAACTTGCTGCTGACCGAAAATCATGCCTTTCACATTGAAACCCTCCATTGTCCTCTATTGACTATTCTTCCCAGGGCCAATGACATAATGAACAAGAGGGATAAGGCCCCTTGCTTAATGCCACATGAACTTCAGAATACCCAGTCGGTGAACCATTGACTGAGACCAAGAAAGATGCCAATGAGATACACTCTTTATATCAGGCCCTCCGAACCATATCAATGGCTATCTTATCAAAAAAATGCAATGAACGAAGCCCTAGCCCTAGTTCACATGATTGAAAGCTTTGTCCATTTTAATTACCAACCTATAATATGATTCTACACCAGTGTTCTCATTCGCCACCAACATGATGCAACATCATCTCATATAAACATCATTTGCAACGATCTTATAGAAGCTCCCTACATGACCGAAAAGTGTGGAATCTCTCATCTTCCCAGTCCCTCAACAATAAATTAATATAACTGAATAAGATAATATAGTCCTTCAAAATTTATCTTTTATAATCGCATAGCTAAGTTAGGAAACACGATAAATTATAAATGTCTAATATGTACCTCGATAATCTTAGCTGATATTATTCATCTTACAAAACTTTCCTTTCATGTAGCATACAAAAATAAAGGATTAATATTTAGCACAAAGATATGAGAATCAGTACAATTACTAAACAGGTTCTGCTAGTAAATGTGATTCAACACATTCCACGAGCTAATGCTTAATCAGGATTCTCGTAATTATGAGTCAGTGAACACTCTCCACTTGCTTAAAAATAAACCCTAAAAGTGAAACCTAAAATACAGATTTGGATATTTGAAAACAAAACAAAATCCAGGCATAAGAACTTGAAGTTAATGATGCGTACCTATTTGGCCTAGGAGCTCAATTTTCACACCAGTATGCTCAACCTTCTTCCCTTGGATTGGATCTATAGAAATCTGCATATGATATCGTATCAAAGATGCGTTGGCCATATAATTGTCAATATAAGAAAGAAAAATACCAATATCATAACATTAAAATCAAGAATGATACCTCCCCCACTATGTTCTCTTGACTCTGGAAAAGAGGAACCATTGTCGTTTGCCCATTTTCTTTTTTTAATGGAACCTGTACAAAACATATATAAAGTTAAAGGAGAAGCATTATTGTAAATGTGATACAAAGAGCCTTCCAATTTGGGTCAAGATAAGAAGATAAGAAGATACAGTCCATGTTGCAACATCTATTAAGAAAGGATAAGTAATGACTGTAATGTAGAGATTTGGGGGAATTAGGGTTTGTTGTTTGAAATAGGGGGAAGTGATTTGGATAGGTTGGCATTAACCAAAAGGAAGAGATTCGGAAATTCAACTTTAATTGTTGATTATAATCAAGGAAGAGATGAAGATTAAAATTTAAGAGTCTTGAATCTCAAAAATCTGAAATTATTTGTATGTCAAATTCATTTATTAATATTGGTAGTGTCCACGTTCTTTTACACAAGTTGATTTTGGTATCGGTTGATGACTAGTATTTAAGTTTTTACCCAAATCCCATATTTGGCTCATTGATTTTTCCACTACTCTGTCAATTTGGGGATTTTATTGAGGTTGGTATTAGCTACTTCTAGCAAAAAAGAGTTTATGATAATGTAATTTGTAAGACCCTTTTTTGAAGGAATTAAATGGTTAAGTTCAATCCTAAACGTGTTTACGAAAAGCCGAAAAAAACATAGATTAGGGTAATTTTGAGAATTTGACAGTTTAGACTTCAGATTCAGCAAAAAATAAAATAAACAGACGACATTATTACGGTTCAGATTCAGTAATCAGACTTCATAATAAATAATCATAAAAAGTGTTCAGTAAAAAAACAAACGGCCTCTAAGAATATTCTCCCCATTTTATGCTCTTTAGATATGTATCTACAAGTTTCCTATGTTCAATACTTTTACTCTTAATATTTTCTTTTCCAAATTTTTGCCTCTTCATATATCTTTAATCAAGTTTCTCTCTAGATTCGCTCCAGATTTATTCGTATCTCCAGATATTCTCTCTCGGGATTTTTCTCCATCTAGTGATTCTTCTAATAGAATATAGCTCTCTGTAAATCCTCCTGAAGCCTCTCTTCCTAGAGACTTTCTTTCAAAAATTTATCTCTTTTGTGGAAAAAAAAAATCTAGATTCTCCTCACTTATTTTTCTTTTAATTTTTTCTCAGTACATAGCTTACCTCTTTATAGTTTTCAGATACTATCATTTAAAAGTTTCTCTTAGATATATAATCAATTAAATCTCTCAAAAACTTTCTTCAAAACATATCTCTAGAGTTCCTCTTTAAATTTCTCTGGGATTTTTATTTTTATTTTTTCTACATATTCAAGCGTCCCCTCTTCAATTTTCCATCTTAAGATATTCTTTTGTCTTAGTTCACTCTCAAGTTTGTTGCTCCTTTATGTTTCTCTCTCTCTAGTTTTTTAAGGTTCTTTTTCTCTATTTTTCTCCCATTTATAACATTTTTAGTTTTTTTATAAGTCTTAGAATACACGCAAGGAAAATGAACGGATAAGGTTTTTCTATGTTTCCGGCCTAAAAACCAAATATATAAAAAATCATTTTCTAGAAAATCATTTTTTTATTTATTTCAACAGACCAAACATGCCCTTAGATTTCTTAATTAGAGAAAAGTAAAAATGGGATGATAGGGCACCCCTTGGGATCACTGGGCAATAGTTTCAGCTATAAGTAAATGATGGACTACTTTTCGTTAAATATTGCATTTGGATACCTGCTTACGAGCTTTTCCATCGACAAATGTGACTGAAATGTGACACGGAGGCTTGAAAGCCCCAATAAGATAGTTCTGGAAAGAAGGCAAAGATTATGATTAGTTAAACACTTTCAATACATGAAACCCATGATGGAAGTTGTAATTATCAAATCAATGTGACGAGTGAAAGCTTTAGAAACCTTACCATGCTTTTATCAAAAGAGTTTAACTCAACGCCGTGTTTGTACCATTGAAGACCTACAAATTAGACAGAGTTAAAATTGAAATGTCCACTGGTAAGATTTAGAAATAAAATGTGTACAATGAGCGGAGTTTTAAACCTATAAATTACAAATACTCATCACTTTGAATATGTAAGCATACACCAAAATGGTGTGGATAAGAACCATAAGGTAGTCGAAGAAGCTGATGTCAAAGGTTTAAAATGATACAATTTGAAAATTTCAATAGTGAGTAAAAGTAATATCGAAGGAGTACAAGTTATACCAATATTAGTAAAATCCAATAGTCAGTACTGAAGAATCAGTGTGCTAACTTCCTGCATTAACTACACAAATAAACCTGACCACAAGTTAACTCAAACTGGTACAGGTAGGTGTCACAGTAATTTCCTAGGGTAGTCTTGCTAACTCTCATCGGCCAAGTAGGTCGTTTTCCAATTACTATCTCTTTTTGAAATCCTAGGGCTCAGACTTCTTTGAGATTCAATGTTTTCATTTGATTGATCTCATTTTCCCTAGAGTGACATGAGGCAACCATGCAAAAAGCCTTTATCCCCCTGAATTACCCTCTAAAACAAAACGAGGCATACAATCTCCACTACTCTCAAGTCTCAACCAACTGTTCATCGTCATTGCTAAGCTCCCGCCAATATCTGCTCGTCTTTTTCCTTGAATTGGAAAATCACCCACCCCCCCCCCCCCCCCCCCCCACTCTTTATGATTCTACAAGTCCTAGTGCAATCTAAGGGAAAGTCCCCTACTTGTTGTAGAATTGTGAATGTGCATGCTAGCTTTTCTAAGTTTGTGACTGAGCATATAACCCATTATCAGGTTTTTGCTGAGTTTGATAATTTGTATTCTTTACTCTGAACTAAACACCCTCAAAACATTTGATCTTCTTCAATCATCTCATAATCAAACCCAATTAGCAAAACAATCCCTACCCACACTCAAAAACATCAAAAAGATTAAATCTTTATCATCATCATCATCATCATCTTAAGATTACCAATTCAATCAAATGTTAATTTAGATACAACATATAAGAAACAAATACACACCCACTATAGAAGCAAATCTCCACGCCTTCTCACAATTTGGTCTACATGAACTTGCAGAGGTAATTAGGGGTTTTGATTATAGAGAAGAGAGAGATCGATTATCAAGAGAGACTCCAGAGAGAGAGATCGGTCATGGTTTAGTTGAAAGATTAAATCAGTGATTTGATGATCGGGGCAGTTGCGTTGGGCCTAAAGGGCTAAAACTAATGGGCTTTATTCCAAAAAAATTATTTTCTTACAAATGAATTTCTATTTTTCAAAGAAAATAAAAATATTAATAAAAATAAAAAATGGGGACAACTGCCGGACCCTAATTCTATCATGTCAAGAATGAATAATATTTCAGGAGCTGATCTGTGTACGTTCACAGGATTTTCAGTTAATTGAGGGGCATGTAATGTATAATTTTAGGGGTTGAGTATGAAAATATATTTATAATTTCTTTGTTTAAATGTAAATTAAACACCTGAAAAATTGTTTCCATCTTGTGAAAGTTTTTTTTTTTACTTAATAGTGGAATTGGTTATAAGGCTGACAATGGGTCGGATTTGGGGCGGATAGAGTAATACCACTCCCATACCCGCCAAATTTTCCTACCCCCAAACCGTCACCATTACCGTTTAATTTAAATGAGGAATACCCAAACCTGCCCCGCCAAAATTTGTCTATACCAAACCTGCCCCAACACCTACCTTATACCCGTTTATCCCTAGTGGGGAAGCGCTAAGAAAGAAATTTTGAGATAGAAATTTAAAGCTCGGGAACAAATATCATATGAAAACCGTCGATTTAGGTTGAAAATCATTTATTTGAGATGATAAACGTCGATTACTTGAGATGATTTGAGATAATTATAATTTAGGTTTAAAAGTATAGAGAGAGAGAGAGAGAGAGAGAGGAGTTGAGGATGAAAGTAAGGAAGAGAATGAGCAAGTAAAACTTGGTCTTCAATAGAATTAGGTATATAGGTATTAAATGGATCGGGTAACAGGGCCCCAATTATTTAAGCCTAAAACTAGACCCGCCCCTGCCCATAGCCTATAACACAACCTTTACCCACCCATTGGCCCTAATGTTAGAGCCCAGGGATGAGCTTAATGTTAGGCACCGTTTGGCCGACTTTAATGTCAATTAATAAATATAAATATAAATACAAAAATAAGCATCATATTAAAATTTTAGAATATTATTATATTTTTTGACAAAAACACTAATCAGTTTATTAGAAATAATGAAAAACATGAGAGGGGGACATATACCTTACTTCTCTACAGTATTGCAAGGCTTATTGTGGGTGAGTTTTAATGAGGGTTAAATTAAGTGTGAAAAGGCTGAGTTAAGGACTGCAAACATTAGACCTTGGCCCTACCTACTAGTTGTAAGGGACGAGTCAGCCCACCCTTAGATGTTCAAAGTAGGGCTTTAAAGGGTTGAAGGACAGGGTTGGGGCGAGCAAATAGTTATTTTCGCAAGCCTACGTGCCCGTATAGTCTTACCAAATCCACCCCATTAGGGACGGGGCGGGACCCGGCGTGGTGGGTCAAATTGTTGACCCTAGTGGTTAGGTAAAAGTCCATTTTTATGCCTCCCCTTAACTGTCTCTACTAAAAAATTAATTGAAAGTTGAAATAATTTAGTAACTACTGTAACCACCTTTATATATTAATGTTGGAGGGCTACACTTACAAGTCAATATATTATTAATATGCATGTAATAAGTTTATTCTCTTTTGATATTAGGAAGATCTAGAGTTATT